>JAQJVL010000542.1:179438-582161 GCA_035578905.1 Stictocephala bisonia | reverse complement strand
GAAGTGGGGCTATTGAAAAACCCCGAGTAAAAATTGGAATGAAAAAGTAAATGTTGAGTCAGTATTAGATTGTACACGTGTGTATATATATATATATATATATTTGTGCAATCAGTCACACAAATAAATACTTCTATCATCAAATATTTCAAATTTTAAAATTTTATAGGCTATAAATTACATTAATGTCCCAAAAGTAAATGTGATGCATGGTTAGTTTACTATATTTTTATACTCTTTTCTGAGCATTTAAGTGATCTTGTTTTACACATAAAGTAACTAAACTCTCAGCTGATGAGTTATGTTATTGAAATGCTTGTTTGAAAATTTTGTTAAAATGCATAGCAAATAATTTGAAAAGGGTCGTATTAAGTTAAAAAAATTAAAATAGTTCTCAACAGACATGTGGCAGATATGTTTTTTAAAGAAACAAAACATAGTCAAATAAAATATTACCATTGTTAATGTGACTACAGATTTTACTAAGAAAAATATGTTGTGTGTCATGTATAATTTATAAATAAATAGTGTCGTATAACAAAGTAAACTAATCAAAATGGCATTAATATTAGTTATTGTCCTTCACTAACCCTCGTCTGAAACAGCCTGCGTGTCGACTGAATTCCTGATGGCGTGCCTAACCCTTTGGAGAAACTCAAGCACAGTGTAAAGGTAGGCGCACACAGATCGTCATCGGACGGACGGCACGCATCGGACGGATCGTACTTTTTTTAGGTGCTGCGCACACTAGTCGTCATCGGAGCATCGGCATTTTCAGTTCATTGCGACGTATGTCGAGTCGTGTGTGAATGGTGTTATATGTAGGAATTTAATAAACAAATATTACAGTATATAAGTTATGGATAGCAGTAGCGAAGAAGAAGTTATAATTGTTACTTGTTTGTTAGCCGAAGATGAAGAAGAGGAGCGACGTAGGAAGAGAAAACGAAAAATGTGGATCCATAGAATTAATCAGAAAAGGATAGAATACGGAGAATTTAATCATCTGTTTCCTGATTTAATTGAAGACGAAGTTAAATTTTTTAGCTACTTCCGCATGTCGCAAGTAATGTTTTTTTGAGCTTTTGAATGTCCTCAGACAACATATAGTTAAACTGAACACCACTTATCGCCGTGCGATTGAGCCTGAACAGAGATTAGCAATCTGCTTAAGGTACGTATTTTAAAATTTTTTCAGTTAACCATTTCATGCCTGATTTTCTATATTTCGATTAAAAACTTCTGAAGACGTATAAACTTGCATTGAAATAAGGCAAAATTTCTAACTAGTCCCTTTTTAAGTGACATAATGCATAATATCGTATGTTCCTTTTTTGATGAGATTATAAAATTCTATTTATTCTAACTATAATATACTAAATATATATTACCAACCAACCATAGTACATTCATGTAATACAGTATGTTAATAGCTGATATTTTACTCTACTGTATTTTAATGCATTATTATGTTAAGGACATAATTAGTTTTGATACTGATTTAGGACATGTTTAATAACAATTAATAATTTATAATTTATTTAAAAAAAAAGTAAAAACCCCATCAAATATTTTTTTCTACACTCTAACAGAATATACAAGGGAATAAATAATAAGTGTCTAAATATGTTTGTAAATAAGAAAACCTTTAATTTTATAAGTTATATATAAAGAACACATTTCACAGAAGATCATTAATGAAATTTCCTAAAGGAATTCATGAAGGCCTCTTCATTCTCTTCGGATTCTTGTTGAGGTAAGTTTGACACTTGTTGGTGATAGTTAGGATTAGGACTGGGGGATGCAGAGTAAAGTGAGCTTGACGATCGTGATCCATGTGCCTCATAGTTGATCATTGAGGAAGATGGATTAGTAGAGCATGATCTTGGAGTTTGTATTTCTTGTGCCAGGCGCGCTTCAACTGAATGGACTAATTGGAATAACTCTCCTTTTATTTTAATTTGGTCAAGAATCGGAAAAGATTTAACAGTGTCAGCCATATTCATGAAAAATGCCGTTAACGGATCTTGAGATGGGGTTTCCTTTCTGATTTCCTTATTTTTAAGGTATTTGTCCAGAACTGATGCAGAGGTCACTTGTGGCGTAGAAGAGCTTTTCTTTGGTTTGTTACGAGGATGACGTGAAAACGAACTGAGTAATGGTGGATGCAGCGAGGCAGTGGTTGGTGAAACGGAAGAATTGATTTCAGTATTTTCTGGTTCTTCAATATCATTTTCTCATTCTCATTTTCAGAATCGTCTTCTGCTATCTGATCCGAAGGTGGAAGCGAGACGTTGCTCATTCGTTTTTCTTCCTCGTTGAAAGTTGGAAGAAGAAACTGAAGTTCTTGATAGAATTTCGGGGGCTTAATTTTTGATGCTGACTGTCCACTTTTAGTTTTTCGGAGATTCATTGCTTCCCGATGGTTGTCTCTAATCCTTGTCCATTGGAGCCTACAGGCTTTACCTAAAAAAAAAAAAAAAAAAAAAAAAAAAAAAAAAAAAAAATTAAAACGATTACTATTTTTCCATTTCTTTTTTTTCAGATTTCTGGCTACTGGGAATTCTTTTCGATCACTGGCTTTTTCTTATCGAATGGGTGAAAGTACAGTCCGCAGTATTGTGTACTCAACGTGTCAAGCTATATGGACCGCTCTTAAGCCTATTGTGATGCCAACGCCGGACGAGCATATGTGGATGTCGTCAGAAAAGGACTTTAGTGAAAAATGGAATTTCCCTAATGCTGTTGCTGCTATCGATGGCAAACATGTGATCATTCAAGCTCCCCCACACAGCGGATCTCTATACTTTTGCTACAAAAAACAGTTCAGCACTGTTCTTCTAGCACTAGTCGATGCGAATTATAAGTTTTTGGTTATTGACGTGGGTGCATTCGGTAAAAATTCAGACGCCAGCATTTTCCGTAGCTCTTTTGTGGGAACAGGTTTAGCACAAGGAAGTTTACATTTTCCTCCGCCAAAGGTACCGCCTGGGGGAAACACAAGCTTGCCACATGTAATAATAGGAGATGAAGCTTTCCCTCTGTGCACTTACTTAATGAGACCGTACTCACGGGATGACTTGCGCCAAAATGAAGAAAAACGAATCTTCAATTATCGATTGAGCCGAGCCAGAAACACTGTTGAAAATGCGTTTGGATTATTAGTTAGAAAATTTAGAATATTTGAACGCAAATTGGATATTAGCCATGAGCACTGCATTGCTGTTGTATCGGCTACATGTTGCCTACATAACTTTTTAAGAAACGATGTACAACATTGGACTGACGAGGATATACAAGTTTCTCTTGCAAATGTACAAGGTTTAAGGAATATGGCAAGAATTGGCGGACAGTCGAGAGGAGATGCTTTGGAAGTAAGGGATGGTTTTAAACATTACTTCAACTCAGCTGAAGGCAAAGTTGAATGGCAAGAAAGAAGAGTTCGGAGTGGTAGACACCTACTTCATTGAAGCAGTTACCAAATGAACCACC
Source organism: Stictocephala bisonia (assembly GCA_035578905.1). Classification (NCBI taxonomy): domain Eukaryota; kingdom Metazoa; phylum Arthropoda; class Insecta; order Hemiptera; family Membracidae; genus Stictocephala; species Stictocephala bisonia. Next base: position 578,669 of record JAQJVL010000542.1, on the reverse strand, counting down.
TAATGAAGCATTTACTATTGATTACATACATATATGTCATTGTAATTTACATATTATGTAATTTATAGTGTTTTCTTAAATGCTTATTACAAACTTAATGAACGTTATTTTATTATGGTGCAGGTAACAATTAATTATTCTTTCCATTACAACTACCAATTAAAGATGAATTTTGTGTACTAAATACTAGTTTTTATTGTACTTACTTGGTTGATTCATTCTTGTGCCTATTTCCTCCCAAATGGCGTCCCTTCGTTGCTGGTTCGAATAATCGGGATGCTTTAAGTTGTACAATTCTTCATATTCTTGAACAATAATAATCAATTTCGCAGAATCCATAATTGTGTGTAGAAAATAAGAATACCACGTGTTCAGTCGCTTCTGTACTACAGTCTGTATACGGTAGGGTGGCGCACGGACCCGCCAGCTACCTGTGTCGGTCCTTTCCTCCCCCCGGCGCTCGCGGCTGTTTCCTTAATGAGTCACCAACTAGCCCCTCTAATAGAATTATTAACTTTTTTACTTTCTCATAATATATCAATTTTAATAGAACATTTGTAAAGTACTAACAAAACTAAGAAAAGTGATATAAAACACGATGTGCTTTGATTATAAGTAATGGTCGAAAGTTATTTTTTAGCCGGAATACTGTATGATTTGTTTAATGTTTTACATTTCTCATACAACGTTATCATGATACGATATTATTTTAAGAGTACTTTGAAATAAAGTACGGTACTCTTGCCTTCTCCCATAGTCGTGCAGTGTGCAGATATGGGACATGGGTCAACAAGACTGGTTAGGACATTGAACTTGTTGATGACTAACCGTAGTCTAATATGTGCGCTAATATTTTTCCGCGAAGGGGTTGGTGATTCACCACTCTTAGCAGTAATGGTTGTCCAGGGTGCCAGGGTAGTTTTCAGTTAGATGTGGATACTTCCCGGGATAACTTGTAACGAATACATTACACATAGTTGGTTTATTTATTATTTTTTTAATTGTTTAAATAGTTTAATTTTTTTCCAAGTGATATTTTTTTGTTTAGTGAATGTTTTAATTTTTTGTGCACGATTATGCCGCCATCAAGTGAAAAACGTGGGTTTACTTATAACTCTCAAGCCAGAACTATAATTGCATCGGTGTTACATTACTTTGAGCGGGAACGTGACAACAAAGGTCCATTATTAGATGTGAAAAAAGTATCTGAAAGAGTGGTCGCCGCATGTAACATTTCACGAAGAACATTGGTGCGGATCAAGTCGCAACTAAAACAAGCAGTGGAAAATGAAGGAAACTCTAGTGTCAACCCTCAAAGTTTTGAAGAAACGGATCAATCACCAATACCTGAATCAGCTGTAAGTAATAAATCCAGGCAAAATACTCCTAGACCTACCATCCCTAAGCTTACTACCCCGAGAAGAAGAAAAACATACAAGTCAATAGTTACACAGCTAGACGATTTTGAGAAAACTGCAATTAGAAACCACGTTTTTAGCTACTACAGACGCCGAGAAGTCCCTACCCTCCGAAAGTTAAAAGTAAGTTTACGAACAGCGGGTTTGTTTGATGGTTGTATACGAACACTGGCAAAAATTTTGAAAACTATCGGATTTAAATGGAAAAAGTTAGACAATAGAAAAGTTCTCATGGAGAAACCCTCAGTTGCTCTTGCTAGGTGCCGATATTTGCGAAAAATTCGGGAAATTGACTATAAAAAAGTTATTTTTCTGGATGAAACATGGATCAACGCCAACACTTCGAAAGACTCAGGATGGACAAATGACAGTGTAAAGTGTTCTGTAAATGCCCCTTTAGGAAAAGGAAAACGTTTAATAATTTGCCATGCAGGAGGCTTTAACGGCTGGATCAAGTCGCCACCTCTGATATTCCAGTCAAAAAAAAACGGTCGAATATCACGAGGAAATGAATTCCGAAGTCTTTGAGGGTTGGTTTTTTGAGGTTCTCCTGAAGTCTATTCCAGCTGGTTCGACAATAGTAATGGACAACGCACCTTACCACTCTCAAGTAGCCAACAAAGCGCCAACATCTGGCTCACGAAAGTGTGAAATGGAGGAATGGCTGAAAATTCGCGGCATTTCATATTCACCAGACATGCGGAAGCCAGAACTATACAGTCTTGTAAAGCTGCATAAGGAACAAAGAAAATCTTACGTAATAGATAAAGAAGCCTGTAAGCGTGGGTTTAAAGTAATCAGACTGCCACCGTACCACTGTAATTACAATCCAATTGAGCTGGTTTGGTCAACTTTGAAGCGGTATGTAGCAGCAAGGAATACTACATTTAAATTGAACGATGTTCAGGATTTGTTTATGGAAGCTGTAAACTCCTTCACCTCAGAAGATTGGCGCAAATGCGTTGAACACGTCAAGAAAGAAGTCGAGGCAGACTGGACAAACGAAGGACTTGATGACGTCAGTGTCCAAGAACTAGTCATTAATCTGGCCCCTGGTGAATCGGATGACAGTGACTGGGATACCAGCGATGACGATGATGATCTGGGAGTGTCACCTCTAGAGTAATCAGGTAAAATAAAAAATAAAATCTATTTACCTAGAAAATTTTATTGGACGTAATATATATGATTACAAAAAGGGTATAAAAATATGATAATAGTATACAGTAAAACAAAATAATTATCTTCAAATATACAGAGACTTTAAACGTTTTTTTTTAATATAAGTAGAGTATAATAAGATATTACTACTTCTTTATTAGTCATGACAATAAGGTTGCGATGATTGATGAATAGCGGGTACTGTAACATTTCAATGTATGCTTTAAAACATTTTAATGTCATTAGAACTAGTAATAAAATATAACGAATGGTAAAAAATTAACTGCAATCTTAAAATGTTGTATATTGGTTTTAGCGCGATTTTGTTTTATTTCAGTGTCACACGGAAACAACATGGAAGATAAATGGAAAATGCTCAACTTCTGGACACTAAATACTTTGGCTTGAAGAAGATTACTGGGAGTAATATAAAATAATGTTGATTTATTAATCAAATAAACTGTAAAGTATGTAGTGTTGCCTATTTAATGATATTTTGGCTGATTAAATAGTATGCGATAACATAGTTTTAAATTATTCTACCTTTTTTCAAAGAACTCTTAAAATAATATTGTATCAAGATTAGGGAATTATGAGAAATATAAAACATTTAACAAATCATACAGTATTCCGGCTAAAAAATAACTCGACCATTTCGTTATTTATAATCAAAGCACATCGTGTTTTATATCACTTTTCTTAGTTTTGTTAGTACTTTACAAATATTCTATTAAAATTGAGATATTATGAGAAAGTAAAAAAAGTTAATAATTCTATTAGAGGGGCTAGTTGGTGACTCATTATGGAAACAGCCGCGAGCGCCGGGGGGAGGAAAGGACAGACACAGGTAGCTGGCGGGTCCGTGCGCCACCCTACCGTATACAGACTTTAGTCAATCGTCTGTAGAAATGGATAATGCGTGACGGTCCTACTGCGCACACCAGAACGGAAATGCCGGTGAGTCATTCAATCCGAACGGAGCCGTCGGCTTCAATGCCCCTCTCGGGATTCCTGACGACATTTCCGATCTACGATGCGTACGATGCGGATAGGTATGCGCTTTCCAATTGAAAACAATGCATCAAATCTAATCGTCCGATCCGTCCGATGCGTGCCATCCGTCCGATGACGATCTGTGTGCGCCTACCTTAATGCCCTGATTGCAACAAGGCCGAAGCAGATCCTATTCTTGCATCTTGAGCCAGGTAGGCCGGGTCCCTCGCTTCGTCCGTTGAACCATTGACATACACCATGTACTTGGTTACATAGTCCCTCTCGACTTGTATGAGTTCGTCTATAATAAAAAATAATACAACATTCCGTTCTGTCAGACTAATAACCAATTATCGATTATTAAAATACCAAAGTGTACAGTCTTATTAATATGCTTTCATAGTTAATATTGAAAGGTTCTTCATTTGTGTCAGGAAATTAAGTTATAGTTGACTAATTATAAATAGTTTTTAAGTTATAAAGTAACTAAGGTGAAAGAGATTAAATAATGAAATATTTATCAGGGAGTGCTGTTCTTGTTTTTATTTTAATTTTTTCAGTAGGTGTTTATTTATTTGTGTATTGTTCTTAATTTAACCTTTCATATATTCTATTTGACTGTTAGTTAAAAATTACTTCAAATATTTCATTACTTTGTTGCATTGCTGCTTAGATTTGTTGTCTTGTTACATATTCAAAAACATTAATAAAACATCTTATGTAAGATAAGTAGTACAGGAACAAAATTATTTCCAACTTAAAAAATCAATTGTTAATATCAAATTTGAAAAATCATTCATTAAATGTATTCTTAAAATACAGTCGTAAATCGAAATGTTATAAATCACAGTAATAACAGTCTTACTCAGAAATATCGGTGAAATACTTTGTAAAAAAAAAATAATATACTTTGACAACAACCATTTTTATTACTCAAAAGAAAGTTACTGCGTTTATAAATTTTTTTAGTTTTAAATTATTTTTAGTGTTCCACACAAATATCAAATAATTGATAATGTAAAACTGTACATATTTTAAACTTAAAAAAAAAATTATTAGTTTATGTGTGTTTTAAATTGATTACTTTATAATCGAAAGGCCTATCGATTCAACTTTTATTTTATTGAATTGTGAATAGCATTAATTAAAAATATTCTCAACAACAATGACTGTAAAGTGTTCTCAGGTATTGTGTGCACTTTCCAATTTAATATATTACTAAACTAACCATTGAAAATCCAAACATTAGGGCGGGCACGCCTCATCTTCAGAAGAAAAAGGCTGTGGTAAGACTCCTGATCGTTGTTCGTTCTTCTTATCTGACCATGCACAGATAAATATGGTGCTCCAACTCCTATAACATGGAATTTAATATGAAATATAATCATAGTAATAATAACAAAATAATAATCGACATAATATAAGTTACTGGATCTATTAAATAGTTTTAAATATTAAAATAGTCGTATTAACTAATGTACTTGGCATTGTGCCATATAAGCGACGACAAGTATAAAAAAATAAAAATATATGTTGACCCCATTGATATTTTGCAAACTTCAGAAAAAACTCCCATTCAACCTCATCCCTACTGATATAATGATTACTTCTACTTATTGTATAACATTTTGGGGGTAGGATCTATATCATCTTGTCTAAATCCAAGCATTGTTTACCTTGGATCCAGACCCTTTGTGTAGTTGAAGAAGTCCTGAAAGCGGTCCAGTAGGTTATTCTGCGTAGAATATGTTTTAATTGCTTCCAGACCATGTTGAATACGCTCGTTTGGAAGCAATGGCAGTGCCAAACATATTTTCACAGTGGTTTTTGCAGCTATATTTTCTTGGATGATTGTTGTTAAGCCAAGCATCCTGGCCTTTTTCCTCATCGCCTGTAATAATATGCAAGTTTAAACAAACAAATTAAGTACACCGTTTATAAACATAATCAATAGCTAACACTCCTGAATAGTTCAACATTAAAACTGTAGCATGAAATGAATAAAGTAGAGATTTATGAATGTCCAATTTATTTACTTCATTAGTATTTGTTTGAGATACAAACTCAACTATGGTGTTCTAACTTTTGATAAGATTTGAACACCATTGATATCAATGGCAAATGATATTATGGTGGTTATTATTTCAACTATATGTGAATGAGTGTGTGGGTGGATCTATGCAACCGTGTATTTGTATGGATGGGTAGGAGGGTTAGTGTTATATGCCTTTGCCAGTTAGATACCATTGGCTTACATTTTTACTTATATATTATTTAATATATTTATATTATTCATTTCATGTTATTAGTGAGCATTGCTTAAGTTGATGCTCGGTCGAACATTCTAATCACATTCTGTGGTGTCAAATGTTAAAACACACCAAGCCGTTAAACAACATTAAATGCACCAATCCAATTAACGTTTATAGGCTTTAAAATTAAATACCACACAGTTTTAAATAGTAGTCCCTCTATAATCCGGCCCTGCGCCAGTCCGGCCCCCCCAGTAATCCGGCCGGTTATATCGTATTGATAAAAGAACCACAATCAGTTCTGGTTCCAGAAAACCAAAGGGGGAGATAGCTTTCATATCAGGAATGTTTCAGGAGTGGAAAGTGCTGATAAACAGAACAATGAAACGACAAATTCTGATCAAAAGATAAACGAAATAACTTTTTCAGACCGTAAGATTGAGACCCATCCCCCCCCCCACCAAAGATGGAAAGCGTGCCAACTGGGGGGGATGGCTCAAAACCAGTCGAGCGATGGGATCACGGGTGGCAGTTGGAGGGTCAAAATAACACTCGGCAGCTGAGCAAAACTAATTTATTTCCAATTAAACCAACAAATAATCAAAACTTGGCAGAAGGCCACAATAAATAGACGCAATTAAATAAATAACAATAAACACTAAAATTAACAAGATTCACCAAAGCTACAAAAACCACAAACTCTACAAAAACCAAAATTAACAACTACATGGTGTATGGCCTATCTGCAGCCTAGCCGGAGGAGACACCCAAAACGCAAGAAATTAAAGACCCAAATAAAAGTGAAAAATTTATAACAATTTTGGTATCACCAATTAAGCCGGCAATTTGGCCCACATCCCTTGATTCCACCGAGGCCAGGGAGTAAGCCGGAATCCCTGGGCAGCTCCGAATTAGAAGTTAAGCAAAGCACAATAATCCCCTTTTGGTGAAGAATTTAAAAATTTAACAATTTAAAAAAAATATATAACACGGTACCGTTCTAGTAAAAAGTCACTTCAAGACATCTATAATACAATTAACAACGAAAAAATAAATAACGATCACAAGGCCTAAACATAACAATAAATAATAACATAACTTAACCATAGGGACCTAACAAATATAAAATCTAAAAAAATATGACAACAGAATAAACTAACAAAGATAAATAACAATAAATATTAAAATAAGTTTTTTTTCCTTTTCTTTTTCTTAAATTTTTTTTTTATATATATATATGTATATATATATATATATATATATATATATATAACAATGTCCCCATGGCTGTTTTATGAATCACTGCAAAAGTTCCAGTTTTAGGCCTAGGCCACATAAAGTTCCACAAACATTTTTTTTTCTTATTATCAACCCCCAGCTCAGCCGCCGGGAAACAAATGGAAAGCACTGACCTGAGGACAGAAGATTCCTACCCAAAGATGTAGGTGGGGCAGCAGGGTCGCCAATGGCCTCTATACATGGTCCTCAGGCCAGGCTGGCAGTGTGGATGGTCAAACTTTCCCCGGACGACAGGCTGAGGGAAAATGTCCCACTCGAGGACCCTGGACTGCAAGGTCAAACACAGCCATTAAAAACAGTCCAGCCACAACAACAAAAATTTTACACATAACAACTAAATATAAGGTTGCATGATTTTTCCAAACTGAACATGAAGAGACAAACAAGAACATGAGTGGAGCAAACAAGACAATGAAAGATTAACTTTAGGCTATGAATAATTTAAACCAATTTACAAATTTAACAAATTATAAAAGACGTAATTACGTATATGGAACTAAAAATGACAAACTGAAACTAGGCTATGGATACATGAGCAATAGGTTATAACATGAAAATCAAATTACACAGATAGGCTAGGTTATTGGCAAAGAACAAAAAATATGGTAAATCGGTAACTACAACTGTAAAAAGGCTCAACAAAACATTATACAGAAATACTATTGACAATAAAGGCAGATATAAAAAGCATTAACGGTAAAAAGTAACATGGAGCACATGGCTCAAACCTAGGTTAACAAAACTAGACAAAGAAAATACAAATTTAACAAAACCCTGAAAACACAACTAAGCCCGATTAATATTTTCAATGAAACAAAAGTATTTTCACCAAAAGGGTGATTAGATATTAAAACTTACAAAATGAACACTTACGTTTTAGTGTGTCTAGCCGATCATAACGAAATTCTGCAGGCAGCACAAGACAACTGAACAGACAGGCCAAACTGACCAAAGCTGGACCCAGGAACGAACGAAACCGGGCCAACGGCCACCAAAGTACGCGAAACGCAGGGCCTGAGCGATCTCAGGCAGCCCGGCAGCCAACGACGAAAAAAACGAAATGTGCCGGTCAAAAGACCCGGTACAACCTCTCTCTGCAAAACCTCAACACACCCAGGCAGGGGAGAAAACTCGGTACCTCAGGGAACCAAGAGGAAGAAGAAGAAACCTCCAAAGAGTGGTGCTCCAAGGACGCCAAAGAGAATCTAAGAGGGGAAACCCCTCGAACAGGGAGCAAACTACCCTGACTGTCGGGCCCGACAAGAAAAGAGAGAAAAAGACTCTCTCAGAACAGCCACCTAGGGCGCAGAGGTGATCAATCTCTTTGCCCCAAGAAACCCCCAGGAACACCAACTCCTGGACCAACCGTTCCCCGGAAAGCCTTAAGCTGGGACACATGGGCTTTCCTGAACACCCTGCCTGACTGGGGATCAACCAGCAGAGCAGTCACCGGTGACAAAAACCTGTCGATGCGGTGGGGACCAGACCACCGATAGCACAACTTTGCAGCTCTTCGTTCCGCGGCCGAACTGACCGGGTGAGCCTGACATAGAACCAGATCCCCAACCTGAAAAGGGTTAGGAGTACGACCCTTATCATACCTCCTCCTCACTCTCTCTCTAGCACGTAGCAGGTTGTGCCGAGCAGCCCGCCACGTGGACACTACGTCAGTGGCACCTGGCGTAGGTAGAAGATCCTCTAGCCTCCACAAGTTGGACAAAGGGTTGTTAGGAGGGTAGCCATGTAGAATCTCGAAGGGAGTGGCATTGTGACTCTCATGCTTGGAAGAATTAAAAGCAAGCTGGAGCCAAGAGAGACTCTCATCCCAGGTGTTCTGCTTCTCAGCATGGAAGGTAATAAGGGCAGACCGAAGATTGCGGTTGAACCGCTCTGCATGAGAAGACTGTGGGTAATAAGGAGAGGTAGTCACATGCCTGATAACATTGCCAAAACAGAACCTACGAAACTCGTGTGAGGTAAACTGGCTACCGTTGTCGGACACAAGAGTGGAAGGCACACCAAAGTGCAGAGAGTTGGGACTGGAGAGCACGGATGGTGAGCTTAGCCGTGGCACTCCGAAGTGGGAAAAGCCAAACGAACTTCGAGAAAGCATCCACACAAACAAGTAGGTAGGAGCTACCTGACTTGCTACGGGGAAAAGGACCCACGTAGTCGATGAACACCTTCTCAAAAGGACGCTCGGCCACCTCAGAAGATAACAACCCTAACCTTGCATTCTGACTAGGCTTGCTGAGAGAGCACAGGTGACAAGCCCGCACTCTGCCCGCAACATCCCGGTCCATGCCCTTCCAGATGAAGTACCTACGAATCTTAGCGATGGTCTTATGAATGCCAAGATGACCGCCCACAAGAGAAGAGTGATAATATTGAAAGACCATCGGTACTAGATGACTAGGCAGCACTACACGGGGTTCACCCCTCTGTCGAGGACGGCAACAGAGTACCCCTTTGGACAGAAAATAGAGAGGGTGGGCACCTCCCTCTTGAAGCTCACCTAAGATGACTGACAGCTCAGGATCCTTCTGCTGATGGGACAGTAGGTCGTCAAAAGCCAGAGGAAAATCCAGAAGAACAGCACCACACTGAGCAACAGCCTCAGTAGGTGGATCACTGGGTTCGTGATACATGCGGGAAAGAGCATCCGCGATGACATTCTGGGTACCCCTAAGATGTTGGGCTCGGAACTTAAAAGTAGAAATTTTGACTACCCAGCGACCAATTTTCCCGAGCTGTCGGGGATGGGCAAGAAGCCAAGATAGTGCCTGATTGTCCGTCTCCAGCAAGAACTCAGCGTGTTCCAAGAAACGCCGAAACTTGTCCGTACCAAATACAACAGCCAGACACTCTAACTCATAGATGGAAGAAGCTTTCTGTTCCTGGTGAGACAACGTCCTCGAAGCAAAAGCGATGGGCTGCCTGACCCCATCAAACTCCTGAGAAAGAACAGCAGCAATGGCGGAGGAGGAGGCATCAGTCTGAAGAATAAATTCTCTGCTGAAATCAGGCATACGCAGGACAGGAGGTTGCATGATAGCCTCCTTGAGAGCATCAAAGGCAGTCTGCTGAGCTTGGCCCCACACAAAAGGGACACCTTTCTTCCGCAACTCGTTCAACGGGGCAGCAAGCTCGGCCACGTTAGGGATGAAGCGACGGTAAAAATTCACCATCCCCACAAAACGGGCAATCCCCTTGGCATCTCTGGGAGGAGGAAAATCCCAAATGCCCTGGGTCCTCGCAGGATCTATGCAGACGCCTCGAGAAGATATCAGATGACCCAGAAAAGAAATCTCAGGACGAGAAAAAGTGACTTTCTCTGGATTGACGGTAAGGCCAGCTGATTTAAGGCGACTAAGAACTTCCTCCAGATGTTGCATGTGTTCCCCGAAAGTCTCACTGTAGACAAGAAGGTCGTCCAGGTAATTGAAGACAAACTTGAACTTCACATCATGGAAGATGGAATCAAGCAGACGAGTAAGAGTCTGGGCACCCATAGGAACACTAGTGAACTGGTAAAGATTCCAGGGAACACAGAAGCTAGTCATAGGCCGTGATTCCTTCTTCAATGGAATCTGATGGTAGGCCTGGTTCAAATCAAAAACACTGAAAAACAGCCTTACCGAACCAATCAAACGCAGAATGCAAATCAGGCAGAGGTACCGAGTCAATAGCGACCTTAGCGTTGAGCCTCCGATAATCCATCACAAGCCTAGACTTACCATTAGGCTTGGGCACAAGAAAAGCTGGACTGGCATAAGCGGAACGAGACGGTTCAATCACACCCTTGCTCAGAAGATCTTCAATCATAGCCCTCATAACCTCCATCTTTGGGGGAGCAAGTTTGTATGGATGACTTCTAACTGGCTGAGAATCGGTGAGATGGATCTCATACTCCAGAAGAGAAGTGACCCTAAGCTCAGGCGTAAGCACATCAGGAAACCGCAAACACAGCCTCCTAATGGCCTCCGCCTGCTCAGGGGGGAGATGACCAACTGGATCCACCTTGGGTTGTTCGGGCTCACAACCCACCTCTCTGACTGCAGGAGGGCAGTCAGAATCACCTACTAGAGGCACCAAAACTCGCCGATTGAACTTGAAAAACATTTGGCGCTTCTGGAGGTCAAGCACCATACCACTTTTAGAGATAAAGTCTGCCGCTAGGATACAAGAAACCGCCAGGTCCTTGGCAACAAGAAAACCCCACCTCCAGAAAAATCCTTCAATTTTAAAATGTAATGACGCCTTTAGAAGTATGGGTAGAGGAGTTTGGGATGCCGTCCAGCACGTAATAGAAGAAGGCTCGGTGTGCCTGACAAGTCCTAAGGCGTCAAGGGACTCAAAAAGAGAAAGGCTGATGATACTGCATGCCGAACCAGAATCAAGAAGGGCTCGACACACCGTACCACCAAAAGAAACAAAAACGCCAGGACACACCGAGGTGACCGCACTAAGTCCCAGGGAAGCCATGCCAGCAAGGCCCGAAAAATCCCCGACACTCCTGCTATGGGCACGTGTCAAAGGCAAATGGCCACGGTCACTCGCAACAACGCGGGGAGCTACTGTGGAGGCAACCCCCCGCGCTGAGCGTTTCCCGCCCCACGACCTCGAGCACGTGGACAGTCACGACGAATGTGACCAGGCTGGCCACAAGCAAAGCACACAACAGGAGGCCGAGAACCACGACCCTCCACTGGCTGACTCACACCTAAAGACATAGCCGGTCGACGGGTGGGGAGAGCACGATGACTCTCATGATCACTCCCTTGCTGGTCTGAGAACTGCACGCTGCGCGAAACAATGCACAGCTGATGCAGCTCCCGAAAAAACGAAGGAACACCAGCAAAAACCAATCTGCACCGTTCTTCGGGAGAAATGCCATCCAGGATGACACGAACGGTGTCAGCTTCAGAAAGTGTGAGGCGCAACGCTTGCCGAGCTTCCTTGACTGAAGAGACATAGGCTGCCAGAGACTCGCCCCTACCCTGCGACCGATAAAATCTGTCCATGACCATCCTCTCTCTGAGTCGAATGGGAAGAAACGACGAAAGTAACTCTCGATGGAACGAGTCCACCGAGGCATCACTGGCCAAGACAGAACTCAGCAACTCCCCAACGGGACCTCTGCAATAAGGGAAAATCAGACGAAGCAAGTCCCCAGCCTGCATGCCGGGCATCTCACTAAGTCTGAGAAAGGCCACTAGGAACTTAAGAAGCTCCTCAGGATCCATCCCATCGATCACAGGGAGATTCTGGATCATGGGCGTGAGAGGGTTAGGTAGCTTGTGGTAGCTCAGCTGCAGAAGAGCAGATGAACCCACAGGAGCCGAAGGAACGGCAGCTGGAACCGAACCACAAACGACCTCAACAGAAACGCCTGCAGGCTCAGAAGGAGCCTCAGGCACAGTGAGAGCCATTGTCTCAGCCTGCGGCCTCGACACGTTGGGCGAAAGCGCGAAAGTAGGCCGCTGACCCAGACCCGTAGGAGTCGTGGAACCGGAGAGTGACTGAAAAATCTCATCCAGCCTAGACACACTCTCCAAGATCCACGCCCTATCCGACGGTTCCAACCCCGGTGCCCGGTTGACCAATCTTAAACGGGCAAGCAGATGCCCCAAACGTGCAAGACGGCAGGCCCGGTCACGACCTACTGGAGGTTCAAACTGCAGATCTTCCAAAACCCCTTCCCAATCTTCCACCTTGCGTTTACAAACAGACAACTCATCACCAACCTTAACACCTCTCATATATATAACCCGGTTCATCAAGGATTCGGTTGTGGAGGATTCAGTTTTGTTCTTTCACACAACGGCCAGGTTGTAGTCGTCACGATAGATTTTGTGAAGGTAGTTTTAAGTGTCTCCCCCTGAATCTTTCTCAACATATAAAATCCTCCCTCATCTGTTGAGATGAAAAGATTAATAGTATTTTTCTCTAAAGGAATGATGATCTAATGCACTATCTTCGTGAAGTAAATAGTTTGACGCACCATCTTCAAATTCATGTTGTTCTATCGTGCCATCGTAGATCCCAGTGGGAGGTCATTTTCGAATAAAAAAATATAAAACAATTTTGTTGAGGAATATATAATATTAATAATTGTATGAAATATTTTGATATTGTAATATTTAATACAATTCATTTTAATAACACAAAATTAACCTCATAACTTACAAACATTTTTCGAAGTTTATCACTAGCAAATCAACTCATAAATGTATGTTGATGTGGCCTACAACCTCATATACTGCTTATTTTCACTAGAACATTGGTTTAAGTAAACAATACATAATTACATTTTAAATTTTGTATTCTTATAAGCTTATAACTTTATTGTAATGAAATCAATTAGAGTGCAATAAACATTTTATGTGTTTGAAATATAATTTATGGCTCTAATAATGCAAGTTGTTACTCTAATTCTTACTGGAAATAATAAGAATAGAAAAATAAAGATAATGACAAATATACGTAAAATAAATTTTTGTTAAAGCTAAAATAATAAACAAGCATAATCAACATTTTTACAATGTTTTATATATATATATATATATATATATATATATATATATATATATATATATATATATATATACACATATATTATTATACTATTTATTACTTTGACTTTACAGTATGCCCTGGTGAAGGGTCATTTGTTATTAAAAGTACACAATTTTGTTTACTAACCAAATGTTAACGAAACGTGTAGTATGTGTCATCTTAAAAATAATTAATTTTTTATGATTATTGTTGGAATATTTCAGTAACATGCCTGATGCCAAAGTTAAGCTGCTGCACCAACATTAGATACGTACAAAAGAGCTTTTTATGTGTCAGTCAATTTTATCATAGGGTTAAATAGATGATGTCTTTTGCTCTGTCATATGAGTTTAGTCCTTTTGTGAGGTAATGGCTTAAACTCATATTATTTGGTATGGTGCTATGTGAATTTGAACTTGCATTATGTGTTACTAGGATAATTTTGTGAGACAAATTTCAACAATGTGATTGGAGCTAAGGTGAATTACACTTAGTAGTATTTAATCGCACCATTTGGGTTTATGGGTAAGGTACCTGAATTTGTGATCGTTGGCCTGTTGGGCGGTTACAGTAAATATTAATAAAACCCATTGTATTTTTGGATTAAAAAATATAAGTTGTTGTAGATTGGGTTTGAAAGAACATATTTAAGTTGAAAAGGAGCAAGACAAATGTACTCCCATAACATACTATAAAAGGATACAATAGCAAAAGCGTTTCATTATATTTAAGATAAATTATTTACTTAATAAACTAAACTAGTATTTCTTTGATGTATGCTGTTAAAATTATCAGTATATTTAGTTTGTATCAAACGTACGTTTATAAATGAAGTGTTAGGGTGGACGTGACATAGAAATTTCTCTAATTTAGAAAATTTTCAGAAAGAAGACCTCATGCTTGAAAGGATAGTGCCAACTCCTGGCTGTCTAAAAATTTATAATCTTTTTATTCTTTTGGAATGTTCGCTCATATTGTATACTCGTGTATTGTTCAAAGAACCATAGAAAGCGGATCAGCTGACTGTTCTCTTATAGTTTTGATAAATTATGATTTATATTTCATTTTGTAATTAAGAATGTTGATTGCCTATATTATTTTAATTTTTGATTTTAATATTTATGATATGTGTACTTAAAATTGTTCTAATCACCAAAAGTTAGTTATAATATAAACAATTTTGAAATAAAAATAAATAATCAACATGAGCATTAGAGTAGATAAAATCGATGTATGAACAAATGCTTTAAAATGACTTCCAGTTGAGCTATGAACAGAGAAGTAATAAACAACTTCCCTCTTTCTTTTTCTCTGTGAGCTAACCTTTTGTTTATATAAGAAAATTAAACATTAGATTAAAGTCCCACATACCACAGAAATAATTAGAATATGCATGCTTACGTCCTAATTCATTATAAGCCTTGGTTCCGATTTCGCCAGTTTGGTTCCCCAAAGTGCAGCGGACGGAGTAAAAATTTAAATGGCACTTCAACAAATAAATCGTGATTTCTATTAATATGCCACCCAAATTAATAATAAGGCATGTCATGCGGCTCAGATTGTTGTTGCTGCTGCTGCTGCTCTCATATATAGGCCTACTAAATGCTATATTTGTTATGACGTTATTTTTCGTTATAACTCAACACTATTATTGTTTATAATAAAATACAACGTTATAGCGTTTAACAACCTTAATCTTCACCCATCCACAGCTAAAAGATAAAAAATACACATTAACATATGGTACAGTATATTCTTTAATAATATAGTCAACTGTAGAGTTATCAAAAGCTAACACAATACAAAAAATGGGCACTTAGTAATACTAAATTTAATTGAGTTTATTTAGTAATTACAAAACAAAACATATGCCATATAATCTATAGATTACACAGTACATAAAGAATCAAATAACAACAATTATACGGTATAATCTTGATAATCCGACAGTTAAGGGACCGACGGTGTGTCGGATTAACAAAAACGTCGGATTACCAAATGTCTATTGTAATTTACGAGAATTATGATTTCTAAGATAAACTTAATGCACTACGTACACCCTTCTTAGAATTTCCGCGCTATCAGCCGTGATAAAATGAGGCTGACAACACAATTGAATAAATGTAAGCAAAGAAATTATACAACATTTGTACAGTAACACAGTAAGGTTTATTACATACAGTATTAAGTGTACAGGTACTGTACAGGTAAACATTTTCAAATTCATCTCATCATTTAATTAATTGTTGGTATGTAATTTTATAAAAACATTGTGTACGTACTCACATTTGTGTAGAGTATTTACTTTTAAAAAAAATTGTAATAGTTTTTTGTTTCTTCCTACGTAAACAGTCTGTCATGGCCTTTTCTTGAATATTTTTAACAATAAAATGTTCTCGTAGTCAAGTCCCTTCTCTTCACACCAACATATCAACGTATTTGCAGCCAAAATAGCTTCATCATTAGTGATTGTGCTTTGAATCTTCATAGCGTCGTCTTCAGTGGGGCAGTCGTCTGTCGTGGTCGTAACTTCCTCGATTATCTCCTCTTCCGTCAGTTCACAACCAAGATTGTCATCTAATACCCATCTTCTCAAGTCTTCTGCAGATTCTCCAACAATATCAAGTTCATCACAAAGTGTAAGCGTTTCCTCTGTAATTGTAATGTTATCTTCATGTTCACTAGTTTTGTTGCCTTTGTTTGGAAGGAGCGGGTTATTGGGCCAAACCTTTTCCCAAGATTTAATTAAAGTTACAGGTTTTACTTGACGCCATGCCAATGCTGCATTTACTATTGCATCCTTGATATTAAATTGTTTCAATATCGTTGTAATGTCACCGTCAGGTTTGCTGACAATATCAATTAGTAGGCGCTTCTTGTAATGAGCTTTCAAAGTCTTTATAACATTTTGGTCCATAGGCTGTATCAGTGCTGTGGTATTCTTAGGCAAATACAAAGCCTCTATGAACCCATCAGCCGTCTTAACCTTCAACTCTTCCTTGCTCGGATGTCCTGGAGCATTATCTAGCAGTAAAAGCACCTTTAAAGGTAAATTTTTCTTTTTTAAGTGTTCTTTGACGAGGTACAAAATTGTTTAAAAACCAGTCTAAAAATACTTCTTTAGTGACCCATGCTCGGTTTTGGTGCGTGTATGTCACTGGAAGTGATTCAGATTTTATGTTCTTGAATGCCCGTGGGGACTTTGATTACCTACTGCTAAGAGTTTTAGTGCATGGCTCCCAGCAGCATTTGCACACACCATTAACGTGATACGCTCTTTTTGGAGTTTCCTTCCTGAAACTTTTTTTTCTTCCTCCGTTACAAATGTTTTTGTCGGGAGTTGCCGCCAGTTTAAGCCAATTTCATCTGCATTATACAGTTGTTCTGGTGAGAGGCCGAGTTCAATTATTTTGGCATTTAATATCTCAATAAATTGTGATACTTCACTGTCGTCAGCCCTCAGATTTATTCTGATGCACCAAAATTACGAATTATTGAGAAAAAAAAATCATTTTGATCTATAATATTATAGAACTACTAGTTTTAGATAAAAATTTTACAATAAATAGTGTTAAAATGATTATTACTCAGGTTTGTTTTCGTTCCGAGTGAACAGGGATGAGTGCGATCGGACACAAACCTGGTTGGTTATATCGCGATAACGAATACAGAGTTCAACTGGGAGATAACTCGAATATGAATATATTAAAATTTACGTGCGTGCAGCGTACCAAGAATAAGTAGAACATTCTCATACAGACAGTCCATCTATTTCAGTTAGTTGACAATTATTTTAGATCCGTATTTGATAACAAATAATACGCATTGTGCCTAGATAGTTTAAATAGTGAAATAAATTATATCTTCAACTGTGTTTTCTAATATTGCTGATAAAAGTCCGAATAATGCTGATAACAGTCAATATTACAGATAACAACGGTCCAGTCGTTATCATGACTTTTGTTATCACTCCTGTCTGATAGGGTACCGGGCCTATCTATCCTTTTAACAAAACATTTCCCAATTAAAGCACAGTATTTTCTTGTTTTCTTTAATAAATTCAAACTGTTTGAATTCTAAATTATTATTCACGTTCGTTGATTTCGATTCAGTTAGTTCGTTGGCGCTGTGTTATAAATAAAATTCTTTTGTGAATCCCTCTGGTTTGAGGAAGGTGAGCGTGGTTCACCGAAATCGATCACCATAATATCTATGCATTTTGTGCTTGTATTGTAGTATATTTGTGCATTTTGTGCTTATATTGTAATAAATTTGTGTTGTGTGACGTTTACTTGTACTGTATATGTACCAACACGTATTATGCTAATTAAAAAACTATTTATAAATTAAATGCATGAAAAACTTTAAATGCATATTAAATGTCTAATAGAATTATTTCTTTTAGCATTTCAAATGCTGTGTTGAGTAGTTAATTAAAAAATTTGAGACAGTGTTTGCGTGACATGGGATAGTTTGTTAAAAGCTTTAGTAGTGTCATATTGGGTCACCAAACATTCTTCAGACAACTGGGCTATTAATTGTCCTTTCTGATAATCGGCTGAGTTTAATAATTTTCTTTTATTTCGAGGTTTCAATGAAATGCAAACTGGGGTAATGATAATAAATATTCCCAGGCACTCGAATGACGCGCCCACGACGTTCATCATTATTTCATGCAACAATGACTTGGAAGTTCTAAAATTTGTACTTATCCACTCAGATTTAGTTTTAGAGGCTAACTATTAGCATAGTTTAGATTTGTAATCCTCCTGTGTCTAGTCAATTAACAAGGAGGTCTACGCTTGTAAAGGAAGGTCGGCCTACGGCCTTGCCAGGGGGCTCTGCCTTTAGTCCCTTTGTGGAACTCGGCTGGCGGCCTCGTCAAGATGCTCCACTACAGACCCCTTTGTTGTTCTCGGCTTACGGCCTCACCAAGGCACTCTGCTACTGTCCCATTTGTGGACCTCGGCTTGTCACTTTGTGAGGAAAATCGGCCTATGGCCTCGCCAAGATGCTTAAGCAGTATGACCACTAATTTTGGTTTGAGGGTAGTGGAGCCCATAAACATATTCTTTTCTAAAATCAGATAGTATATTAGTAATTAAGAGAAAAATACCTTTGGTTTGATGCCTCACTAGGGTGTATTAGTTTAACATTGTCCAATTTTGGGTTTTGAGCATATTTTTATTTTTGGGGGAGGGGGGTTAGAGCCCTTTGATGTTGCATCTTTCAAAATGTAATGGTACAATGTAATTTAGGAGATACATACCTATATAGTTTTATACCACACTTGGGCGTTTTATTTTAGTACTACTTTTTTTAGATTTTTTTTCATATACCCCTTGTTATTTTCCATTTTAAAAATCTGATGGTATATTTGGATTCAGGAGAAAAACAACTTTAAATTGATGCCCCTCTTTAGTAGATAACAGCAGTATTAAAAAATTTACATTTTCAAAAATTTTAGTTTTTTGTCCCCGATACCCCAAATTTTTTAGATTTTAAGCTGAAAATCATATATAAATTGCGATTGTTACACGTGTAGGTTTGACAATTTTACTCTTAGCTATTTTCCAAGTTAGATCACAATAACTATTTTTTTTTTTTTTTTTTTTTTTTTTTTTATTTTCCCATAAGAAATACATTGTGGCAGTTTTGGAGTATAAAAAGGAGCCATCTTAATATGAGTGAACATTTGCAAACTTTCCTGGAGGTTTCAAACTGAGAGCCTCAATTTAAATATGCATATGATGGGAGTAGAATGCCGGGAAGTGCCTCATCATTTAGTGTCAGTGAGTCACTACATCGAGTTTTATAGTAAGTTACTCGTATACATAGAAACTAGAAGATAGAAACTACAACCTTATTTAAAAGACATTTTAAAACAGATTCTGGGACCAGTAGTGGGATTTATAATTCTCGGCTTCAGACTATGTGAGTAGATTAGCACTTTTATAGGGGGGGGGGGTCCTCTAAAATTGGACTTTAAAGGTCATCTTGCTATCGTACTACATCATTACTATTTACGATCTTACTACATTGGACTCCAATACCTGACCGTCAATAATTATTACTTGACTATAACTATATGCTTATTTATTAAGTTTACACCTATGCATTTAGTGTTAAGAGTTGTATTCTATATCTGTAATCATCTATATACAAATATCGTCTCAGTGTTGAGGCATATGTAGGGGAGACCGGGGCTAGTTGGGTACACTTCCGTCTACTGAATTTTCTAATTTTGATAACTAATATTTTTAGAAAACTAATAATCATACAATAAAATATATATCTTAAGCTAATAAAAAAATATATTAGAAGTAGTTTTACCAAAGAAAAACGTCATAAAAGTTTACTTTGTTTATCAATGCACGTGTACCAACTTGCCCCCGTATCGGGGCAAGTTGGTACATTACCCGGGGCATATTGGTACATAAATAAAACTGCATAGGAGTTAAGGGATAAAACAGTATATTGTGGCAGATCTTGAAATTGTACATCAATTTATTAATCATACATGTTTACATTAAAAATCAACTCTATATGGTAGATATTGGTTTGTCTAAACGTTTTCACATATCATCAAATTCATCACAATGAAGGCAAACAAAGTACTTTTTGCTGCCCTTAACACATTTATCATGAGCCCATTTCTTGCATTTCATACATCTTATCCAGTCTTCACCGAATTTTGAATTTTTATATTTTTCGAAGCAGTATATACACACACATGAATCATCATCATCCTCACTCTCATATTCTAAATGTTCGATTGGTTTTGTCTTTTTTCTAGGAAGACGTGTTTTATCACCAAACAAACGCTTTACACTGCTGCTTGTAGCCTTTTCACGATCAATTCTTTGTTTCTTATCATATCGTTCAAATTTCTTACTTTTTGCTATTTTTTGGTCTTCAGCTAACTTATTTTTAACTGGAGTGTCAGTCAAAATTGCAGACACCCTCCTTTTTCTTCCTCTATTAGTTCCTTTACGAGTGGAATCCGCCTTTTGGAATGGACGAACTTCTTCTGGAGTTGGATGAAGCCTTGAAGGACCAGGCGTAGGACTCTCCACAACCACTCTCGAATTTGAGGTTACAGCAACTTCCTGGTCATTTATGTGGGATGTGGTTGTATGTTCTATGAATGATTCGCTTCGGATATCATTTTTAGGCGAAACAAGTTCTGGGTTAGGTCTATCAGTTACAAAACTTGGCATGAAATCGGCGTCTGTAAAGATGTCAGGATTAAGAGGGAAAATGCCCGTCGTTCTAAAACCGGACATGATGTTTGATGGCGTTAATGCCAAAGGGGCACTTTTTGATATAATTCCAGGGATATCATAAATAGTCATTGGTCTCTTGTTTGTAGCAACCCATGACTGACAAGCTGAATTGAAGTGTTTTTTCATTGGACCATAAACAGATCGGTCTAGAGGTTGCAGTTTGTGGCTGCAATGTGGTGGAAAGGACAAAAGGGTGACTCCATTATCTTTAAAGTAGTCCAACACTTCCGCAGATAAGTGTGAGTCATGATTGTCTAACAATAACAAACATTGTCGTTCCTGTGAACACCTCACAAATGAAACAAAGTGCTTTGCAAACTTCAAAAAGTTTTTCTCAACCATCCATCCTGAAGGGTTGGCGTCTCCACCACATCCAACTGGCCGCGAGTGCATTATCGTGAACATACGTAGGTAATGTTCACGATAATGCACTCGCGGAAACACTAAAAATGGAGGAATTGAGATTCCAGCTGCATTTACCGCAAAGGCTCCTGTTATTAGAGTTCCTCTTTCACCAGATGTAAGACTGCCAATCTGCCTGAAGCCTCTGCGAGCAACAATTTTGTCAGGTTTGTGCACAGTTGTAAACCCTGTTTCATCGACATTCCATACGTCTGCCGGCCCAAGCTTCAAGCGGTTATACACTGTAGTTAAGTTCTCAAAAAACATACCAACGTTGGTTTTATTGAAACTGGTGGCACGAGAGAAACTAGTGGCTTGTGGGGACCTAATTGATAGAGTATGGTGTCTTTTGAGAAAACCTGTCAACCATTCGACGCCAGCCATTTCATGGTCAACCCATCGCTCTGGAACTTTTCGTCCACAAGCTACAGCATATGTATACGCAAATCTGCGAACATCAGCAGGAGTCAAGCCAAAATAAATGTCAGATGCTTTCTTTAAATACTCAACCAGTTGTTTTTCTTGATCAGGTGTGAAAATCTGAACAAAAAGAACAACTAAGATTAGTTATATTTTCAACATTGGTCATTTAATTGAAAACAAAAGTTAGGGGCCTACTATCTATTAACCTATATTTCAGACAGCCTGATACAACACGGGCTTAATGTATGGTGATCGGATCAAAGTTATCGCAATTATTAAGTCACATAATCAAACTGATAGTTTAAAACTAATAATTATTATTATTAGCTTTTATAACTGTAATTTAGGCTACTTACTAATCGAGGCTGGATATATCCAAATGAGAGCCACGGTATGGTGGACTCTTTTACAGTTGAATCAGAGTTGTGGGCTGCATTAGTCTTACAAGAAGAGTTCCTCTCATCCTGGGATTCAGAGGTGACTTGTCGTTCTATGGAGCGTGGCAATGACAGTTCTGAAAAACATCACTTTTTGTAAAAAACTATCATTCTATTGTAGGCAACTGTAGAATTATTAAGCCTACAAATTAAGAACGCAGTTACTTCAAACAAATAATAAATGTATATAAACTTGTTTGTTAATAGGTATAGTAAATCAGTAGGCTAAAGAAAAACATTTATATAGCCTACCCTCATCAGGCACTGGCTGGGTGACAACATGGTCTTGCGTTTGTAAAGGTTCGTCTCGAGGCCCAATTTCAGTTTGCTGGTTGATTTTTTTGCAGTACCGCGCCAAGGTGTTTAGAGGAATTTGGAAATGTTTCGCAGCTCCCCTCAGTGTCATTAATCCTCCTTTTACTTGAGTTACTGCTTCATGCATAATCTGGGGAGTAGTGCTCCCACGCGCAGTCTTTCTAATATATGTTCTCACCATAGTTGATCCTGAAAAATCACACCAAATTGTATTACTCACTAAGTAAGAGATTCCTATTATCATTGTAGGCCTACTTTGAAAATACACAAGGTATTTTGTAAGACATTCTTGTCATATTCGAAGGTGTACAACATACATGTTTAGTTTATCACTAATATTATAATAACTCACTCTACCGTCTTTGTCATTAATAGTTAGGCCTATAACAACAACAATTACATTTGTAATATGGTCGTGGGGCTAGTTGGTACATTGTACCAACTAGCCCCCTCATAGGTGTACCCAACTAGCCCCGTCGCCATCTTTTTTACTCTACAGTTCCTACAACCTTGTCTTTTGAAGATAAATTTAGTTTAAAAATACCTAAGTATAGCCAAATAAACTCTTTATAACAGTGTATCATATTGTGTACGATTAATATTACAGTTTAGGCTAGAAAAAACTTCAAAGAAAGTATGCAAAAATTACTTACCGGCTCATAAAACACAAATAGCAGCGTAAAATCCAAACAACTGCAAACAGTGAACTGACAACTCAAGAGGTCGGCCGGGTGGTAGAGGGGATCAGACCGGTCCCACTCTCCCCTCCACCACGCGTTTGTATTTCCGTCTAGAAGCAATGTACCAACATGCCCCTGTACCCAACTAGCCCCGGTCTCCCCTACTATATATTGGTTTTCTCTGGATTGATTGATTACATTGATCAAGCTCTTTATCTTACATCATACATAAGCTGATTTATCTCGTTTTGGACATATTGTTTTGGTATAAAGGAGATGCATGTGTAAATTGGATAACAAGTCTGAATCTATGGTTCACCGTTGTTTTTTGGAAATGCTTCGAGCTTTCCTTACATTGCAATGGAAATTCACTTAATCTGATTATTTTGTTAATAAATGGACTCAGAAATAAGAAAGTACCAATGAAGTAAGGAAACTAACAGTACGGTGAAAAAGTGAAAGTTTATGTATAAAAATATATATATACAACTAGTGGCTTGTAGGGGCAAAAGCCTCTAAATAAATAAAATACAAGTGTTGCTGTTAAATATTTAGTGTATAATATTGAATTATTTATAGTTTTGTTAAACACAAACATAAAGTTACCCATGTGTAAACACTGGTTTGTTCAGTTGAATACCAGCTTTTTTAAAGGTTTGGCCTTGTGCCTTGTTAATTTCGGTATAAAGCATTAACAGCTGGAATATTTAATGATATTACCACAGTATAAAAATAAACCTTCTTTCCATAAGATTAACATGGGAAATGTGAGGGCTAATGGGGTGGAGCCCTTTAGGCGAATCACAAAACTTTTATTTTTCCCCCCATCCACAATATCAGAGCTTTAAAATTAGCCATTTTCGAAGTATAACGCTTGGAATTTTGATGCAACCGATTTGCCTTACGAAATTAAATATATAGACACATAAAGATATACATAAATAAATCCATACAAAAAATATATAGTTACACAATTACAAAGCCAACAAACAGTATGGCTTAAAAGTGTAATAAATTACAGTTTTTAGTTATAAATATATACAATGCATAAAGATATACATATACACATACATGCGTATGTTCAATACAAATAAATCTACACCAAAACATCAATACGATGAAAAAGTGTAGTAAATATGTATAATATATACAGAAATAATATACGAGAGTCATTTTTAAAGTAAAAACTGTTTTCAAATAGCGTAAGAGAAACTTTATTTATGGATGATATAAATGATATCACAAACTAAAATATGAACTTTTTTTCACTTTTCTATGTAGTCACACAAAAGATTTATGGATATTTTTGTGGACGAACGCTTTCTTAAAGGAAAGCGGTCCATATGACTTGTAATTAAAAATACAACAATTATTATAAAATTTAAAATTATAAATTAAAAAACTATATATACATCATAGGGTATTCATTGATTCGGCCCACAAGCCCGATAATAATTATTTTAATGTAAAAAATTCAATGCCATCTTATCATGACAAGCAAGAAGAAAAAGAGCATAATATTTTTCGAACGAGCATAATAAAATTGTACGAACACTTGGATGCCTTGGGTGTTCAGGTACTGTATTACGACACAGATTCGGTTGTCTACATATACAAAGACGGACTGTACAGAGTAAATACCGGCGACTATTTAGGCCAGATGACATACGAACTTGCTAAAGACTACGGTCCCGGTTCATACATTACGGAATTTGTGTCAGGCGGACCTAAAACATATGCGTATCTTGTGTATTCTACAAAGGACCAAACAATCATACCTAACTGCAAAATAAAAGGTCTAACACTAAATCTAAAATTGTCTGAAAAACTAAATTTTGAAAAACTTAAAGAGATGGTTCTAAGTGATGAGGATCAAAACATGGATATTGAAGAATCCCGTATTCGGAGAACTAGTGATAGGGATTTAGTAACCGTAAACGAGACAAAAGTATTTAAAGTGACTGGACCAAAACGAAAACGTGAAGGTAAGTATGATACCCTATCATACGGTTATAAAAAGCAGAAAACAGCACAGTAACTCACCTATCTGTCCACCCACGGTCTTCAAATTCCCTCCGGCACCACTTGATCCTCTTCTCCCTGATGGTCTGGGGATGGAGGTGGCGTCGGAGGTGTCCAGAGCAGATCCGGGTCCCCATCTTCATCTTCCTCCAAACTACCCTAGCCCTCGTCGGAATCGAAATCACGGTATTCTCTCCACCCATTCCAGCCGCCACAGCCCCGCCGGTATCTCCAATCAGTTGAAGATCTAGAGGAGGATGATGAAAACGATCTATCATCCTCCTCCTCCTCCTCTCGAGGACCCAAGACGGCCTCGGCGATCATGATGAGGACCGACAGTACCGACACGATCATAGCGGGGCTGGCGCAGCGACTGACGGCAATTGTGGTGACCGCACACGTGCGCGAGCAGATGTTGGAGGTTGTAACGTGGGGGGTGCGGGTCTCAACTTGAACTATTTACTCCTCAGCTACAGTATGGCGTCCATCCCGCATTCCTTATACCACTTGTGCTTATCGACTTTGTGTAACTTATACAATAACGGGTGCGACCTTTTCCTAGAGTTTCACCAACAACTCCCACGAGCTGCACTCCGTGATCTTTTAGAACACCATAAGGCCAACTGTTTTCGGATTAAACTTTCATTCTCGTACTACCTCGGGAAACGGGTGTGTAATGATTGTGCATCTAGCTACACGGAGCATGTGGACATTGTTATCAATTGTATACAGGGAGATAACTGGGATCAGGTGTACGCAGACTATATCTGCTTTTTGTGTGGTAATGTTTGTTGGTCACTTGCGGGAGGATGGAACGACAGCATTTCGAGATGTAACTGAAGAATATAGAGTGTAAGTTCGTACTATCGAGGTGAGGGCGGCCCAAATTTAATAAAAAATCGCCCGACTGTTCTCCAAGGCACTCTAATAAGCTAAGTCCTGAGGCAGTCCTGCAGCTTGGGGCTGGGTTAAGCCCTGTAAGACCTTGAGTCGCAGTCCGGGCCTTTAATAAGTACGTGCATTTGATGTATAAATGGGGCTCTGGGGTGTAAAAACCCGTAACCAAAAGCGAATGTGGTTCCGAAGCTGTCATTTCATTCTTTCGGGAGGCGTCCATGCGAGTGCACATGCGTGAACTACAGCATCAGCATGAACCAGACAACTACAACCCTACAGCATCAGACGTGAACCAGACATGGCCGTGAATTAACCTTTAACTGTGTTCCAGCCTCCTTCTCTGCTCCGTCTAAGTGGGTCAGAATTGTGCGAAGATTACGATTATATTGTAGGCGTACAATCACATTTCTCTTCCCTTCCTCGCCTCTTATTCGATGAAATTATGTCTGCACATTAAGAAAATTGCCGTAAGATAACATTAGGTTATCACATATACGCACAAAAACTGTACTGTTTTCAATGTTACCGAGCTCTTTTTCCCGGAAATACATTTAGTCGGTTATTAAAAACAAAACTTCCGTTCATTCGAAATCAAATTGGTTGAAGCTCCAGCCCCAATTCCAATGTACCCAATGCCGAACAACTCCTTATATCCACCCAACCTTCTTATACTGTTGTTGTTATCTGCAAAAATACGTGTACTACTACGCTAATCTAAGAATCTAAAGGGACAAGTTCCTGGAGGATCCTTATTGTAGCGTTGGAAATTGAATATTTGTTTATTCTAAATTTGACACTCTGTCACTTCATTTTATTTTGAGATTTTTATTTTTAGGAGGTGGAAACTAGTATGACTTTTCGGAAGGCCACCACTTTCTCCAGCGGTGGAGGGGCTGTAAAATTAATAAACAACCTACAACTTATAAAAGGATCGAATTTTACAAACATTTGTCAGTCTTAATCATGAATCCAAGAGAAGCTATAGCAGCAGAGCTACACAAACCTGCTAGGCGAAAATACCCAAGACGTAAAGTAACACTAAAGGGTCTTTACGATCTGTATCAAGCGGATCTGATAGAAATGATTCCTTACGCTAAATCTAAAAAAGGGTATAAATACATTCTTACAATGATAAACTGTTTCAGTAAATTAGCATTTGCAATCCCGATAAAAAATAAAAGCGGTGTAGAAGTGGCAAAGGCTTTAGAACCGATCTTGAAAAAACAAAAAATGAAACATTTTCAGACCGACCAAGGTAAGGAATGGTTCAATTCCCATGTTGGAAAACTTATGGAAAAATACAAAATCAATCACTACACGACATTTTCTGATTTAAAAGCTAGTATTGTCGAAAGGTTAAACAGGACTCTGAAAGAACGTATGTGGCGTAAATTCACGGCAATAGGTACCTACGAGTGGCTAAAACTTTTACCGAAAATTTTACAGGGATATAATAATTCCATACACAGAACAATCGGTATGAAACCAAAATATGTCAAGCAAAAACACGTAAAATCCATACTGACACGTATGGAGGTAAATTCAAAACCCCTAAAACCAAAGCTTAACGTGGGCGATCAAGTGAGAATCAGTAAATACAAACAGGTATTCAAAAAGGGGTATTTACCAAATTTGACTAACGAAGTATTTCAAGTGTACGCTGTAAAACCGACCGATCCAATAACCTATATATTACAGGATGTTAACGGGGAAGTCTTAAAAGGCGGGTTTTACGAACAAGAGTTGAACCAGTCTAAAACGGGTGACGTTTATCTAGTAGAAAAAGTGTTGAGATCAAAGGGAAATAAAGTGCTCGTTAGATGGAAAGGGTACAGTAAAGATAGTGACACGTGGGTGGATAAGAAAGACATTCTAATTTAATAGCGCTCTAAGGGACCGCCCGCACGTGGTTCCTGCAGCTGTTGGCCGATGCTTTTTATAAACGCCCTCACAGAGAGCAATCCTTCAATGACGAAGGCGACGAGAATCCTGTGGAGTCACACCCGCACATTTAAGAAAGAACATAATTACGCATACGCCTGGGTGACAAGTGCGGGGAAGATATTTCTACGCAAGAGTGAGGGGGCCCCAGCAATACACATCATTGAGAAGTCGGATCTCGATTCTCTCAAATGAACATGTTTACAGTTAAATTGCTATGTTGTACTGAAGCACGCTCCGAATGGTATGTTGTATGCACTTCTTATTTATTTCACTGCGTATTGTTGTTCTCTAGAATTAAGTTATTCATCTTGTGCATGTATAATTGTTATTTATATTTATTAATGCGCATCTGCATATCAACTTTATTATATAAGCATGGGTGAAGATATTAATGTATATTACCAAAATGTGAGGGGTTTGCGATCTAAAACAAATGATTTTCGTTTAAATCTACTAGAAAGTAATTATGAAATCGTCATACTAACGGAAACTTGGTTGAATTGTTCTATTCACAACTCCGAGTTGTTTACTGATGAGTATAATATATTTAGAAAAGATAGGAATCAGACTGTAACTGGTAAGAGTCGGGGAGGGGGTGTTTTAATTGCAATTAAAAACCATATTAAAGCCTGTAGATTATATAATCTTGAAACTGAGGAGGACAACATTTGGATTAAGTTAAATATTACTAACGGCCACTCTATTGTTGTCTGTGTGGCTTATTTTGTCCCCAACACACCTGTGCATGTATATAGAACTTTTTTTGATAAATTAGAATTATTTAAATTTAATCAAGAACGCTTATTAATTGTAGGAGATTTTAATCTTCCTATAGCTGGAACAAACTTTGATTTATCTAAAGGAAACGATGTGTGTAAGCAGTTATTGTTTTTTACAAAACTATATAGGATTAATTTAAAGAACAATATCAGTAATCAGTACGGCAGAACATTAGATTTAATAATATCCGATATATCGGGCATGAATGTAGTTGAGGAATCTAGTTCACTCGTAAATATTGATAAATATCACCCTGCACTTCTAATGTACTTCAAAAGGGGAGATAAGAGACATAGTTTCTGCCAAACAAATGTAAATAGTTCTAATCATACGTACAATTTTGCTATGGCTAATTTCCTTTCTCTATATAATGAGTTTAAGAATGTTGCATGGGATGACCTTGTTATATGTAATGATTTAAATGAAGCAGTTGCTTTATTTTATGACAAAATTTATAGAGCTCTAGATTCACACGTTCCTCGAAAATTAGGAAACAAATCAAAATATCCTATTTGGTTCTCTAGTAATTTAAAATTATTGATTAAACGCAAAGAAAGACTTAGAAGAAAATATAAAATTTATAAATTCCCTCATATTTTAGATCAATACAAAAATATGAGGAGTGAAGCAAAGCGTTTAATAAGAATTGAATTTGGTAATTATGTTAATACTGCGGAGAATGAAATACGCAAAAATCCTAAATCATTTTGGAGTATTATCAAAAGGTTAAGTGGCACTGATAACAGATTGACAACAATGATCTTGGATGATAAGGAGGTGGAAGGGGGACCTGCGATAGTGGAGGCACTGGCCCAGTATTTCTGTAAAGTTTATCAACCATGTAATCTGTCCATGGATGAAATGTGTTGTCGGGCGCTCCTTTCACCAGTTATGGATAATGTTACTACCTTGTTTTTTTCCGAAATAACTGAAACGGAGGTACTGAATGGAATTAAAAAATTAAAGTCAAAACGGTCTTTGGGCCCTGATGGCGTTCCACCCTATATTATAAAAGCTTGTGCTGACATTTTTGTTCTTCCTTTACATTATTTATTTAACCTTTCTATAAAGACTAATTGTTTTCCTGAATTATGGAAAACTACTAGAGTAGTCCCAATACCCAAGAAGGGAAGCAAAAGGGATATAAAAAATCATAGACCCATTGCAATATTATCGACACCGGCTAAGGTGTTTGAGTCTATTATCTACAACAGATTGTTTTCACATGTGAGAAGTTACGTCAGTGAAAATCAACATGGTTTCTTCCCTAAAAGGTCAATTAACTCAAATTTATTAAATTTTCCTCAATTTTGTGTTAAAGAAATGGACAAAGGAACTCAGGTTGATGTCATTTACACAGACTTTGAAAAAGCTTTTGACAAAGTAAATCACTTAGCGTTACTGTCTAAACTGCACTTCTTTGGATTATCTGAAAATTGCATAAAATTCTTCTCCTCATATCTTTATAACAGAAAACAATTTGTAAGCTTATTAGGTTTTTCTTCTGAGAAATTTAGGGCAGATTCAGGAGTCCCGCAAGGTTCAAATCTGGGACCTTTGCTTTTTATAATTTTTATTAATGACATTACTCAATGTGTTAAAAACAGTAAAATACTTTTTACGCAGATGATTTAAAAATCTTTAAAAGTATTAATACAGTAAATGATTGTTTTTCATTACAGCAAGATTTAAATAACCTTTTTAATTGGAGTTTAGAAAATCTCAAATTTAACACACAAAAATGCACTTTTGTCACATATACTAAGAAGAAAGATAGAAATATTATTTGTTATGATTACACTCTAGGTGGTGAGTTTTTAAATAAGCAATCATCAATCAAGGATCTTGGCATCTTGTTTGATTCCAGTTTCAACTTCAGCGAGCACATAGTATCCATTTCCAAATCTGCATATTCGGTTTTAGGTTTTGTCAAAAGATCAGGGAATTTCTTAAAATATTCAAATTCTTTAAAAATATTATATTTTTCGTTAGTAAGGTCACAACTTGAGTTCGGTTTTATTGTATGGTACCCTCAAGCAGGTTATCTAGCAAATATGATTGAGTCTGTGCAGAGGAAATTTTTGAGGTATCTATACTTCAAGACATTTGGTCACTACAATCCCTTACTCTGAACTGTTGAATATTTTTGAAATGGACAGCCTTTCAAAGAGGCGCAACATTGGTGCTTTGCTTTATCTCCATAAGCTGGTGAATGGGGCGTGCGACGACAGTGGCCTGCTGTCAGAATTGCGTTTTTCGGTTCCCCGACCTGGGTCCCGTTGTTGTTCACTGTTCTCTCCACATTTCTCAAGGACTAACCTGGGATATAGTTCTCCTGTTAACATTCTATCTAGACTGCACAATGTTCATTCTCTGCAGGTTGACATTTTTAAGGAATCTTTGAAGAGTTATAAAAATAATTTACTAAGTTTGGTTATTCCATAGCTATTGTTTCTTTTTCATTACTTATGTATATATGTGTGTATGTATGTATATGTATGTATATATGTACGTATGTATATGTATATTACTTATTTAAACCTTACAATTTATACTTTATAGTAAATGCTGTTGTATTTAACTGTTTAATGTGTGCATTTCAATCCTTTTGTTGCCTAATCTATTACTGATTGAATAAAACTGTATTTATTTGCTCGTTTCATGATGACTGTTGCAATGTTATATTATACTGGTTGTTATAGATTTAAACTGATTGTTATATTTATATAGTTGTATTTATTTTTATATTTATATAGTTGTATGTATTGTTATATTTATATAGTTGTATGTATTGTTATATTTATTGTTATATTTATATAGTTGTATGTATTGTTATATTTATATGGTTATATTTATTGTATATGGTTAAAATTCATGATGTTACACGTTAGTGTTATTACTTAGAATCACCGCCTGCAGTGCATGAACTATTGGACTCTTTTTGCATGTTGGATATGATTTATTATTAATAT
The DNA here is from genome assembly GCA_035578905.1 of Stictocephala bisonia. Classification (NCBI taxonomy): domain Eukaryota; kingdom Metazoa; phylum Arthropoda; class Insecta; order Hemiptera; family Membracidae; genus Stictocephala; species Stictocephala bisonia. The sequence continues at coordinate 546,830 of JAQJVL010000542.1, read as the reverse complement.
TCTTAATGCTACAGTGTAATTGGCAATTGTGCTGTATTGTAGCATTGTAAAAATAAAATAAATAAAAATAAATAAATAAATAAATACTTGTCACGATGCGCTTTGTGAGTCAACAGACTAAACTACCAATTAAAAACTTTGACGAATACGTCGGAGGGGGTGAGGTCACATCCTCGCATCACGGATCTCTCTTACCAGGCAATGTAAGATGCCTAATTGTAAGACCATCGGGCTCGGGCAAAACGAATGTTCTATTTAATCTACTGTTTGATACAGAGGGTTTGGTGTTTGAAAACATTTACATATTCTCCAAATCCTTGTACCAACCAAAATACCAGTTTCTGGAAGAGGTTTTACCTAAAGAGATTGGATACTTTGCTTATGATGACAACTCCCTGGTAATACACCCGAGCGCTGCTAAACCAAACTCTATAGTGATATTTGACGATTTAGCGTGTGAAAAACACGATAACATTCGCAACTACTTTACCATGGGTAGACACAAAGGTATAGACACCTTTTACCTGGGTCAGACATACAGTCGTATACCTAAACAACTAATCAGAGGTAATGCAAACTTTATAGTTTTATTCAAGCAGGATGATATGAATCTTCGTCATGCGTACAATGACCATGTAAATACTGATACAACGTTTGAAAGGTTTAAGGGTTTGTGCAGTGAGATCTGGAATAAGGACAGACATGGTTTTGTGGTGATTGATAAGGAACGAGACCTAGATAAGGGGAGGTTCCGATCGGGTTTGGACAGTTTCGTTCAGGGGTTATAATTGTGCGCATCTACGTATACAATGATATCGGAGAGTTTAGAAAACCTTCGTGTAGGGTAAAAACTCGCGTCAGGTCGAACCTCTACGCTTTCTTCTACAAAGAGAAGGACAAATTCTGCGGAAACTATTGCAGTAGAGGAGAATCTCAATTTTCAAACAGATGTTGGAGACATAAATTAGTAGGACCTCAAAAACCGGCCGTAGTCCTACTTATGATTTCCTCTAGCGAACGGTTCTATAATCGAGACATTTGGTTAAGTTTTCTTACAAAAAGCGAAGAACAAGGAGCTAATTTACAGCTAGTTATTTATCACAAAAATATGTTGAACTGCACGGTAAGACAACCCCAAAATTTCCTGTCAAGGTTCAGAACGTTCCCAGACATCTTTGGTACGACTCTTGAAACAGATCACGAGGATATTAACTACACACAGATTTATTTAAAAATGCTGGAGTATGGGTGTAAAGTCCCACATGCCAGTAGATGTATCGTGCTAACAGAAAGAAGTATACCGATAAGATCTCCGTTGAAAGTCTACAAAAGAGCGTTACGATCAAAGTGTCACATTTGTGTCTCTTACAACGTAGCGTTTGCACCGCAGCGTCCCACCTTACCTACAGGTCCAAGAGGTAAACCGTACCCAGCAGTGAATAATTTAGCCCAAGGATTATTTACTGTAGATTTTCTTAAAGCTGCACTACCTACCGTTCCCCTACATTGTTCAACGTTCGGTATTTCGTTAAACAGAGAAGTATATACAGTATCGGATCGTGGTTTGCTAAATAAATGGAGAGAGTTTACATCAGCTAATCTGGACGAGTTTTGGTTATTAAATTCCTATATAGTACACAACATAAATAGAAGTAGACCTCTAAAGAAATTGCGTTCTTTTATGGAAAATTCAAATGTTAACGATTGCTACACTATAGCCGAAATACCTGAATGGCGAGGTGGATAAAAAAGAACCTATATATTCAAGGACATAAACAAACGGGTGCTCATTCCAGTTTCTGATCTTGCACGTACGTATTACAAGGGACTCGGTGATAGAGTTTCACTGATGGATGTTTTAAGGTACGTTAGAAGACACAAAAAGAGTGCGTTATTTTTCAGACAGGTTGAACTACCGTAATGGATCGTAAAGCAGAGTATTAAAGCCGGTATTGGAGAAGAAACTTGCCAGTATCAAACATGAAACGAAACAGTAAGGAGCTGACTCTCAGTGTTGCTCGTCTGAGGGATGCTATCAAGAGAAAGTACAATCGGTTCAAACAAGGGTCAGTAGATAATGAACAGTTGTTAGAAAAACAGTATAAACCAATCATATCCGAGCTTCGAAAACAGTCTTGGACAAATTTGAACCTAAAGAGGAGCCAAAAGAAGAAGAAGAAGACTCATTCAGTCCAAATATTGCATCCTCACCTAAACGTGTCAATACGCTCGAAGAAGAAGAGGTATTTGGTGATGATACGCCAACAGTCAGTGAACTACTACAATCACCGTCAGTAGTGCAGGAAGCGTCACAGTGGATAAATGAAAACTTTACTGCCCTATTGATAAAAACGTATATGCTTAAGTTTATGAAAGACGAGTCGGGGAGTAAGAACAAGATTGACAATATATACGGTCAGGATGGTGGAGGATAGACTGATGGTAGGTGATAAGCAGATACATTTTGAAGATGACGGTAGCATACGTATAGGCAGCACGTCTTACAAAGGGACCGAAGGTCTATACGAACTACTGTTTAAGAGAGCCCCGAATAGCGATCTGTACTCTGACCACGATTTAACCGTCTACAAAGACATACTCTTAAAAACTAACGCTCATAAAAAAGGTTACAGTAGGAATGGTCACATAAATAGACCCTCTAACTCAATCAAGTACAAGGCCGTGATTGCCGATCTTTTCCCAAAGCAGCTGTATAACGGTAAAGGACTGGTGTATAAAGACCTAACGACTTCATCCGACATTCGGTACTGGGACGATCCAAACGAGTTGTGTGCTCGTTTACAGTTACTTGTGTCTTCGGCAGAAGCCGGTAATAATGCGCATAAAAACGAGATTTTAAATATTGTTAGTGAGCTGCGTGAAGCTGGTATTATAAAAGGGTTGGGAAACTCGAGATTTAGATCATTGATGAAATGAATGTAGACAAGTTTGGACGTGTGTCTCTCTCTCTCGATAGAGTATAAAAAGATACAGAGGTCTACAAAAAATAAGTTGAGACGAATTGAAACCGCGATTGATATACGATCCACCAAAAAATTGATAGTGACAACAAGGAAAATATTAAAAGATTTGCCGCTCAGCCGTTTTACTGGATAAATGCGGCGCACTCGACAAGGCCATCAACAATGGCTCTAGCAGTCATTACCAGGACTAATGATGACTACATTAATTAGACAAAAGTATTTAAAGAACAGTGATTACGCTCACCACCGCTCATTTATGCAATGAGTGTTGACAAGTTTGGACGTAACTCTCAGCTGTCTAAAGAGATCCGCACAGGTCCTCCAGGGCATGGTTTTAAGCTAACATCCAATGGAGATTACGACATCACTAATAAACGGTTAGTTGACGTAGCCGAACCAGTAGAGGGTAGTGACGTTGTTACGAGAAAATACCTCGAGACCTACACACCGGTAAACTTGAAAGACAGTTACTCCGTGCAAAATAAAAGAATAGAAAATCTTGCCGATCCCATTAAGGAGGGTGACGCAGTCAATTTGAAGCTTGTACGTGACCGATGTATCTTGTATGAAGGTAATAACATTCTTGCTAGAAACAAGTGGATAACTCACGTAAAGGATCCACGTAAAGCGGAACTTTGACGAATCAGTAGATAACTAACGTTTATAAAAGCAAGATGCGATCCCGTAAACCAGCCAGTTGTAAGAAAACCGTCAAAGGGAGCGGTCTCGTTGGTGACATTATTGGAAAGGTTGGCGAAGCAGCAAGTACAGTGTTGAACAAAGGTATAGATTTACTTCCTTGGGAACTTCACCTGCCTGGTGGATATAGATACTGTGGCCCAGGAACCAGGTTAAGGGGGTCACTGTGGCCTATCTTTAACAATGTTAACAAATTTTCCCTTTTCTCAGGTTTGGCATAAGATAACATTCTGATTTTTTTTATTGTTTATAGTATATCTTAAGACACAGTCTGAAATAAAAAACATCCTCTTGACTTAATGTTTGAATTTATGGTTATTTTTTAAAAAGTACTATTTTTTATGTAAAAAATTTTGTATTTTTTATATTTTTAGATTTTTTATGACTTATATTAATATAACGTTTTTTCCAGTCATAGTAGGCAGTAATAGGAACAATTTAAAAAAAAATCATTAAGATATCTTTTACGGATCCTGAGAAAAGGTACATTGAGTGCTGAAAAATTTGAATTACGGTAAATACAAAATTCATAAAATAAGAACCAAAGTCATGAATAAAACTTTTTAATACCTACATTATTAACGTTAAAACATCCCAGGGGCATAGGAGGGGTTATCTGCTTCCTCCTCTTTATAATCATCTTCAAGTTTTCTTTTTAGCTTGTGCTGGGCTTTTCTAATTTTCCGTTGTAGCTCCTGATGGTCCTTGTCTGCCTTCGCAACACGCCTTCGGTCTAGCCTCCACATAATACTTACAAGATTTTTGCCTGGCCTAAGCTTACACTTTTCAAATAATTTACACTTTCCAATGTTACCATCATTTTAGTAGGTAACTGCTTCAGATACTCCAAACTTCAGAGTATTTAGCCTAACAAATGTTTTCTTGGGAACGAAATTCCAGATAACGTTATTCAGTGATTCGTTCACATTCAGGGTCTTGCTTTTGAGGCATTTTTCTAATAAGGTAGGATCTGAAAGGGCTCTGAAGACTGGTTTTATATGCATCATAATGTCTTCTGGAAGATGAAAGTGGTTTTTGTGAAGATAGGTTTCATTATTTAGTTTCGCTTCATGAAACTTACACCAAGTGTTTTCGTCTTTTGGGCAGAGGCCGTGGTTAGGAGTTTTATCTGACGAAGATATATGGAAATATGTTGCCCATATTGCAGTTTTCATTACTTTGACAGAAGACAGGTTTCTTAGAATAGCAATTTTATAATATTCTTGAATTTTCAAAATAGCAACATTTGTTAGTCGATTTTTCCCCCCAACTGAACTGCCATCTGGTAGGTTCGGATTTTTTTGCTTCAAAGTTTTCAATCGGGAACCCATCCGCTTTTGAATATGCCCAACACATTCAATTTTTTTGATTTTAACATCTGCACCATAAGGCTCAGTAATGGCAACCTCATTGTAGGGCTTAGAGTCACCGTCGCCTAAATACTCAAGATATCGAACGTTATATCTTTCTAACCATCTTGCAAATATATTGACTGCGCCAATCACCTCCATCATGCCACTGCTTCCAGAGAAATTTGCTTCACAATTGTTATGATGTAGCTTATGCAATCTACCTGGACAAGTACAGAACTTAGACAGAACATCTATGTCTAATACCTTTCCTGTATCTAAGGAGGTAAGAGAAACAATTCCGTTCAAGGATGTATGTCCCCTTTTCTGCCACGAGCCATCTACTGCTATTGCCAAATCTCTTGAGTTTTCATTGATTACAACAGCATCCTCCACTGCAGCTTTCATAGATTCCTTACATACATATTCTGATTTAGAGGCTAAGAATTTTTCATGCATAAAGAATCTATGAGGGGGTGGACTAAAATTCATTACTGCACACAACGTATCGGCAGCTGCCTTACCTTTGCCTATTGATCTAAGCCCGTAAACTAAACGGATGTTTAAATCATAAAATGTAATTAGTTTGTTTTCTTCCTTTGTATCTTTTGTTTCTATAAAGTCACAGTTTGTATCAGTCACCTTATTTTCACATGTATTGCACTCAACAATTATCTCGTTAGCTAGGCCTACAATTGAGTACCAAAACATAACCTACAAACTGCTGTTTCTCCTAAATATTTATTTAGCCTGTCAATATCTACAATGTCATATTGAAAATCATCATTGATTTGTTTGTAATAATTGAACCCTGGACTTCTCACTTGCAGTTGAAGTGGAGTTAGGCGTACCTTGATTTTGTTGATCTGTTGGTATCAAGTCAGATTGATTTTCAAGTAAAATGGGCCTATTTTTCTTTTTCCAGTGTACACGTTTTTTGAACACTTTATTGGTAGACCTATGCATGATTATAATACAAAAACTGCAGTAATCTAAGTAACAATAACAATAAGAATCACAAACTTCAATTTCACACTAAAATCAAATTCACCAGAACATAAACAAACACAAAACTGAACAACAGCTGTAAACAATCAAAATCAAAGAACTTCAATCATCTATCTAATGCCATTCAGGTTACCCAACGTCACAAAACTAAATCTTAGGTTATCTTTGTTATTGTATATGGAAGTGTATTTACAAGAGCGCAAATTCACAACTTTTTCTACAAAAATTGAAAAACAGGTCAAACAAAATATTTTATTTTAGCCACTTCCCGTTGTCATAGAAACATAATACTTACACCATTTTAAAGAGGAGAATCTGCTTATTATTATAGAATAAAAAAACGAAAATGAAATTTTTACCATTTTTAGGCGCAGTGAGAGAGACTAGCTCGTGGGGATCCTGGTATCAACCCTCTAGACGAGGCCTGTAAGGCCCACGATATTGCCTACTCAAAGTACCACGATAATACGAACAGAACGCGTGCTGATAAAGAGTTGGCTGAAAGAGCTTGGAAAAGAGTAAAAGCATCTGATTCATCTGTTGGAGAGAAAGCCGCAGCTTGGGCTGTAACAACAGCGATGAAGGCTAAAGCGAAACTGGGTGGAGGTAAACGTAGGAGTGGTGGTGGTGTGGTGGTGGTGTGGTCAAACGTAAAAAGACAGTAAAGCGAAACCAGCGTGGAAAAGGGCTTTATCTAAGACCATACCTTGGGTCAGGTACCAAAAAGCAGGGAGCAGGTAATTGAAAAAAGAGGAGTTGCGATAAAAAAACGTCAATACCGATATAACCTCTAACGAATCACGACCTTCTTCATTACGCCAAGGTTTTAAATATTCCTTATTTCAGAGGTGTTTATATGAGGGACGGGCTACCTTCAAGGTCACGGAAAATCGAATCGGCTATTGTTAACCTAGATTCAAAACGTGGTACGGGGACACACTGGGTTGCACACACAAGACTAGGAAACAGAGTATACTACTTTGACAGTTTCGGAGATCTTCGTCCACCGGTAGAGCTGATAAAATACTTTGGTCCAGGTATCGCTATAGAGTATAATTACAATAGAAAACAGACTTTTTACTCAGTCGTTTGCGGGCACTTGTGCTTGAAGTTTCTCTGTCGACATGTTTTGTCTTAGCGGCCGTGGTTCTGTCCTCACGTGTGACGTGTTTCCAGCCTTAGATATAAGTCGAGGTGAATGGGAAATTGGCTTAGTCGGTTTCACAACCTTCAACTCGATACCCAACATTTAGGAGGGTGTTAACAAGTTTCACTACGGTACGAAGGTAATAAGTATTCCGGAAGGATCGTACGAAATTGAACAGATCGAATCCTACATTTTAAGTAAAATTGACAAGATTGTAGATTTTTCTCTCAAAGCGAATAACAGTACTCTACAATCTGAAATTACTTGCAGTCAAATAGTTTATTTCGATCAACTGGAAACGGTCGGTACACTACTAGGATTCAGTCCAAAGGTGTTGAAAGAGGGTGAAAAGCATTGTTCAGATAGACAGTCGATATAATTAAAGTAAACACCGTCAGAGTTGAGTGTAATATTGTACTGGGATCCTATGACAACGGATTCGAGGGGCATACGATACACGAGGTAATAATTAAATCGCCACCAGGATTCAAGATATACGATACACCTCAGCACGTGATTTATCTACCTGTAAACACTCAAAAGGTGAATAATATTATCGTGTCGTTTAAAGATCAAGACGGTGATTTGATAAACTTTAGAAACCATGTTGTGTCTGTGCGTCTACACATCAGAGAACGCAATGGGATTAGTATTTATAGAGGGTCGAGTTAAAGAACATGTCAGAACGCCTAAGACGCTCAGAAGGTTAACATCTCCAAACGTTAAGTTACTGAGATCTTTGGGATTCAAAGTTATCCGAGATGTTGGACATAGAAACACCCGTAATGTACAGTGACATTGTTACTGGTATGGAATTTCATTCTCACAAACCGTACGCTTCATCGACCTTTAACAATAATGACGAAATCAGGATAAGTTAACAGGATATAATTACAGCACCCTTTGAAAGCACTTCACATGTTACTGGTACTTTGTCCGGTAAAAAGGCAGACGGATCGTTGGCGGTCGTGTCCTTGGTAAACAATGCAATAGCATTTCTATTTGACGGTATTCGTTATGAGATTGGGGGTATTGAGATTGACCGGTCAAAAAACGTTGGGATCACGAGTACAATTAAAAACCTACTTTCCATAAAAACGGGGGAAACGTGGAATTTGGAAAATGCGTGCAGGTTCGGGCCTGGTAAAGATAAAGAGACCACCTCCTTTTCCTATTCAGTTCCGTTGCGATTGCTCATGGGGTACGCCGAAGATTATGGAAAAATTGTAGTGAATGTAAAATAGGAGCTTATTCTCCTGAGAGCGACTACAGACACCAACGCTGTCATTAGTAAGGATGCAGACAGCTGCAGTCTAAAAATAACCAACGTCTACTAGAGGGTCCCTCACATCATGGTTTCGGACGAGTATCGTCTCAAACTTTACAAAATGGTTGAGAAAGATTCAATGGTTCACGTACCGTTTAGATCCTGAGAAATGCACGAGTACTCAACATTACCACAGACTGACCGTCACAGTTGGACTGTGAAAACATCTACTCAGTTGGAAAAAGCCCGATACGTAATTCTAGCTTTTCAAACCGACAGAAAGAATCATATTAAAAAGGACATGTCTTGTTTTGACGGCTGCTCTTTGCAGAACGTCAAATTATATCTTAACTCGCAATACTTTCTATACGATAATATACACGGTGATCAGTCAATATTTTACGAAATGTTTACGAGGTTCCAGAGCTCCTACTATGGTCATAGTTCGTATCCTATTGTGGACTTGGAAACGTTTAAAAGTAAAACACGTCTCTACGTCATTGATTGTTCGAAACAAAACGATACAATAAAGACAGGACCCGTCGATATCAGACTTGAATTTGAGACTTCTAAAAATATCCCTTATAAGACCGCTGCGTATTGCCTCATCCTACATGATTCACATTTGATTTACACCTTGCGTACCGGTTCTGTAAAGAGGATGATGTAATACTCGATTATACATACACGATCTCAGCAACCTGTACTCATTTCCAGTTGAGACACGAAAGAGTAAACATCATAAGATGAGTGAAGTGTTTATCGTGTTAAATAATCCCGATCCTACTGAGGGGTTCAGTAGTGATGATGAGACTCTCCTAAGGTTCTACAAGAACGGGGAAAATGTCGATACTGTTCCAGTGTACAGGTACCTCAGAACGATTGATGTATCCGAATACGATAGAGTGGATATTCTAGCTTATGGTTTTTTACCGAATGTCAAACAGAGCGTAAATGAGGATGAATATAGTATAAAAGTTTCTTAGTCGTGCGTTTGTTTTAAACACTCTCTGGATTTGACGAACATCAACACATTGAAGCTATATAGCAACCTGTATGTTAATAAAGCGCTTGAAAGAATTAATAACTTTGATTATGATTCGCCTATTGTGGAAGAAACATCAGAATCTGAATCTAGTGAGGGGGAGGGGGATATGGAGGAATAAAAATTTTAAAATTAACGAGGAGTGGGGGTAAAATTATAAATAAGACTTAGAAATAAAGATTTAATTAGTTGAGATAATGGAGCCGTCAGGTAAAGACGTACTCCCTACTCGTACAGAATCTCTAGATATGTTGACCGGTGTATTTTTGAAAACTCTACTTTTTGGATGGGTCTTAAAAAATCGGTTATTGTAGGGATTTATAAAGAGAGGAATATTAGTCTCGGGTTGTCTTTTAAGGGTCGAAGAGGGTACGTTTACTGGTCGTGTGATATTTTCAATCAGTTTGCTGTACACTTTAACGAAATAACTGTAGCGCTCGAAAATAAAACTAAATTCCGTTTAGTGCTCGATAGTGGTCATAGTGTAAAGGTTACGAATGTATTTGGGAAATCTCACGTGTTTCTTTATGATGAAGAACACACTCTGGCGCTAAATTCAAACGAATGGCATCGGTTTATCAACAATCCCCCATGGTGTACAGGGAGCTACAGGATCTATTTATGAACGAAGTGCTTATACAACAGTACATTACGAGTCTGATACTCGGTGAAGAACATACAACCACCTTGGTACCTCAAAAGGCGGATCGACTGTTTGACGAGGTGGAATACTATAAACGGTGGCCTAATGGAGGCTGTAGTTGAGTTCCAGGCGTTTAAAGACAATACCAATTGGTTTGTAATTAAAGAATTTGCTCTCGTTAACTCGTATTCACCTTATATTTTCTTCACCTTACAGTAAAACCCTTCTTAACGATAAAAAGGGGAGATCGAATCGATGGCTCACTCGCAGTTTTCACAAAATTAAATGGGAACAGGGTGGTATGGCGTACGATGAAGAGTACCTGAGACTCTTGTGTAAACCATTCTCCACGCTCTATACTAAGGGTCTGGAGAAGGCAGCCTTTTTGTGGGAATTTCATCCGGAGGTGAGGGAATTATCCGGAGGTTCGTACACCGAACCTATTGTAAATAGTTGTATATTGTCACAGCATAACGACTCTGATGTAAAGTGTGCCTTGAGAAACGCTCTGCGAGGGTATAAAAGACTGTGCACTAGAAAACAGAAATCATAATTTTGCTAGCAGTCATGGAGAACGTTTGGACAATGATTTCTCGTGAGCCTAAGGGAGTATTGTCGAACCAGTTCATCATGCGGTTTGACCGTTTCTTGAACTGGGTCGAGCTATCTAAAAACTACGATTTCTCAATTGACCTTTTAAGAATCTATCAATATAGAGTCAGTTGGGCTTATATTATAAAAAGAATGACATTCAATGAAGAATTTTTGAGAGAAATGTCTCCTTGGTTCCGGGAGTGCTGGTTCCTTGTGAGCAAACACCAAGTACTCTCTGAATCGTTTATACACGATTTTGCAGACAAGGTAGATTGGGAGAATATTATACTCTATCAGAATGTAAGTTCCAAGTTTTTAGCTGATCATAGTAGATTTGCAGTAGCTGAATAAGGATCACAGGTGACGTTCGAGTATTTTGTGTGGTGTGTGTGTGTGTGTGTGTGTGTGTGCGTGTGTGTGTTGTATGGCTGGCCTAATCTCCGTAAGTCCAGGACAAAAAAAAAAAAAAAAAAAAAAAGCCGGGGGAAATTTTCCTACCGCTCTATGGCAGGGCTAAACACCGTAAGTCCAGGGCAGGTCCAGGCCTAACCTCCGAATGATTCCAGGCTCTATGGCAGGCCTAACATCTGTAAGTCCAGGGTCCGAGGCTCTATGGCAGGCCTAACCTCCGTAAGTCCATGGCCTCCTTGAACGTCGCTGGGATTACAAATAAACGTAAAAAAAAGATAGAAAATATAATCCGTGTAGGCTGATGGAATACATTGAAATGGCTTCTCCAAGTAAAGTGTTCTGTACGGTCTACATTGGGTAAAAAAACCCCTTTGTAAGTTTGTTCGTCACATTGAAAGGCTTCACTGAGTAAAGTGATGTCTTTACTTACAGAGGGACCCAAAAAAGTATAAAAATAATACTGGGAGGTAGCAAATTTGTTATGGAGTGGCTACCACCGTAACTTGCGATGGTTGGGGCAAGTTACAATAAACAATAGTGAGACTAGGCCTCCTGGGGATACTCACTATAATAAAAAACGAGCTGAGATCTGTACCTCTTGGGTGGTTATGGAAACCTGATCTTCCCCCTGTGTTCTGCCCATGCGCAAGGTAGGGGGCGACGCTCCTCACCCTGCCGTATAAATACGACTGTTTCGGCGTGAATTGGCAGTTGTGGCAAGGATGACGGTTTTTCAGGTAGCATGTCTAGTTACTGTTGTTTGTGTCATCGTGCTTGGATCTCCACCTCAACCCCCAACCACTACGGCTACTACCAACACCTCTACCACCACCACCACCACTACTACAGCCCCGGAGAGCCCATGCGTCTGCATTCCCCCTAATCTCACAAACACTCAGGTAGGTACCATACCATTATTATTATCATTATTAGGGGATTTTCCATGATTGGTATTATAATAATTATTATTTGTAGGCGAGGGTAGAGGTGATCGCTGGTACTTCCACTGGGTCCTCCACTTCCAGAGTCCAACCAATTACAGAGGTGTGTATACCTTATTTATTTAATTAACCTCGTAATATTATCTGTTCAAGTACTTACAGGGTATCGTGTTTGACTGGATACCGAGGTCCTGATAGTGACTGTGTCGACCTCAAACGCTCCTGAACAGCCAGAAAGTCCCTCAATACTGACTAGCAGTACCAATATTGTAAGTTTAAATCAATGTTATTTGGTATACCGTAATTTAATTGTTGAACTCGTCACTATGACGATTTTTAATTGTAGGTACAAACGCAATTGAGATCATGCCCTCGTGCAGCCAGGTGTCTGTCATGTCAGCAGGAGGCAGGCAAGCAGCCGTTGCGAGAGTACATGTTCAACAGATTTCTGGAGGTAACATATTAATGTTCTTTACTAGTACTACTGTTACTAATAGAGTGGATGAATTCATATTTTGTTTTACTGTTTAGCAACATTGCGGGTGCGAGAATGGAGGTTCGGAAGAGTCGCTGCAGGCTGTCCTTCATGCCCGGAGGGACCTCAGGGAGTTGCTGTGGGTTTCAAATCACCTCCTAGAGGATACTGCCGAGTCCGACGCCCTCGATCTGGCACCCTCAATATGGCACTTTATGAGGAACTCCCTGGAGAGCCTCTTGGTCCACGTAGGCGAGATGATGGAGAGGGCTGACCCCCGTCCAGACGTGGAAGAGGTCGATGAGTCCGTCGGTCCCCAGCGGGTCCAATGCTGGGTATGCTTTTCAAGACTGCCTGCCATTGCATTCATCTCATGTGGACATATTCTATGCCGATACTGTTCCTCAAGGCTATTTCGCTGTCCAGTATGTAGGACACCAATAGTTGGTCGGCTGAACATCTTTCTGTAAGTAGTTTTTTTAAATACAGAAAATGATTACCAGAGAGTGTGTTTTATTTAATATCCCTTTGGATATGTGATATATAGATATATTTAATATCCTTTTAGATAAGTGATATATAGATATATTCAATATTAAGAGATTTTTGGCGGGAAGAGTGAGGTTAGGAAAAGTGAGGTTAGGAAATTTGGCGTGAAACATGGGCGCCGCCATCTTGGATGACGTCACAAAAAATTGGACCAATCAGAGCTCGGGCCTCAAGGGGGGCCCCTTCTACTGACATATTAACGGAAAAAATACGTCCTCGGAAAGGGACCATAGTTTCATCGATACACAAATCAACATTTGGAATCAACGCATTTTGAAATTTTTTCTCCAAGATTTCAACTAGGGGCCGAATTTTATAAATACGATCATTGTCATGTGGCAATTCATTGTCACAAACATGTATCATACTCAACAAAGTCTCAAACCGGTTACGAGACATTACTTTACACAATTGGTTTTTATGCATAGAGCTTGAAGACCAGTAGCTCTTTAGAGTTGGTTTTCTGTCAATTCCCATCCATATAACAATATCAATAAATGTCAAAAGTTCGTCTTTAGTCACATTAACCCAAGACTCAAGACGATGTACTAGTTGTTCTTTAAGCATGGCTTGTATACAACACTGCTCAGGGTATCTATTTGTTTCTTTTACCAATAAATCAAGGACTTCATTGTCTCAAAAAATAAAATAAATAGTAAAAGGATCTGAAGAATTTACTTTGTCTCTGACTGACTCACTTATACCTGGAGTTTGATTAGGACTAAAGTCAAAATTATTCAGGTTACCTTCAACATTTCCCCAAACCAATACTTCATCGTTTACCAATTGTAGCTCGTCTTCGTTGTCTGTTGTTGACATTGGCAGGTCTCCACCAAGCATTGCTTCATCTTCTTGGTTATCATTTACACCTAGCAGATTGTCAAATAAGATATTGTTTGTATTATTCATTGGTTCATCTTCTTCATCACTATGATTGTGTGTAGGCCTAGGCCTAATAATATCATCTGAATCTATTTCATTTTCAAAGTCTGATAAATGAACTGAAGAATCCATACTATCACTCAGGTTTTGATATATACTTAACTCACTTTCACTACTAAAGATATATTCCAATTCATTACGAATTGTATCAGAATCCATGTTAAAACTATAAAATAAGCATACACATAAACACAAACCCACTTCACCTAACCTGTATCTGTTTGTGAAAACAAGAGCAAAACATTGACTGACTGGTGCTGCTCCTGGTGGCCAATCTCCGGACCAGTGCTGCCGGTGGCAGTCTGGGCCCAGCCCAACAGAAAGAGCCATAAGTTGTAATGATATGTGTGCAAATAATCTATACACAGCAGCAGAAATATGACCGATTCATGTGTAAAAATAATATACACACGGGCTGGGTTGACATTTTTGTGTATAAAATATATACACAATGGTAGCGAGCGCTTAAAATGATAAACTCCTTTCGGGCTGGGGGTATAGACATACTTTATATGCGTGGAGCCAAAGTGTTAAAAATGTAACTAGAGTAATAAATGATGTAAATATCTATGTATACAGGAGATTATTGGGGGAGCTAAATTGGTTAGAGGTTTACTCACAAGGTACTGCTGAAGGATTTAATATATTTTTTGATAAACTTATGTGGGCTATGGTGCCTTTCCTCTTGGTAACGTTAACCTTTCGTCTGTACACATATAAAAAGTTACACATGGGTCAATGGGACCCATTTTTTTTTCTTAGACTTGAGTCTTAAAAATGACTCAAAAAATGATTCTATCATACTGATTTGTAGCTTATATTGTTTTCTACAAGAAAATATGATTACCAACTCATTATATGATTACCAACCGTTCATGTAGGGCGTATAAAAAAATTAACATTTTCTGTAAAAAAATTTATTGACAACCATTTATTTATAACAGTATCAATAAAAACACTTATTAATCAATGCTAATATATGTATATTGTTGACAATATGTGTATAAACAAATGTATGTATCAATACCAAAAACTATAATGTTTTTAGTTGGTAAAACTAACTGTGACAAAGTAGTAAAGTTTTTGGACAAAATTTTAAACAAACAAAATCTGTCTTGTTCCTGTTTATGACTTCAGTCTTATTTTTCATTTCATCCTCACAACGCACACAAATGGTAGCTCTGTGCTCATCACAGAAAGGCGACGAACACTTACTGCAATGATTTTTGGTTTTTCGGTCCTTCGGCTTACACAAAAAACAGCGCTTGCGTTTTGAGCGTTCAAGTGATGCATTGCTGGACTGTGATAGATTGACAGATGACAAATCTCGTTTTAGTACTTTACAAATCACACTTTTAACGCCTATTTGTAAGGTAGGACATGTTAGTCGTCTCTCTTGATGGTTCTTACAAAGTTGAACTGCTAGGTCCCTCAAAAACTGACGCCTGTTGTTCTTAGGATTTTCTTTCCAAGTGGGATCAGCCATCGTCAATAACACTAAACTATTTATACTGGTCTGATCCAATATAGCGCACCAGAAACGCATTGGCCGGCCACCTGTAAGTAGTTCTGGCTACTGTATATGAATTGCAGAGCTTGTCAAAAGTATTGGTGCCACCTTTGGTCATGTTGTAAGTTAGGATAATTTCAGGTTTTCCTGACTCCTCATCTACTTTGTCATCTCTGTGCATTGAGGACAGTAAAAGAACTACCTTTTTTTTCTTTGGAGTGTAAGAAACTAATGTTTTCTTACCATCAAACAAAAAGAGACGTTCCTTCTTCACGATTAGCCAAAAATAGTGGGGGAATTTCCCTTCTTTTTTTTTTTTTTTTTTTTTTTTTTTTTAGAGTACCAACTGTTGTAAGCTTGAAGTCTGTTAACATTTTGTCTGCCATGCCAGCAGTGATAAACCAGTTATCGTGTGTTACATTCCTTCCACTACCGTGGATTGGTTCAGTCAAAGTGCGAATGTAATATTCAGGCACTAGCTCATTTATTTGTTTTTTTACCACTCCTACATAGGGCTCAGCATTTAGCATGTAAAATGTCTTGCTGTCATTAAGCATAACTATCTTCATGCCATATTTGGCCGGTTTATTAGGCATGTATAACCTGAAAGGGCATCGCCCCCTGAAATCAACCAACTGCTCATCGATGGTGAGGTATTCGTTAGGACTATAGTACTTCCTACAGTTACCAATAAACTGCTCCCATATTCGTCGAATAGGAGCAAATTTGTCATCCTTTCGTCTTTCAACTCTGGTGGATTTGAACTGTCCGCGGGGAGACAGTTGCCACCTTCTGCATCGGGGGTGCATGTCTTGAGCATCGCGCTCTTGTAGCTGACATTGAGGAGGACGTCATACTCGGCATGGACATGATGACGAAATTTGGCTTGCAGTTAGACCTCAGGAAAGGAGTGACGACCATTGGGGGAGAGGAAGTTGCTCTTCAGCGCGGGAAGAATTTATCTTCTTGGGTGCGCTTGTTGAAGGACGCCACTCTGCCACCTCGAACTCAGAAGATCGTCAGAGCAGAAATGGACAAGACTATTCCGGAAGGCCAGAACTTAATGTTGGACCCAGTTATAAATGAAGAGGAACTTGGACGTGGGGTACTTGTAGCGAAAACACTGTTCAAATCTTCTAAGGAAGTTCCAGTTCGCATAATGAATTTGAATGACCATCCTGTTGCATTGAAACAAGGTAGGCTCCTAGGTAAATGTTCTTCGGTTTCTTCTGTTTCACGAGCTGATAGGAATATCTCTTCAGACCATAAAAACCTTCTAGAAGACATAGCGGAGTTTGTAAGAGATGCATGCAGGTGAATGACATTGGATCAAACGAAGCAAGTCGCTAGGCTAATAACAGAGTATCAAGATGTGTTTGAAACTGCTACGGGGCCAAAAGGTAGGACAACTGTGGTTCAACATAAAATTGATGTTGGAGACGCTAGACCAATCCGTCAAATACCTAGGAGACTACCCTGGGCGAAGAGAGAAGAGGCAGAGCGAAAAATAAAAGAAATGTAGCAAGATGTAGCAAGCCCTCCAGCAGCCCATGGACTTCGCCGGTAGTACTAGTAAAGAAGAAGGATGGGACTTCCAGGTTCTGCGTGGATTACCGACTACTGAACAATGTTACGAAGAAAGACAGTTATCCCTTGCCCCGGATTGACGACACTCTGGATGCTCTCGGAGGCTGTAAGTTCTTCTCGACCCTGGACTTGAAGAGCGGGTACTGGCAGGTGGAGATAGCTCCGGAGGACAAGGAGAAAACAGCGTTTTCCATAGGGAATGGGAACGGACTTTGGCAGTTCACGGTGATGCCCTTTGGACTCTGCAATGCTCCAGCTACCTTCGAGAGACTCATGGAAAATGTGCTACTGGGACTGACTTGGGAATCAGAACTATTTCTTTCGCACTGTTGTCAACCTCTTAGTGTCCGTTTGGTTGTTTGCCTGGATACAGCTCCATATTGTAGGCATAGAAAGTGCGAGCATCTGTTAACACAAACAACTTTAACCCATATTTAGCTGGTTTGTTTGGGATGTATTGCCGAACTGGCATCTCCCACGAAATGCTTCTAAAGATTCATCAATCGTGAGATATTCACTTGGACTGTAGTTGTCTATGCATTTATCTACAAAACATTCAAATATTTCTCTAATGGGTGCTAACCGATCTTCTTTCCGCCGTTGTTCACGGTCATTGATGTTGTCAAAACGTAGGGCACGTAATAAAAACTTAAACCTACTTAATAATAAATCTTTCAAGTTTGTATGGTGGGCTTTGAGTGTGCCTGCCAAGTACAGGAGCCCAATTAGAGCTTTTAGTTCGCTAATAGTCAACTCTTTTGCATCTCTTTCACGTGAAAAATTTGCTTGGTTTTCTCTGATCCAAATGTTTGTGTAGTCTACAATCTTCTGAAGGTCATTTAAAGGGAAAAAAGGTGCCAAGATTCGATTGGATTAGTTACATGTTTTGCTTGGCTCAGTGGTCCTGGTAAATGAGTTACTATATTTCTTCTCCGTTGACGTCCTCTGTTTGCATTTGGTTTGGGAAAATAACCCCACTTTGTAGTGTTATCTTTGCAGAGGTAACATAACTCTGACCTAGGAACTGAGGATGCAATAATATTTTGACTCTGACCTGCAATTACTTCATCAGACTCGTCTTCTCCGCTGGATTGACTAGTCTCGGAGTCGTGGTCGCTGAACTGTACAATGTCTTCATCATCGTCAGCCTGTTCACCTTCAAAACCATTATTCCTAGTTTCATCAGGAAACAGTCTACGTCTCACTATGTCTCTTTCCAATTGAAGTGACACATTTATATCAGGATCCTTCTCTACACTATCTAATAATCCTAAATTACGAGTTTCTTCATTCTTATTTATTACAAATCAAATAATTTACACTAGACTATACAACAAAATAAAAGTTAACAGTATCCAGATACCTCAAATACACTAATGCCAGAACTCGCACATGAGGGAAACAACCGCACTCACGCAAACGCGAGAACTCGCATGTGAGGGAAACCACCGCACCGGAACAAAACAATTATTATCACAGTGAGCAGAACAGACTGACGGAAGCTGACGACTGGTGGTGGAAGGGGAGGGGTTATGAGACAAAGTGGGGGATGACCTTGGCTCTGTTACTCTCCACCCTTCAGTTGTGCCAAATTAAGCTAGCCCGCGGTCCTTTCCCCGCTATGCAAGTTCTCCCGGGTTAAACAATTAAAATTGAGGAGCCGATCCAACGCACGTTCAGTCTGTATGCATGCTTCCCCCTTTCTCTTTAGTTGTTGCTTAGTATTATTAAAGTGTAAGTATTTGAGAGGAACATTACTTAGTCGGTTTGTAAGTCTATTGCTTGAAGTAGTTCCTATTGCGTCAATTTGTGTGTGAGGTTTGTAATGTATGAACTTGTGGTGTCAAATATATTGTGTGTTGAATGATTGCTCTTGGTGATAATAAGGAGCCTTTTGTGTTGCCACCTAGTTCTCGTGTAGTTTTAAGACGGATAGGGTATCTCCTATGGTATTGTTATGAATACCTCAGGTAATCCAATTAAATGAAACACCCTTCAGCTGTTAATTATTTTTAACTGGAGGGGTGGAATAAAAGGTTATTTAGTTAATTTATTATTAATTGGTAGTGAGAAAAATTAAATAATTGGTTTTAGTTTAATTCAATTTCCCCTTGTAGTGTATTGTTGTAATGTCCGTCTGTCAATTGTCCTAGGTCTCGCAGCTGATCCGAAATAGAAAGGAATGCGATAAGCTAGTCTCTCTGTAGACCATTTCCGCTCTATCGCTTCCAGGAATAATAACTCGAATTGGAGCCAGCCTAATATTATGTTGACTGCGCTCCAAAATATTATACTTGAAATCATTTTAACTGATTCAACTCAAAATAAAAAGTTAACAGTTCAGTACAGGATTTGTGTGACATTTGTTTTATGATAATACTAGCGTACCTGTCGCGCGTTGCTGCGATTTCAGAGGAAGACATATTAAGATTACATCCAATCTATTTTACATTGTTTTATTAAAAAAACAGTATCTAATTAAACATAAAAAAATCGTTTCGCTTTCAAACATTTAATCGAGGGCTTTTTTATAAACAATATTTTTTTTCTTCCGTTTTGTGTGTACACAAAAAGATTGGTTGGTTTTCCAACGCGGGAGCAGGCCACATAGAGTTGTCCATGTGAGAAACATGGATTTGTTAAGTCTAATCCAAACAATTGTAGTGATTATCCTTGAGATTTGTTTATAGTAATTACGAAGGCAAGTCGCACAGGAAACTGCAAGCATTTGAAATCAAACGGAATATCTGTCGGGATCATTGGAATCTGTGACATCTTCTCCCTTGAATCTGCCATTTAACATGGACGCTTTTATTACATTGTTCATCAGTTTCCCCCACCACGACTCAATATGTGTGTGAATGCTGGACATCCGGCCAACGAGACTTTACAGAGAGGAATTGATCCCCCCACTCCACTATGCGAAAAGCGCTGAAGGGGAGCTGGGTGTCCCTATCTCCGCCATGTTAATTTGACTGTTTTTAAAATACCTTTTCTAAAAAACTATAAGAGATATCAAAATGATTTTTATTTTACCTTAATTATATACTTCTTAGCTACATTTTAACCTAAGGAAGTTTTGAAATTTTGAAAAACAAATTTTTAATGATTTTTCAAAAATGTTATGTATTTGTAAGTTTTATTCTGGACGTTTTTCTCTGAAACTAAAACTTATATTAAAATTTCCTTAGCCTAAGTAATAGAGCTTTTTTATCTGAAGCGGATCCTGAGATAAAGTGTTTATTGTCTTAAAAAACACAACTTTCGGAAAACGCTAAATGAAAATAGGTCTATACAGTATACAATAAAAATTCTTACATTAATGCATTCCTGCTCCATGTGAGGGGTTGTCTGGGTCTTCTTCCATCTCATACTGGTCTTCTAGCCTCTTTTGAAGCATTGTCTTCTTTTGACGACACTTTTTCTCAATTTCTTTTATTGCTTTGTCTGCTTTTTTAACGTGTGACTCATCAACATGTTTCATTCTTTTTGCACAGTTCACCCTGGACGAATACCCATCCTATCAAGAACTTGGCACCTAGTAATATTTACTTCATTGTATGTAGCAATGGCATCAAAGACTCCTAACTCTAATGTCTTTTCAATACAAAAGTTGACTTGGAAAGACGAGATCATATAACATTGTTCAGTGATTCATTCGCGTTTTGGGTACCGCCGTGCAAACATTTCCGAAGCAATTCAGGATTAGCCAAATCTTTGAATACAGGCTTGATTTTAGTCATGACAACGGATGAATAATGAGTGTGGTTGTCATGGTCATAATTTTCATTGTTGGATTTAGCCCTTTGATATTTGCACCAGCTATTTAAACCCTTATGACACAGTTCATGCATTGGTGAGTTGTTAGAGGATGACAGGTGAACATATTCGGCCCACACTGCAGATTTCATAGATTCTAGGCTATGCACATTCCTCCTAATGGCAAGTCCATAATAATTAATAATAACATAGACGACAGAATCAGAGACATGGTCAGCAAACCTCACACGAAGAGTTCGTCCTGTCAAGTAGCTCCGGAACCATTGAAGAAGAGGACCTGACTCACCAAGTGCCTTTATTTTGGAGATGAGATGATCATGACGGACTCCATCAAACGCCTTTGCGAAGTCCAAGTAAATGCAGTCGACCTGGTGATAACGAGAAAAGACAGAGTACACATAATTTGTGAAGACGCAGAGGTTG
Source organism: Stictocephala bisonia (assembly GCA_035578905.1). Classification (NCBI taxonomy): domain Eukaryota; kingdom Metazoa; phylum Arthropoda; class Insecta; order Hemiptera; family Membracidae; genus Stictocephala; species Stictocephala bisonia. The sequence continues at coordinate 525,476 of JAQJVL010000542.1, read as the reverse complement.
GTAACTGTAGATCTTCCAACGCGGAATCCATGCTGCTCAGGTATGATAACATTCTTGAATTCGAAGGACAGAACATCAAGCACCAAGCTCTCGAAGACTTTTGCGACAACAGATTGGATTACTATAGGTCTATAATTCTTCGCGTCACACGCATCGCCAGACTTGTGAACAGGCACCAGAAACCCAGGTTTGAGTACATCATGGAAGATTCCTTTTTTCATGAGTTGATTAAAGTAGGTAGAGGGATGAGGGGCAATGACAGAGCTGCATACTTTCAGAATTGCAGGCGTTATACAGTATTATCTGGCCCAACACCCTTATTACAGTCAAGACGGAGAAGCTTTTCTTCTACCTCAAGTGCAGACACGAGCAAATTTGAGATATTAACATTAGTTTTATATTCATATTCAGTAGGGTTGGACGATGGAGGTGCATAAACAGTCGAGAAGTAGTCTGAGAACAGCTCACTCATCAGCAATGGTTTATCCACCGAGACCCCATCGAAGTAGAGTCTGCCAGGAATCGGGTTTACCTTACAAAGAGTCTCCATATGACCCCAAAAGCTCACTCCGATATCAATACTTCCCAGATAATTATTGTGACATGCCCTAGTAAGATCTTTGCAGTAATGTGTAGCAGTCTTGAAGGCGTGATAATCAACATCTGAAATGCTTTTTTGGAATTTCTTGTGTAGGATTTTCTTATGGAATATGAGAGATTTCAGATTACGTGAAAACCAATGAGGGAAGTTAGATCTAGATTTTCTCATCAAAGAGGTGTTAGTGCAGATACAATTTCCAAGCTCCAAGCAGAACTGCGAAAACAACTGCTCAATTGTTTGACTCCTAGGATCAGAGTACTGCAATGACTCAATCCATCGCCGGACTTCAGCAACGTTTTACCTTCTAAAGTCATGGATAAATACATCTTGGTTCATTACTTGGGAGCAGATGAGTGGTATGGTGAATTCAAGAGCAGGGTGGAAGGGTTCCTGAGCTAGAAGGGGATCAGATGCGGCAACAACCCAAATACCAGCATCAGAGGCAAACACAAGATCGAGGAGGACTCCACGAGAATTGAGAACTGAGTTGAGCTGGAATACATTTATGTAGTTATCCAAATTCCAAATGTGTACAGCGGATGCACTATTAGGAGCGACACGGGAAGAACCAGTCCAATCAGTATCGGGTTGATTGAAGTCCCCGGCAATGACAATTTTGGTAATTGGTTCAAAAGTAGCATAGATCTCCTCCACAGAGTCACAAAAGCTGGCAACGATTTGACTAGGGGATTGCGGGGGAATGTAGACTCCACCGATCAGGATGGGCTCGCCATAGATGCAGGCAGATACGAAAACTGATTCAACATTGATGACCGAAGACGTGACCATTGAAGATAAATGACTATTATGAACAGCCACAAGAACACCACCCCCAAACATCTTGGCACTAGTTTCATTAGATCTGTCTTAGCGGAAAATATTATAGTACATTGAGGTGGCAGTGGTGAGGTCAAGTTGAGCTCTTCTAGCTCCACTATTTATTTACATTAAAAAACAAGTTTTTGTCTTTAAATTTGCTGTAAAGTTGTAAAATTTAGTTTATAAACAATTTAAAAGAAAATGCCTACCATCCCGGGTGCTAAATGTGGCAAATGCAAAGAGGATCTACCTACTGATGGCGATCACTCTATTTGTAGGTTATGTGGTGAAGGCTTCCACCTTGGTGAATGTAGTCTTAAGAGCCAATCCTGGAAATCACTAGGGAGGAATGGACAGGAAAAATGGACCTGTCCCTCTTGCAGAAGGAAAGACAAGTCAAAAAGCATATCTGAAGATGAGCCTAATGCAAATGTGCCTTTGGACCTGGTTCACCTGGCTGAGAAGATCGACAGCTTATTGGAAATGAAGGGCACTGTTGCAAAGATCGAGACTGCTATAAATTTCCAATCTGAAAAGTATGATGAGATACTGGATGAACTAAAAAAACTGAGAGAAGAAAATAAAGAGATAAAAAAAGAATTAAGAGAAGCAAGATCTAAACTGACGAAAAGCGAGGAACAGGTCAAGACTCTCACAGAACGGGTAAATGAATTGGACCAGTACGGGCGCAGGGTGAATTTGGAGATTCATGGTGTACCTGTGCAAGGGCCTTCCCTTAATACGGAGAAGACGATAGAAGTTGTGAAACAGCTAGCCCAGGACATCAAAGTACCGTTTGAGCCAGAGAAGATAAACAGGCTTCACAGGCTTCAGAAGAGAAATGATGAGAGAGCCATCCTAGTTCAATTCTTCTCGGTGACAACCCGAGATGAATGGCTAAAAGCAGGAAAGAAGGCCAAACTATCGGAGCAAAACTCTAACAACAAGATCTTCTTCAATGAAAACCTCACTGCCTTCAACAAAGGACTACTTAGGGAAGCAAAAGTTAGAGCCAGGATCTACAATTACCAGTTTGTCTGGTTCCAAAATGGGAAAGTCTTGGCAAAAAAGGACCCAGACACCAAGAATGTAATTGTTATAAAAAGCTTAGAAGATGTGAACAAAATTGGAAGTTAACTGGACATGGTATGTAGTCTTTTGTATATAGTCAATATCCAAACCTATAATGCGTAAAAAAAAAAAAAAATTTATTTATTACTGTTACCCTATTTCATAGTTTAGTTTATGATTTATTTTGTTGTTATCATTTAATAGTCTATTTCTTGTTATACTTTGTAATAGTTTATTTTTTATGTTATATGTTGTTAAAATTCTATCTTATTGTTACTGCTTGTCCTATAGTATATTAACTACTTATTTATTTATTTATTGGTTTGCTTCATAAACAAATATGTTTACCGATTTAGAAGACCTATATAGAAACTTCCATTTTGATAATTATTTGAATTTTGATTCTTGGTTTAATCAAAGTAGTTTCCCACAAAATCGATTTAATTTAGTTCACCGTAATATTAGATCACTACGGAAAAACTGGGATTCTTTAATGTTGCAACTGCTATCTTACATCAATAATATAGATATTTTAATATTATCCGAATTAAACTGCTCTGAAGAAACAATAAAAGCCTACTGTATAAATGGTTTTTCAACAGTGAGTAAGTGTAGGCTAGAGAAATCAGGTGGAGGGATTGCAGTTTTTTGTAATAATAATACTATTAAATTTCAAGAAATAAAATTAAAATCTAATTCATTTGAATGCATTGGAGGCATACTGGAACCTATAAGCTCCAGAAAACCCTTAGGCCCTACAATAAATCTCTTAGCTTTCTATCGGCCACCACCTCACAGTACAGGACTTACCTCACAATTTCTTATAGACGAATTGTGTTACTTGTTAGATAGTCAATTTCCTAATGGTAATTTAATTGTCGTTGGCGATTCCAACATTGATGTAAAAAACCCTTCTGAGAGGATCGTACAGGAGTATGAAACTGTTTTAGCCTCCAAAGGCTTAAATAGAATAATCTTGGACTATACCAGGGAAGAGATAAGAGATGGAAAGCTATCTCAGACCTGCATAGACCATATCTACATCAGAAGTACTTCTGCTTTTAATGAGATAGAGGGGGGTGTAGTTAAAGTAAAAATATCAGATCATTATTCAATTACGGTAAGCGCAGGGTTTGATTTGCAACCTGATTCAAAGTATAGAGAACACCCAGCCACTTCTGCACTACTTGTTGAGAATAAAGTAAAAAATGAGCTGGGGAGGATAGATTGGTCAGAAATGCCCTTATCAAACACAGACTGTGCTTTCGAATATTTGATAAATCAATTTAACAAGGCCTACGACAAACCTAAAATTACCATACAGCACACATACAAGAAAAAAAGAAGAGCAGAGAAGGAATGGATGAATGAACATTTGAGAGAACTGACAAAAGAAAGAGATAGATTATTTAGAGTGTGGAAAGCTGACCCACAAAATGCCAGACATAGATACCGTTACACGAGTTTTAGAAATAGAGTGAATGCACAAATTAGGAAAAGGAAAAACGAATATTATAAAACCTTATTTGATACTGCAGGTAATGATGTGAGAAAAATGTGGAATGGTGTAAACCGATTATTAGGTAGATGCAAAAACAAAAATCTCGACAAACAAATAGTTAGTTCAATGGAAGGCTTACCTGAGCAGATTGCTGACAGATTTTCAGATGAATTTATAAATGGAATAAATAGTATTAGGCATCATTGCGGCATCCAATTTACAAATGAGAATAATTTGATAAGATCAAACATATCACAGAGCTTTTATGTACCTATGTCAACTGAGAATAAAATAAAAGAATTAATAGAAAAATCAAACGTGAAAAAGGCTAGTGGAATAGATTCTGTAAGAACCAAAGATCTAAAGTTAGTATCAAGTAAAATATCACCTGCATTATCAAAAGCAATAAATTTATCATTGAAATCAGGAGTATTCCCAGACTGTTTAAAGACCTCAATAGTTAGACCAATATTCAAGAAAGGTTTGAAGAGTAAGTACGAGAACTATAGGCCTATTGCCCTCCTCTCCAGCATCGAAAAAATATTTGAGAAATATGTGTGCCATTATTTAAACAAATACCTCATGGAAAACTCTATAATTAGCAAAAACCAGTTTGCCTTCCAAAAGGGAAAAGGTACAGAGGATCTACTAAAGGAGGTCAGTGAGTATATTAACATACAAATAGATAAAGGATGCTATGTTCTGGCCCTTTTTATTGATTTGTCAAAAGCTTTTGATACAATAAATCATAAAAATTTGATAAGGACACTGGAGGATATTGGAATTACTGGCAATCAGTTAAAATGGTTTGAATCTTACCTGAGAAATAGACAGTTTACAGTAAAAGTAGAACAAACATATAGTAAAAGAAGTCTGTGTAATCTTGGAGTACCTCAAGGAAGTAACCTTGGGCTTGTATTATTTAATATATACCTAAATAATATATTTAGTAGAGTAAGAAATGTCAAACTCTGGGGATACGCAGATGATCTTTTGATAATAGCATCTCATGTGAACTTGGAAGTAGCCAGACACACTATGCAGAATAATTTTAACAGAGTGAACAAATGGATGCATGACATGGAATTAATAATTAACCCTCAGAAAACTGTACTAATGCCTATTTATCTTAGAATTATTCCACTCTTCTGTGGAATATCTATCTTATCTTAGAAATATTTATCTTAGAAACAAAAATTTCACTTTTAAACCAGTAATTAAATACCATAGTTGCTCTTGCCTAAGATATACTGGTAATCAAGGTGGGCCTAATGAATCACAGGATAATACAGTTTGTAGCTGCACTGAAGTAGATATTGTAAATAAATGTGATTATTTAGGAATAACTATTGACAATGGACTGATTTGGAATGAACATATTGAGAAAATCCAAAGAAAGCTGTATGCTTGTACTGCAACTTTTTATAGGCTTAGAAATGTTTTAAGAGATGAAGGAAAGATATCGATATATAAGGCACTTGTTGAATCCATTATACGATACGGTGTAATACTATATGGAACAGCCGCAGATTGTCACTTAAATAAAATTAAAAAACTCCAAAAGAAATGTTTAGATATGATGTTTAACGATGGAGAAAGTGGCTGGGAAAGCGTATATACAAGAGCAAATACCCTGTCGCCAAAGGGGTTTTATCAGTACACCATTATAATTGGTAATTTTTCTAATAACAAGCATAAAATTCTAAATTCCAAATCTACTTCAATTAACTTAAGAAACACCAAGAGATTAAAGGTCCAAACCATTAGATCTGTATTTGGGGAAAGATTACCAGGATATATAGTTCCAACATTATTCAATAAGCTTCCAAACGATATTTACTCTGAAAATAACTTCAATAAATTTAGGAAGAGAGTATACATGTGGCTTCAAAATGGCACATAAAGCTAAGCTTTTGATGATTGGTGTGTTCTATGTGGGCCTACCTTGTTAACCTCTTTGTATATTGTTGATATTTATTTATAGTGTACTAAAGCCTGTTTATTTTGTTAAGGCATAGGCCTATTTATTAAATATTTAAGGCCTACTCAAAAAAAAAAAAAAAAAAAAGGAATAGGCCCTATAGTCTACTGTTGAATGGGGAATGCGTTGTAAGTGTTAGTAAGTTTATTATTTTAATTTCTTCCCCTTTTCATAATCTAAAATTAGTAATTTTATTTTAATCTCTTAAGTTTATAGTCTATTTCCAATTGTAATATTTATTGTTATCTTGTTATTAGCTTGTTTATGCCCACTCACAGCCACTTTCCAGGTCTGTACTAAGACCCAATATTTCTTTGTGCATTTACATTGTATAAACACTGTTGATTTTTGTTTTTAACTTATAGTTTTATTGTTATTGCCTCTGTAGTTGCATAAATGGCCCTTCACAGTAGGCCTATTATGCTTTAAATATGATGACATCCTGTACTTTCTAAGGCTTTACAGTTGTTACCTACTTGGTCTACACCATATTTTTAATAAATCTTTTATGTGTAGCCTACAAACCTTATGAAAGATCTCGTTGGAATATGTTTTCTTGAAGCTAAAGTTAGCTGGTGTCCCATGCTTACCTTAAATATCCATGCTAGAGTAGATCTCCCCTAGTGTTAAATATCTGTTAGAAGGCAATGATTAAAATATGTTAGCGTTTTTTATGACATGTAAAACTGCACTGAGGTTGATTAAAAAGTACTTATCTGGTTAATGGTGTTAAGATATAAGTTAGTAACACAAGCCATGAAAGCCCACCAAGGATGAACCGTTACCAAGGATGAACCAAGGATTAACACCAACCCATCACATCACATTCGTTAATTTGACACTGGTTAACACAAACACTGAACACATATAACACAAATGGGCAAAGGCAATGGAAAATAATGCAAACGAATAATATCTCTTGTGATTTCTTTTTAGGATTCTTGATTTTTAATCTTTGAGTCTGTTATTGGTTATGCAGTAAACAACGTGACGCTGCTGCTGGCTGCTCCCGCTCCCGTGGTGACAGGCTTGCTTAACAGCTGTGGTCGCTGCGGAGGGGGGGCATCAGCTGTCGTTGCCATAGAGTAAGATTTGATACTCTTTACACATCCAAATGTACAATAGTTCTTAAGATTTATTAACGCCACTTCTATTGTTAACTAGTTAAATTTTAATACCCACCATCTGCCACTACTATACACACTGATATGTATTGTTTTCATTACTGTATATTCTTTAATATTATACTGTTTTTTTTTTATTTCTAAATGTAATGTATAAAATATGTAATTTCTGGATCCTGCTGATAAGTGAGTTCTCACTTAGCAGGGCCACTGCATGTAATATATCTTGAATAAAAATATTCTATTCTTCTATTCTATTCTACTTAACCCAAGTTCGGAGGTAAGAATCTCAGAAGAAAAGTTTGTTTCAGTGAGTATAATGATTTCATAAATACTTGAGGTAATTGATTCTTTTAGCAAAGTTAGTTTGCTCCGTAGCCCATTCACATTTTGATAGTAGGCGCAAACTGACTTGTTATATGGGGTGTTTAACCGTTTTTTGGAAGTGAGACAATAGTAGGCACTCCGTTCTTGTACTTGATTGTGAGATCCTTCTCGCCGTCCTTTAGCCGCCTCTCAAGTTCATCTCTCAAAGAACTCAAGTGCTTGCGCTCACGATCGGTTCTATCCCTAGAGGCACCAACCGAAGAAAATTTGCCCCCGCCTTCCTTTAACTTGGCATCAGCAAATTTATCGAGGAAGGCTTTGACTTCGGTTGGAGTTTTAAACACCAGCTTCAATGGGCGGATTTTATCTTTTTTAGGTCTTCCAATTCTGTATAGCTTAGTTACTTCAAAATCCAAAGTGTAGCTAACAGCATGTCCGAGCTCAAGCATCCAGCCCTTGTCTTAGTTAACCCTAGTTGCAAGAGCTCTATTTTGGCTTTCTTGTACATTGAACACAAGAACATTGAGCGCACGCCTATTACGGTCACTGACTTCACCAATCAAGTCTTTGACATTAAGACCAGAAGCACTTTGCTCATTTTCTAGGGACTTTATCTTATCTTCAAGAACATCGACATGAGATTCAACATTCGCAAGACGCTGGTCTATGCTTTTCCTCAATTTCTCACTTCCACTGTTGATTGCACCAACTTCATCCTTGGTAGCCAGTTGAGAAACACTTTGAATTAGGGACGTTAGTTGGTTCGATAGCTTGATCAGAGGATTTTCGTCCTCGGGAGTGCAATCGGCTCGGCTGCAATACCATTTCTCACTTTTACTACAGGGTGACTTGTACTCACTGTCGGAGAGGCCAGCACACTTTGAATGGAACCAGCGATCACATTTATTATCACATTGGATACATTTTTCGCTGTCTACTATTTTTTTCATGCATATCGCACATACTGTTTTATCGAGAGCCATTAAAAAAGATTGAAAAAAGATGTTCTGCTATAAGTTATCAGTCGGATGGTAGCGTAATGGAAAAATAGAATAAGTAATGGAAATAAGAAATAAGCTGGGAACAATAACCGACCAGGAGCTACTCGATCCACCTCCGATCGGAAATAGTTTCAGCAACAAAAAATAAAAATAGATGACTGGAGCAATATCGACTATAATACTTTATATAGTGGCTTAAATAGAGTAACGATGAGATACAGAAGGCTGTGGATTCAGAGTGAAACGGAGTTTTTCTATGGCGAATAGTAAACAAACAAAGAGCCGTGAGTGACAAGGGGAATGGAGAGGTTAGAATACATTTATTACTTCAAAATATGGGATAGGGTTGATAATTACGGTGAGTTAATTTGAAGGAATCATATTAGTGACAACATTTGTTTCGACACACAGACTCACAGCTTGACGACGAGACAATACGCCAGCAAAGATGCCTATAATCGACCAAAACCCGTGCCAAATTGCAATCTACATCAGCAGCCTGAATGTAGCAGAACTGCAAAGTCGGCCATCATCTTAGTTAAGAGGAACAGTTGATTGAACTGAAACGATCGGTTCTCGGTTCAAAACTATTCGGTTGGAGTCGGAGTAGTCAATAGTATTCAATCTTCAATCCCATAATTCCCATCTGATCTCCAATTCTCCATCTCAGTCAGTGGTTGGTCTGTACTGGTGTAGGTGTATTGTTGTGACTTGTAACTTGACCGTTAACTCTTCTTCTGAGAGTCGTGTTTGTTCTTTGTTTAGTAATTTTTGGTAAAGACCTTTTCGTAGGTATCTTATACAAATGAATTATTAAAGTAAACCAAATTTTTAATGCTACTTTATTATTTCAATTGATTGTAAATCTTGATTGCTGAACATAACCTGCAAATTGATATTTTGAGGGACTGTTAGATGAATACTGACTGCTACAAACAGTTTATTAGTATTGTTTTTAAATTAGCATGATTATAGACTTATAATGAAGCAGATTTTCGTGTCTTCCGATTAACCCTTGTTGTGGTAAGTGAAATAACATGTCTAATCAAAAAATATCAAATCTTTTTTTAAGAAAAATGTAGACACTAGCGAAGTAGAACGCATGCAGGTGGATAATTAATGCTGCAAGCTCTAGTTCTACTATTAGGCCCAAACACGCCCGAAAAGAAAAAAACGAATAAGGGGGAGAGGGATATTAAACTTACACACAGAGCACAAAATTACCGCAAAGAGTGGGAAAATGATAAACTTTTTAGCGCATGTATTGCACCTGTTAAAGATTGTAAAGCAAAAGCAATGTGCAAATTTTGTAATGCTAGTATCTTGGCCGAAATTACAATTCTAAAACGACATGCTACAAGCTAAAAGCACATTAAAATAGCTAAAGGTATAAGTGCAACTTCGACTGTAGATTCTGTTTGCACCTTAGAAAGATTTAGTACCAATACAGAAACCCCACTGGATACCAAATCAAAATTAGCTGAAATAAAATTATGTGGATTTTTAGCGGAACATAACATTTCACTGAAATCTGCAGATCATTTAGTCAAAGTATTAAAGTCGGCTATACCTGATTCCAAAGTTTTGAATAATATTAGTTTGGACAGAACTAAAGCTACGAATATATTAAAAAATGTCATAGGCCAACGCAGTTATGAAGAAATTTGTGTCATTTTGGAAACTCGTAAATTTAGCTGCATAGTAGACGAGTCCATAGATATAGCAAGTAATAAATCGTTGTGTATTTGGGTAAGATATTTCAATGAAACAGATGAAGCAGTAGTATCCAATTTTTTCAGTTTAGTTTATGTGTTTGATATCTCAGATTCAAAAACCACCTAAGAAGGTGCTAGTGCTGCACGACTTTTTGGATTAATAATGGACACATTAAACAAACCAAATATCCCCCTTATTATTTTTGTAGGGTTTGCCAGTGATGGATGCAATACAATGATGGGCGAGTATAACTCAGTTCAACAAAAACTTAAACAAGAAATGCCTGGTCTTATTGTCCAAAAATGTGTTTGCCACTCTATTCACTTTTGTGCTAGCAATGCAAACCTATTCAACTCTTACTTTTTAAATGTTTCTGATTGTGGTAGCGGGAATGTATCTTCTCGTTGTTCGAACTCCAGTTCAAATCCTATGGGAAAACTTGCTAAATCTTTCTTTCTAGCTCCAGTAACAAGAGAGGAGGTGACCAGTATTATAAAAAACCTGAAATCGAAGACATCTTCAGGTCCGGACGGCATATCATCGAGGATTCTCAAAGTTAGTCAGGAGTTTTTGATCGATCCTTTTGTCCATCTAATAAATCAATTATTTTCACAGGGAGAGTTTCCTGAAGCCATTAAATATTCTATTGTCCAGCCAGTGCATAAAAGGGGTTCTATGGAAATTATTGACAACTTTAGACCAATAACTCTCACTTCAACGTTTTCTAAAGTAATAGAGAAAGCAGTTTTTACTAGACTAATGACTTTTCTTCAATCATTTTTCGACATCAATATGGTTTCATAAAAGATAAAAGTACAGTCAATGCCATATTTCATTTAACCAATCAAATAGTTTCTGCTCTTGATGAGAAATGCTTTGCAGCTAGTGCCTTTATTGATCTAAGCAAAGCATTCGATTTGGTAAACCATGGACTTCTATTACAAAAGCTTCAAAATATGGGCGTTCGAGGCATTCCCTTGGATTGGTTTCGGTCTTATCTGTGTGGGCGGCGTCAGGTTGTAAAGATTCCTTACATAGATGCCACAAACCCTCTTCAATTCTGCTTCTCTGAGCAGTAGTCAGTCCTGACGGGCGTTCCGCAGGTCTCTGTTCTTGGACCCTTGCTTTTTTTATTGTTCATCAATGATGTTGGAAGAGATCTGAGCCTTGCGGATGTTTGTCTGTTTGCAGATGACACCACTGTAACCGTCACGGGACCTTGTAGAAAATCAGTTGAACAAAACCTTTTTCAAGAAGTAAATAATTTAATACAGTGGTGTCACAGTAACTATCTTAAAGTCAACACTGAAAAAACAACTCTTCTAAACTTTTCAATTCGTAATAGGGATGATGTGGGTATGTCTTGTATTTTCGGTGAGACCATGGTACTTTCGTCTGAAAGGGTTCAATTTCTAGGTGTAGAGATTGACGAAAATTTAAAATTCCATGGCCACATTAAGAAAACTGCTAAGTCTATAAGTGGTGGATTGTTTATCTTGAGAAAGCTATCTCGGTTCACAGATATAAATCTTCTTTTAACAGTATATTATGGTGTTATATATCCGCATTTGGTGTATGGTGTTTCTATTTGGGGTGCTCAGTCATCCAAAACTGAATACATTTTCAGACTTCAAAAACGTGCCATTATAATCATATTCAAGCTTGGTAAAACAGAATCATGCAAAAATATATTTAAAAAGTACAAAATACTAACCTTCCCTGCAATATACATGTTAGAAACCTTATTGTTCGTAAAGAAAAATCAAAACCTTTTTATAACAGAACCACATCCTAATCATTATCACCTCCGATCCGATCACGCTCTAACCCAGGGGTTCCCAACGTTTTAGCAACCTCGTACCACCTAATGATTTTTTTAGATTTTTGAGTACCACCATCACCTTGTCCGGTATTAGTGGCGGGGGGGGGGTAGAGTTCTAGAGAGCCCTTTGTCTTTTAAAATGTTGATACTGTAACATTTTTATCAGAAACATATATTTTATTTATTGGTTTGATTTTTACTAGATAAGTTCCCAATAAAAATGTAGGCCTATATTCAATATTAATTTATTTTTCAATAGTTTTAGAACAAAAAAAACCTTAAATTAACAAAATTACAGTTTTATTAATACTATTGGTTTGGTTGTTACTAGATAAGTAATAAAAATGTTGGCCTATTTATTAAAAATAACTGTAATTAATTTTTCAATTCAGTTTTCAATAATTTTAGGAAAATGAAAAAAACTAAAAGTATCCAAATTACAGTTTTATTAAATTCTTACATAAATGCATAGTCATTTTTATTCTTGGTACAATAAAAAAGAAAACAGATCAAAAAAGAGTATTTTGATTAATGTGATCCTTGTTGCTGTTTGCCTGTAAGTAATGAGTCAAAGTCAGGAGTTATTGAACTTAATTTTATTCTTAAATCCTCTTCTACACATGATAGTTTGTTTCTATATTTGTTTTTCAAGTACAAAAGTTCAGAAAAACCACTCTCACACAAGTAGCTGGTGACAAAAGGCATAAGAAACAGCATGGCTCTCTGGAAGAGCATTGGATAGTCAGTTTTACACTCGATCCAGAAGTCGATTAATGATTTCTCTTTAAAAAAATCTTTCACTGAACTGTCTTCGGATAAATCAATAAATCTTTCTTGTAGTTCCATTTCATTTGGTGAGTTTCCTGCAAAAGGATTTCTAATCCAGTCAAGTTCTGAATAATCTTCAAAGAAATATTTATCAAAACTCTCTTGAAGACTTTTCAAGTGATGAATTATATCATCAAACACATCTTGTTTTGGATGGATATCATTTTCCTCTAAAAATGATGACAGTGTAGAAAATGCTGATACATTCTTATTCTGTACATTCGAACAAAAAAGGACCAACTTTTTCTTGAAGCTGTTTATTTTGTCATTGACTGTAAAGACGGTTGTGTTTGCTCCCTGAAGACTCATGTTCAGCGTGTTGAGCAGGTAAAAAATATCTGCTAAATATGCCAATCTTGAGAGCCATTCTTCATTACAAAACAAGTTCTTCATATCACTGTTCTTTTCAGTCAGAAGCATCAGAACTTCTGACCTTAGTTCGAATAGACGAGTGAAAATTTTCCCACGAGACAACCATCTCACTTCCGTGTGTAAGAGAAGAGTTTTGAACTTGCCACCCATATCTTCACATATCAAGGAGAATAATCGTGAATTTAAAGCCCTTGCCTTTATGAAGTTTATTACTTTCACTGCATCTGTCAGAACGGAGGTTAAACTTTCTGGCATGCCTTTAGCAGCCAATGCTTCCCGGTGGATAACACAATGTGTACTTCGGCATTCAGGAGCAACTTCCTTTACTCTTGCTGCTAGCCCTGTCAATTTGCCAGACATAGCTTTAGCTCCATCAGTGCATAAACCTATACACTTTGACCAAGGAATGCCGATTTTGATCAAATACTCATTAATCGTGTTAAAAATTACTTCCGCTGTTGTGTTTGATTCAAGTGGTTTGCAGAACAAAAACTCTTCTATAACTTCTTTATGAAAATCAAATCGTACAAATACTAGTAGCTGTGCTAAATTTGCTATGTCGGTGCTTTCGTCAACTTGAAGTGCAAAATATGTGCATTTTTGTAGTTTTAAACACAATTGTTCTTCAATATTGGAAGACATATCGGCAATTCGTCTCCTTACTGTGTTGTTTGACAATGGTATTTTTTTCATTTCTGTGGCTGCCTTTTCTCCTAATACAGCTTGGACCATATCCACAGCGGCCGGAAGTACAAGGGTTTCACCTATTGTGTGAGGCTTTCCATCTTTTGCAATCCTATAACTAGCAAGGTAGGACGCCTTTAATAAGTTAGTATCAGTATTTACAAAGTTTGTCATGCATTTATTTTCTTTCTTGAAAAAAGTAGATTTTCTTTTAAAGAATTCTATCGGCTTACCAACCAAATCAGAGTGCTTTGTGCTTTGGTGACGCTTCAGCAGTGAAGGCTTCATGCTTTGGTTCGAAAGTGTTTCAAAACAAACAACACACTGAGGAATGGGATTGTCGCTGTTTTCTGTGCCGGACTTGACAATAAAACCATACTGTAAGTAGCTTTCATCATACTTACGCTTGGCCTGTGGTTTAGGTTTCTTAACACTGTCCTTTGAAGTCCCAGGATTCACCAGAAACCGCTTCATAGCTTATAATGGAAGTACAAAAAATCACAAACAACAGTTATGACGGTGAATAAAGCGTGGAAACCAATGTCTATTCACCTAATCACCAATCACCACTGTTATTGACGTTCTCTTCGATGTGAACGCTCCGACTGCTGGACTCAAACTGGCTATCGCGCAGCTGGCGGAGCGGAACGACAGGTGGAGCGAGTCAAAGTAGAGGGGGGGGGAGAGTGGGTGTCGGGAGGAAGGAGGGGAGTTACACGGCCACTACGCCGCATCAGTCTAGCGTCTAGCGGCTTATGCTGTTTAGTGGTGATGTGTTCCACTAAACTGTGATGCGTACCACCTGAAATCTTCCCACGTACCACTAGTGGTACGCGTACCACCGGTTGGGAACCCCTGCTCTAACCTATCAGTTCCGAAACACAGAACCACCTTTTCAGAAAGCCACCTACTTCATAAGGGAATCTGGCTGTATAACATGTTACCTGATTGCTTGAAACGAAATCTGGACTACCGTAGTTTTAAGCACAAATTGAAGGCTGTCTTTGTTGATCTTGCACCCTACAAGGTGGAAAACTTTAAAAAAATGTTATGACATGTTTATGTTAGAAGTAAATTTAGTTTTAGTTATGACTAGTGCTTATGTACCCATGTATCTTGTGGCATAATAAAGAATTGAATTGAATGCATGCAAATAATTACCCAGGAAGTGTGAGGACCTTGCAAGGAATATATATTCTGTTTTTAAAAACTCGAGCAAAAGAATTGCTGTTCTCCAGGAATTCCAATTTTTTTGTGAAGTGAACCTCACAAAATGTTACGACTTTCCCAGACTAGGTGGCTTTCACTTTTGCCCATTGTAAAACGAATTATAGAACAATGGGAGGCTCTCAAACTATTTTTTACCAGTATGTGGTTTGAAGAAAGATTAAACGCAGCTGAACTTATCTATCTACAACTTCAAGATCCCTTTGTGAAAATGTTTTACTTTTTTTAGATTGGGTATTGCCAATTTTTAATAACCTCAACAAACGCTTTCAGGAAGAAAAAGTGCTAATAATCTTCATGCACATATGCACGTTACAAGAATTTAAAGACCTGCTATGTACGTACATGAAAACAGACGTCAGTCAAATTGACCCTGGAAACAACTGTAATTGTTTGCAACCAAATGAAATGTATTTTGGTGTTAATGTTTTATTTTAAATGGGCTGCAAGATAGTGCAATAATGAAAGAGAAAGTTTTGGATTTTCAGATGAGATGTAGGAGTTTTCTGATACCGTAATTGCATGTAAAGAGATCAAAAAGAGATATGACTTTGGCGATCCAGTGCTTACAAAATTGCATGTGTGCAATCCTAAATATGCATGTTGTGAAAGTGGTACTAGGGAACCGTCATTACTGCCACTGATGAAGCTGCTTCCAAGAATTGTAAGTAGTGACTATTATCAAGCCATTGATGATCAGTGGAGACGTCTTACAGGTCATACGCTTGATTTAGATACTAATAATGATCCTGATCGTTTTTGGAATAGTATCTCTTCCATATTCAAGATTACGAAGGAGTTT
This sequence comes from Stictocephala bisonia, assembly GCA_035578905.1. Lineage (NCBI taxonomy): Eukaryota > Metazoa > Arthropoda > Insecta > Hemiptera > Membracidae > Stictocephala > Stictocephala bisonia. Next base: position 509,600 of record JAQJVL010000542.1, on the reverse strand, counting down.
TTGTGTTCAAAGAATTAGCTCAGTTTGCATTAGCTGTGGTAGTTTTACCCCATTCGTCAGCTAATTGTGAAAGGTTATTTTCAAAAGTCAATCTTATAAAGACTAAACACAGAAATAAAATTCAGTCTGCAACTTTAAACGGGTTGCTTCTCAGTGATCAGAAGGTAAGAGTTAAAGGGTGTCATACTTTTGAACCCACCCAAAATATATTAAAGTGTATGACAAAGAAAATGTATGATGAACCTACTGTAACAACAAAACAAACTGTGAACTGTCATCAACTTCGAGTGGGAGTTTTCAGCCTAGTGATGAAGAAGTAGATTTTGATTTGAGTTCATGTTCCGACAGCGATTAACAAATTGAAGGCCTATATTTCAACTATCAGTCAATTTATTACATGCTACAATATTGTGCTGTTTTATGGATTTCTATTTCATATCTTTTTTGTGTTTTTTCATGTATTCATTCCTAAAAACTCGTTAAATAACCTATTTTAGTAAGTTTAAATAATAATTAATATGTTTGTTGTAGCCCATTGACTATTATTGAGATGACAGTATGATATTTAGTGCAATTTTGATATTCATAAGTTCAAATTTCGTTGGTTTTATGATTTCATTTCAGATAAGCCTACCTAAAAAATGTAGTTCATATATTTTATTTAACCATATGTAGAATTAAATAAAAATAATTAAAAAAATATAAGTGTATTTATTTGGATTACCAAATTATCCTTGATAGTATATTTTTATCTTTAGGCAATTGTCAAGCTTGGATAGTTACTGGCATTGATAAATATATTATGTTAGAACTTAAACTAATGAACTTTAGTCTTCCTAGGTCTATAAGCCTATCAAATTACACAGCAGTAGGCCTAATAACACAATAAATACGATAGGGCTACTTAGGGGGGATTGAAACTTAGGGATTAAACAGCAAATTTACTAATAAGGCCTAATAAACTAGACATAATTTTTATTTCAACTTTAATGATGATGCAAATTAAATGTTAACATAAATGAAGAAATCATTATTCCTGAGGATTTAATAAATAAAACACGATTCTAGATGGAGAAATAAATATGGTGTCCAAATAATCTCTTCTTCTTAGAATTATTGTATTTTATTTCTTATTTAGCAAGTCTACAGTAGAAAAATTAATTATTAATAAAGCTAAAATCAGTTTTAATGAAAATATAAATTTTAACTCCATCTTAAAATTATAAATTAAAAACAATGTGTTATTTTTTATATTAGTTTATTATTTGCTAACAACACATTGTCATTGTCCAAATAATGTACTCGGTTCCTGTGTGTGTTATGCTTTAAGGTACGGTAATTTTGTATGGTTTCCCCCACTATTTTCCCTTGTGGGGTTGGCAACACTGCGCACCGAGGTAATCGCTATACGCCATTTTGTTTTACTTCACTCTTGGTCTGAAATAGTTTAAGCGTTTGCTTGTGTAAATCTTCTACAGTGGCTTCGACCGTACACCCAATGTAAGTATAATAAATTATCTATTAGTTTAAAATTCAACTAATGCAGTTTCTAAATGAGGACGTAGATTAGAATCAAGGATGTTTTATTTCCATTGATTTGTTTTAACAAAAATAGGAATTGTCAATTTATACTATATACATACACCTATAAGCCCGACTATGAGGCCTGATAGTAAAATGGTTCTGATACATTTTTTTGCATAATGAGAATATCGTTGATTGCACTAGTCACCCCACACAATTAGACCATAGGCTATTTATGAATGGAAGAAAGCAAAATAAGCTTATCTGAGATATTTTTGTCCAACAATATCTTAACTTCCATATTTGATATGAAACTAGAGATCCTTCTACAAACACAATCAACATGAGCTTTCCACTATATCTTATTGTTTTATAGATTTATTATAAAAACTCCACTATATCTTATTGTCTATTGAAAAACCAAGAAGCTTAACCCTTAGTAAGTCGCGCCTCTCATTGTACCGTAATGGGTCGCGTGGTGTACAAAAGACCGCAATGCTCATTTTAACCTGTTTAACCTAATAAATGTCAATCATTTATAAATATTTCATTTAATTAATAGAAATAATGATATAGGAAGTGATTTAAACAAAATATCTCAGTTTTTAATAATGCATTTATTAAAGAAACTATAAGCATACAATAAGTGTTTAAATTTAGTTTACTGCAATTTGTAGATGAATGAAAAGTATCAATATCAATTTAATAAGAAAAAAACCCACTAAAACAATACTGTTTATATATTTACAAATGTAGACTGAAAGTTTTAAAAATAGAGTTGTTTATTACATATTTAAATAATAAACCCATATCTATTGGTACATTATAAACAAAGGCAAAAATTAAGTTGCAAAACAATTTATGATGAATACAGTATGAACTATAGGCTTAGTTTATATTCTTTACTAGGCTCAAACTAATATTTATGTACGGATTGTACAAAATGTTTAAATACTAGTATTATAAAATAAATATAGCAGCCCCTCGTAAACTCTAATAACATAACCTAAGCCTAATAACTATAACTAAAAACAATTAATACAGCCCAATAAACACCTTCTGTACTGTAGTCTTCTACTCGACGGATTGTACAAAATGTTTAAATACTAGTATTATAAAATAAATATAGCAGCCCCTCGTAAACTCTAATAACATAACCTAAGGCTAATAACTATAACTAAAAACAATTAATACAGCCCAATAAAAACCTTCTGTACTGTAGTCTTCTACTCGACGGATTGTACAAAATGTTTAAATACTAGTATTATAAAATAAATATAGCAACCCCTCGTAAACTCTAATAACATAACCTAAGCCTAATAACTATAACTAAAAACAATTAATACAGCCCAATAAAAACCTTCTGTACTGTAGTCTTCTACTCGACATCATCCGTGTCGCTCTGAACATGATCCCTGGCACATTGTTCACACGTGAATCGAGTGTGCTCCCGACAAATGAATAAGTGACAAGCTGGGCACCTTGTACGGCTCTTCCGGTTCTTTTCCCTGGTACATAAGTAGCATCGTCCAGTTGTTGGTTGGACTTCTTGAGGTCTTTCTGGAGCGGGAACCGGCTGGCCGGTAAGTTCCCTCACTCTTTGTCGGAGTGTCACAGGAAGCGTCAGAATCGAAGCTCTTTTCGTCAATTGTGGCAAACATAGAGATTTTCCTAGAGATCGAAGGAAGTTTCTTCTGTTTGTTGCTTCTTGTGGAAAGTTGTTACGCAGAATGATATAGCTATTGATCCCAGCGATATTCAAAAAAGAGAAGAAGAGGGTAAGTGACCATCTATTGCTTCGTCTAGACACCGAGTATGCTCCCTTCATCTGGTCGACAGTATCCACGCCACCTTTGTATTTGTTGTAGCAGGTTAGCATGACTGGTTTCTGTTTATCACCAGAGTCTTCATCAATGGTATCTGTATGGTGAAAGGTTGAAAGCAAAAGCACGACCTTTTTTTTGTTAGGAACGTACGATAGCAGTGTCATATCGTCGCCATAACCAAACAAACTGGTGCATGGCCTTCTCGAATTCTTATCAATAAACGTTGGAGGAATTTCGCGCTTATTTTTCTTCAATGTACTGGTCACAGTGAGAGAGTGGTTATCTAGTAGCTCTTTGGCCAACGGAATTGAACCATACCAGTTATCTAGCGTAATGTGTCGTCCAGTTCCTGAAATTGGAGTAATCATGCGTATTGTGACATCTCTTGAAGCATTGCTGAGTCTATGAGGCCCTTCGGGTTGTTTGCCGGCATAAATTTCTAGATTTGCAGTGTAGTACGTTCGTGCATCACATAATGCAAACATCTTGATCCCATAGCGAGCAGGCTTATTTGGGATATATTGCCGGAAGCTACATCTTCCGCGAAAGGCTTCTAGCATTTCGTCCACAGTCACGTACTCGCTAAGACTGTAATTTCTCTGGCAACGATTGACAAATTCCTGGAACACTTCACGAATAGGAGCCAATTTGTCCTGTGCCTTTCTCTGCCTCCTAGTTCTCACATCGTCAAAACGTAAAGCCCTAAGTAAAAACTTAAAGCGCCTAAGTGACATCGTCAACCGAAAATACTCTACACCGAGTCCATCAACAGCCCATAAGTCCTCTAATCTTGTATGCGACGATCTTAGCAGTCCAGCCAGATACAATAAGCCGAGAGTAGCATGAATTTCATCTCTGTCTGTTGCCTTGGCATCTCTTTCACGAGTATAGTGTTCTTTATTTTTTTCAATCCATACATTAGTGTAGTCAACAACACGATCAATCAAAATGTCCGGGAAAAATAATTTCCAACTTTCATCAGGTAATTTTGCAGCCGTAGCTTCCCCTTTCGGCCAGGGTACGCGAACACCGATTCTTTCACCACGAATAATGTTGTGTCGACGAGTTCTACCGCGAAGGTTTGCAACATTCATATGTGCACTCCACCTAGTTTCTAAATCTTTTCCAAGAATAAAATTGTGGTTTTCCTCTGTGGTCGGGTTAGCTTCTTCCCTCTCTGCCAAATCTTCTAGAGAGGTTTCCGAGCTAGTTTCATGGTCACTATGCTCTACTTCGTCGTCAGATTGGTCACTTCCTTCTCTTTCGATCACACCATCCCCATCGTTTTCAACATCGGGATTCACGTCCGCAAACAGTTGTCGAATTAGAAGCTGTCTGTCCTCCTCTGTTACACGCTCTTGTTCTCGCTCTTCCTTCTCGACACTCGATAGCATGTCAAGTAACCGTTTGGCCTCGTCAGAATCCATCTTCAAGACACAAAATAAAAGCCGCACAACACTAGATCATAGAGAAACGGACAATTTTATAAAATCAAAAAAAAATAACTTCACAAATTTGGTCGCCTGGTGTACAAATGACCGCACATAAAATGACGTTGCAGGTCGCGTGGAGTACAATAGACCGCACCACTCACAGATCGATACGCCCACGGCAGTGGCCTTGACTAAACTGGCTCTTCTTTGTTGTGGGGGTGGAGGGGAAGGTGGGGGAGGATATGCCGGGTGGAGGGGATCAGAGGAGTTACCGCAACAAATTTACACGAATAAATATAATTCTTGCGGAGGTTTGTACACCGCGCGACCTATTAAGGGTTAATAGAATTTAGATTTTGTTGACACCCTCTCATGAGGCATTGTAAATAGCCTAATTGTAATAAATTTTATTTAAGAAGTGCTCAGTTACTCAATGTTTAACTTTACCCTATTCTAAATGTACTTATACTTATATCATCAACTAAGTATCAGGTTATGTTATATAATTTTACAGTACCCATTTTGAATTCAAGATTGAATACTATATATAACGAGTCTATTTCATAAAAAATATTAATTTTTCTCTTCTTCAATTGAGTAATTATGCATTTTTCTTCTAGAGGCTTCTGAAAATAATATTTCTGGTTGAAAAAGTGGTGAAATATAATTTTTATTTCTTGAGAAAGTTGGTTTCAGCTGGGGGAAACTTGTTTATTAAAAAACTAGGCCCTAGTATTTCATTTGGGTAATTATGCTCTTTCTTGCCACCTCTGAAAGTATGATTTCTTGTTGAAAAAGTGGTGAAACATTTGTTATATCTCTTGAGGAGATTGATTCCATCCGTGGAAAACTCATCTATTACCAAATCAAAAATTAATGCTGATCACAAATATATAATTTGTTTTGCAGTAAAATTATTTTTTCAGTCCGAAAATGCATCGTTTACTAACCTAACAGCCTAGTTGTCTACTCAACAAAAATTCTTTATCTGTGTTAAATTCGAGTGTTTGGCATCCGTGACTGCCTGTCAGCTGTCACTCTGGCGGGAATATAGGTGAATTCGGTTTTCGTGATTATTAGTTGTCCAGGGTGTCTACTGGTCATGAAAGTCATGACAAGTAATGAATTTTCAAAGTCGGTCACGGATGCCATGAAAAGTTATGAAAATTGTTTCAAAAGTCACGATTTTTTTTATTTATTTATTATTATTTTTTTTTTTTTTACTTTCCAAAGCGTTACTAGAGGGAATTCAGGAGGCATTTGGAGTGAATTGGGAAATTTGCTCAAAGCGTTTTGTGGCAAATAATTTCGCCAGAAGTAATTTTGTTTCTCATCCTTTTCATTACGATGTTCTAACCATGGTCTTTTCTACGATATAAATAGGTCTACTGTATTGAGGGTACAGAGAACCAGCCAGCTCTTTGCCCACTCAAAGTTATTGTACTTTCCTCTATTCAGGAAAATAATGGTGTAATTATTAATCAGGCAACCGTTTGTCATCATTCCCACTAAAAATATCGTACGTTTGCTACTATTAGTACCGTATACGAAGTTGTGCTTCTTTCTATGTACAAACGGAGTCAAAACAGTGTTTTGAACTGTCAATATTACAAAATGTTTTAATGTTATACATTTATATAATTGTGCAATCTATAAATTTAAAAACGTTTTAGTTACTTTTGAATTTGTTTCATGGATGAAAGTGAATAACTGTGTGCTTTACAATATTTGAATTCATAACAGGCATTTAATATTGAAAGGTTCTTGGTTGCCATATTCCAATTCTCCATTGCTGAATGGATGGAAATAAGAAAATACTGCTTGCTATTGACAGCACCGGACCAGATGTTCATTGATCAGTGTTTGTTTTTTTTATGGTCTGTTATACCGTTTGTTGGATTATAACTGTTCAAAGTGGTGGGCATCTAACTGGCGTGTTTTAGTGTTTAGCTGTGCTTTTAACTTTGTATTCGTTAACGGAATTTCGTCAACTTTATAATTCTCTTTTGAGTCATAAAGTTACTTGGCCTATTATTACAGTTAATTTTTGGAAGGCCTAGTGTTTTTATGCGTGTAATAATTTTGATGTGTAAAGAACTTAAGTATGAAATTGTTTGTTTTTATTATTGTTCAAAATAGGCCTAAAATTATTCAAATAAAAATGATTAGTGTTTGTGCACAATGACTGGAAAGTAAATTAGAACTTGTAGCTCAAAGAAGAAAATTGGAAGAAGTGGCTTCGGGAAAATGAAAATGATGTACATTCAGCATTTTGTATGAATTTCAAAAAAATCATTTTATATTTCCTATTCGGGCTCAAATAGTATTAAGTTGCACTCTTAGGGAAAAAAACAGCTCGAAAGAAAATACCCTAAAAGTGGTAAGCAAATGATGCTAGTTTACTGTTTTGATCAAAATAGACCTTCATCTGATAACCCCTATGCCTTCATGCTCTATGACTAGGCCTAATATGAAAATAGAAACAGATACTGATACAGATAATTTATTAAAAGCTTCTCCTACAACAAGCTCAACTCATGAAACAGAATCTTCATTTTCTAAAGAACAGGCCACACCAAGGCTTCAAAAAATTTTTATTGTCAGAGTGTGACCAAGGCTGAAATTTTATGGGACTGAAGAATTGTTTGTTTGTATGATTGAATTGAATTACTTTATTGTCCGTAACATGTTACAATACATGCATAAACATTGTCAAAATTGTTTCTCTATTTTAAATTTATATTTTCTACAAAACAAATGACAAATTTGATTATCAGTGTTTATAATAGTACATGGGAGCACATGGTGGTACATAGGAACACTTACAGACTGTTTACAAGGTAAATTAGTCCACTATACATTCAATTTACTGTTCAACTTAGGTTAGGCCTATTTGATTTGTTCATAATGCTAAATTAAGAATTGAACCACTGCAGACATGTCATAATCACAAAAATCATTGTGAAAATATAAGTAGGTAATGCTCAATTTGCTGGGTTTCTGGAGTCTGAACCTGTTTTTTGTTTTGTTTTCATATTAAAATGACATGTCTGCAAATCTATTTTACTCACACAATGCTGTGCTTATTTTATTAAATAGTGTTAGCCTACTTAAATCTGTTCTGTTTTATCTATATTTATTGGGGGGTGTTGTTTTTTAAACTGGATAAGCAAATTCTTCATGGTGTCATTGAGAAAACGCCTTTGCTTTTTTTCTTTGTTTTTTGTTTTGGTATCCTTTTTTCCAGGACACATTCGGCTACATCTATCTTGCTCAAGAAAGAGTGTTACTAGCTCTTTTTTGAGTTCAGACTTTTTAAGAGTTTCTGTATGTCGTTTTATTTTATTTGATATAAATCTTCTTGACATCAGGTTTTCAGCAAAATTCAAGCATCGATATTTCTTCACAATGGCTCCATTTAAAATAAGAGACCACTTTTTTTTAAACGTCTAGATTTTCCAGCTGGAATTTTTTCTTGATTTGATAACAGATAACCTCGTTCATAAAGAGTCTTCTTTTTGTGTGTTTGTCAATACTTTTATCCTGAAGGATGGGTGCCATGCGTTTTCTAGGTGTAGCATCCTCCAAGAGGGGTTCTCCTTTAACTTTCATCAACAATCTTTGGTACTTTTTGCGGTATTTTTCCGCTTTGTTCTCAAATTTTTTGCACCGAATCTCGGCTTTTTTAAAATTATGTCGAAGTTTTTCTCTGTTCTTCCTTGCCACCCTCCTCCCTGACTCAACTCGACTTGTTGAAGGATTGACTAACATGTCATTTTGTTGCATAAGTGGACTGTCGGGTGGGTTATTTAATAGTACCTCTGCATCCCTCTTTTTTTTGCTGTCTATACTTTTTTGAACTTTCACGCCATTTCTTTCTAACTCGTCTCTGCTCTCTATTGCTAAGTTCTTTTACAGACTACAGAACCTTCAGTTTTCCTTTTATGCCACCGTTCCCTCTCTTTTGCCTTAGCAGCTTCTAGCAAAGCTTCATCATTTTTAATCTTTTCCCGAGCTCTTTGCATACTCCTTCTCTTCTGTTCCCTCCTTTTTTTCGCCTTGGCATCGGAATCCTTACTTAATCTTTTGTGATTCATAATGCCTGGAAAATATAATTGTACTGTAACACTCTTCTGACAAAATAAAAACCTAGACATCGTATGTGTTCCATCAATCTTTTTTTTATTTTAACATATATATAATTAACATTGAACACAACAAATAATTTTGTACATTATTTAGATTCAAAGACTGAGCTCATAGTAGGCCTACTGTCTACGCGAAATTCAAGACATTTTCTCATCAATTTAGCTTATGCGACTAGGGGGAGTTCGGCCAGGTTCATTAATATAGGATACTCTAAAATCAAACCTTGGGCTAAAACCAATTATTTAACAGCAAATCTAAATATGGCTCAATGTATAAAAATGAAAAAAATATGTTAAATTAACTTTAGACCTTAAATAAACATGCATAAAAACCTAAAACATCAATACAAATAATTAAAACCAATTACAAATCCACCTGTAAAACAAATTCCACGTAAACCAGATATAAAAAAAATCAATAAATCATAAACACTGTCAAGGTAAATCAAATTGACATGTTATTATGATCCAAAATTATCGATAAATTTCATTATAATCATTCATGAATCAATTTTAAGTGCAGCAAATCAACTCCGAGGACTCAAATCAACTCCGTGGACATGGTATGACCACGGAGTTGATGTCCACGGAGTTGATGAAGTCTTGGTATAACCACCTGTTGTTGATACAGTTTGAGGTTATAACTAATACAGCTGAGTTTCTGTGTTTTATACATATGTTCTAATCTTATTCACAACATATTAAGTTATTATATGATAACTTACCTAAATATAGAACACCACGGAGTTGACGCACTGATGTCAGCAAATACACATTTGATTAAAAAACATATACATTCTTACATATGAGACGCCGACACAACGTTGTTGGTATTTTAAGGCGAATATGAATGGTTATATGAGTGTAGGATGAGTGTGGATGAGTGTAGTCTGGTTACTAACTGAGTTCAACTGTTCCTCAGAAAGGGCAATTTATTAATAGCCCAACAGCCAGGGCAACTAATGGACCTATAGCTTTACGTGGAATCCGAACCACGTAGTGCTGGTCTGATTTTCAGCTAATTGACAAGCCTGATAGTCAGTTATCTCCCCCACACAACATCCGCACAATGATTACCACCCAACATGGACACTCCAGACTTCTCTAGTAGTGTCCACGCCGATAGCAACCATCAAGCGGACGCCATGTCGGTTAAGAGGACCGAGCATCCAACCTATCGCCTACAATCTCCCAAACACTTTGTCCCCATGTAGCTGGGTTACAGCACTGCGCCACCAGTGCAGACTTTTATAATTTAACAACAGACATTCACAAGGCTACAGTAGCATCCAAACAAGATGGCTTCCCTCTAGCTTCTTCTCCATAGTGAAGCAGTGTGACCACTGTAGCAGAGCAAAATTTACCAACTTAATGAGTGTTCCTGGAGTTGATTACTCTTTCTGGGACAAAATTTAAACATTAAATACCCTAACTTTTTGATGAACACAAGCATTACAATAATTTTACTTATAATGTAAATTACAATTTCAAATAAAAATTAGTTGATTTTTTTACATTTTAGATTGTTTCTATTGACAAACTAATTTTTTTTTCAAAGCCTACAGAGAATAGGACGGTCCACGAAGTGGACAATTCTTACTTATAACTAAATTTCCAAATAAGGTTTTAAATGAAACATTTCTATTTCAAGTAATTTAAATTAAAACAATGCTAATAAAATATAATGTGTTATGAATTATTCAAAAATTCAAATTAATATGTGTTTTTATCACGTGGGACAGAGGTTTGTACGTTATTATGAAAATGACCCATTGGTCTATTAAAGGTTAATAATGGCATCATTAATTTAGTAGAATATGACTGAAAATAATGCAATGCTATAACGTGAACCGTATTTACCATTTTTCGGGTAATGAATTTTCATGTTGTAAGGTCATGAAAAGCTGCATTATGTAATAGCTGCTAATCGCGTTAGGCTCCGAAAGTAGTTTTTCCATTAAATCTCTAGAAATAATTGTAATAGGCCAAAATAGTTTTCAAGTTCCTGTTCAGCGCAAAAAAACATCAAAATAACAAAAATAGATTTAAAATACCATTTAAATTAATGGAAATATGACAGAAATACTAAAAGTTGTGACATTGGTTTTTTTTTAGACTTATTTCAGTAAAATATGTGTTTTCTGTGTGGAATAAAAAGCAAATATTTTGAAATTACATTCAATTCTAGACCCATTTCAAGCAAAATTTTCCAAATTTTTTTGGTGGCAAGAAATTGCATAAATGCCTTTATTTGATAGTGAGAAAACAAACTTTGGTATTTGGGTCATTCCATTTGAAGTGATCCAGGGTGTATTTGTCTTAGAAGAATGAAACAAAAACCATTTTGTTTATAAACTAACAATGTAAAATAAAGGTCCAGTAGCTTATTTACCTATCTCTAGTATTTCTTTTTGAAAATCCTAAGACATACAATAAAGCAATCGACAAAATGTCACTCTTGTAATTTTTTTTCAAAGACAAGGGTAGTGAAATGCAATGTGATTATTTTTTTCTTTGAAGATATATGTTCGTAGTATTACCATAAATAATATGAACTGTTATATACTAACCCTACAGTTTTTATAAATTTTTCAAAAGAGAAATTTTTGAAAAATTAGCAATTTTGGCTAGGGGAAGCCGGGGTAATAAGAGAAAAAAGGGGTAATAAGAGAACCACTAATTTGTATCTGTAAATCTAATAAGTGTAAAAGAATGAAAAAAATCATGCAATAAGTGAGCCAAATGGTGAATCTGAACAATTAATTTGGAAGCTCTAAAATTTTTCAAATATGTAAAAAAAAATAATTCTCTTATTACCCTCCACTGACTTCTCTTAATACCCCAGATGGAGTAATAAGAGATGAGGCTGTAATTTTCTTATTTGATAGTGTTCAGAAGTTTATGGGGTATCAAGAGAAACCTTATAATAGGTCAAGCTTTGGGAGAAAAATTTATAGAAAAATACATATTTGTTAAAAAGATATTAAAAATCAAATATCCGCGGAAATTTGTGCGGAAAATTACACAAATAAGGATTTCTTAAATTTTAAATAGGCTAGAACACCCCAATTTCAGTTTTTGTCATCTTAAGACATCAATGAAAACCAATCAGTGGTAAAAATAAAATATCGTAGCTCAACTTACCTTTTTTTTATTAGTTGATTTTAAAACAAGTTGGGCACTTTTTCTGACTTGAAGTTCAACCTAAGAACCACTTATTCTCACATAATAAAAGTTTTTTAATGTTTCTTGGCTACATATCCACTTTACTAACACTGTAACTCTTGATAGTTTATAACAATATTATTTATTAATTTTTTAATGTTTAACTTTTTTTGTAAACTTTTGTTTTAACGCGTGAAGGATCGAAACTCAAAACGAACCCACTTTTAAACTCAAATATTCTTATAGAAACAAAATGTCTTTAAATAACCTATTTACAGTTTTTGACTAATCATTTAGGCTTTCACTTTATTCTTCTTCATGGTTTTGTATTTTTTATCAATTAAATTGATTTCGTGTCTTTTTAATGAAAAGGGTCCTGATCCAAGAAGTTTAACTGGTCCATGAAAAATGAAATGATTCTTCACAATTTCGGTTTCTTCCCTGCCTTGAGGTGGCTAGTAAAACTGCTCCAGATTTTTCTTCAAAAATTTCAATTTTGAGGAATCTTCATCATAAAAGTCCACTAGCTTTGCCAAGTACCACGTTTCGTCATAATACGCTGTGTAATACTTTTCAAGTAAAAGATTGACCTTTTCACTCTGGGCATTTTCATTGTCACTTTCTTCAGAAGTTAATTCATTCCATTCAGATGAACTGTCTTTCAGCTCTATTTCACTACATTCTTGTTCGGAATCTGAGCTCGTAACTATAGTTTTCAACTTCTTAGTTTTCTTCTTATTTTCGATCACGGGCACTCCTTTTTTGGGCAATAGCTTTCCACTTTTAGTTCTTATTCCTCCTTTACTCTTCCGCATTTCAGTTTCCAATTGATGTTGTTGTTCTTCCATTTTCTTGATAGCTTCATCGGATGTTATTATTGATCCTACATCAAATGTCAATCTTTTTCTTTTGATTGGTTGGGTCTTAAGATCAGTGTCCTTAGTTTCACTCAGCTTTTCTCTTATCAACATTTCGAAAGGGGATACTTTAGATGGTGTTCTTTTACTTGGTGTAGGCGTGTTTTTAGTTAGGCCTATTGTTTTTTAGGTGTTTTTTGTTTTTTATCGGCTGGTTTTTCTGGAACATAATCTAGTAGGCCTACAGGTTTGTGGATGAAATCAGGCACATTGGTCGTTTTTGATGTAGACGGACCTGGCTGTGGCTCGGGAGTTGTCGTAGGTAGTTCTGTATCAATCTGAGATCGTGTGATTACTGTGCTACATCTTTCATCTGTGGTCGCCTGTTGTATTTTTTCATTATTCTTTTTGTATTCAACGAACCTCTTCAACTTGATCTGATCATAAGCTGTTGTAGGGAACGTTTCTGGATTGACTGGTAGAAGGCCAGTAGATTCGAATCCGGAGCGCAAGTTCTTTGGCTTGAACGATTCCTCCCAAACAACAGCAAGTTTTTTAGCAAACTCTTCATTTGGTAATGGTATTCCAGCATGTTCTCTGCTGTACTCTATCATTAACTGGTTCCAATGATTTTTGATTGGCTTGAAAACTGTCTTATCCAAAGGTTGCATGAAATGAGTTAAATTTGGTGGCAACCGGACTAATACAACATTATTCTTCACAGCAGTTTTTGCTAACTCCAGGCTTGTATGAAATGCTGCACCATCATACAACAAAATAACTTTCTTATTGCCTCTGATGTCTTCTGCTGGTATTTCCTTCAAAAAAACATTTTTGAACCAGTGTTCAAAAATACCTCCCTCCATCCAGCCTTTCTTTTTGGCTGTGTAACATGTTCCTGGGTAGGCACCTGTTTTGGGGATCCAGGAGCTCCAGACATATTTGCCTGAAAAAAACTATAAGAGGTGGTAGTTTTTTTTTCCACCAGCAGATCCACAAGCAAGAACAGTTGTATTTTTCCCTGATCCTGGTATGTTTTTTGAAATTATTTTTGTCCCCTTTCCTGCAACCACTCTTATTTCTTTCAAGTCATGGTTAAATCCAGTTTCATCACAATTATAAATTAAGTATGAATCTTTCTCTGGGTCAATATCAGCTTCTTTTAGGATGTTTTCCCAATCTTCATAAAACTTGTGAACCGTAAATGGATCTGCTCCTTTTTGGCGATGGGCAGATAATAGTTCACCTTTTCTCATTGATATACATGAGGATGTCTTTTTAGAAAATTGTTGAAGCAATCATTTCCTGGACTTCTATTCTTCCAGTAAGATTGTCCAATGTTATTAGTCCTTACATACTCACTGACAAGTGTTAATACTTTAGATCTTGTAAGACCTTCGCCACAGGAGCTTAATGTCTGCAAGTAAGTAGCTATGGCTGCTTCATCCTCAGTGGACAGGGCGGTTTTCCTACCTCCTTTTATATTGATTATTCCCTCCTCTTTTTCCAGAGTGGAAAGTGGAACTCCATACGTTTGAGAAGCCAGTTTAAGTGTTAGTCCTTTATTTTTCACTGCTGTTAGGGCCTTTTGCATAGCTTCACTGCTGTAGGTTACCCTCGGTTTTCCTTTTGGTACATAATTTCTTGGCATTTTTATGAAAAATTTCAACAACTTTCACTAGATAAATGTTCTTCAACATGTACTTTTTTAACTTTTAACTATGAAAAATCAACCGAGCAGAACAAAATCCTGTAAAATGAAAAGAAAAAAAAAATGAAATGAGTTCATCAGCCTATTCTCTTATTTCCCCACCGTCCGTAATAATTATTTTTTAAATAAATTAACCGAGCTGATGACTCCTTTCATATCTTCTTTATAATCCTGGAAAAAAAAAATGAGCATTAATTTTTTTAACAACTCTTTACTGATAAAATGTATATGGCTCGGTTTCACAAAATGGTTCAATTTCCAGGAAGAGAAAAATAAAACCTAAATTCTTGATAAAAAATTTTTTTTTGTCTAATCAATTGAAAATACTATACTGATCTCAAAACAAAAGCAGCTAAGCTGAATTTTTATTTTTTCACTATAAAAAGATGTTTTTTAATGCAGCTGGCACAAAAAAAGTACAAGTCGCTCACGCAAATTCTTGATGCCGTAAACCACAACAAATAAAGACATAACCTAAATTAAAATTGCTCTTTATTAATAAGAAGTATGTGTTTTATCACTATCAAAAATTAAAAAGTATGTAATTAAATATAGTTGGAAAATAATGCTCCTATTCAATAACCATGGAAGAAAATTCACTCCGATTGTACTGAAAAGTTCAACTTAGGTGACCAAAATTACCCAAGTTTTGCACAGCCTCATTACAGACGACGACAATACATTTTACTTTGTCAGAGAAATTCAATTAAACACTCCTGACCAATATATAAAAGAAATACAGCAATTTATGTGAGCGTGAACTACTTGTACTCGGTGTGAACGACTTGTATAGTAGTGACGATTCTTACACGTTTAAGTAAAGGTTTTAGGACAGCGCAAAAAATAATAAACAAGAATTAAAAATTACAACATATAATTAGCTTGTAATACAAATTGTACTATATATAACTTCATTTAAGGTAAAAGGTAGATTAAGTAAGGTATAATACATGAAAACTACCATTTCTCATTAGTAGCTACAAATAATAATGATAAAATGTTAACTTATTGTAACTATTTATAAGACATGTGAAAAACGAGAATAGTATTTTTATATTTTGGTATTGCTCTACTTATTCAGCACAAAGAAAATAAAAATTATTGTGTTTTTTTTTGTTTTATTTCTTTAAAACCTTGTTTCCTCAATTGTTTAAGGCACTCCTCTCCAAGTCCTACAACACTTCCCTCTTGCTACAATAGCAACCCCCCAAGCTTACATACACTAACATCCCTCTCCCCCTCTTAAAATTCTTCCATAATCCAGCAAAAACAATTTAAAAAATACTCGTTCAACTTTCACTCCTTCCAACACTCCGTTTCCTGCCCATCAATTTGAAAGCCTATAATTTTAAGAATTTATAAAAAACCCTGTTTCCTTTTAAAATTATTGTAGGTTGAGGCAATACTGCTTTGAAATGGCTTAAAAATACAGACGCCCGGTCATTTTCATCAACGTAATATAATGAGTTTTCTTTGCTGCAATTCCTTAAAAACATGACATCCGCTTAGGCACATATTTATTACGATAGCAATAAATCGTTTCATTTCTTTCTTACTTACATCAGCCCACCGTATAAGCCTACTGAAAAGAGTCATTTCCACAGATTGCATTTTATTATTAATTTTTTCCTGGGCATACAAATTTGTTTGCCTCGTCATCATGGTCCATATAAAATCACTAAAAAACAAGTAAAAATATTTCAATGGGGAGCTATTTCTTTCAGGCAGATTATTTACCCCCGTTACTCTAACTCTAAATTTGCTTTGTAAATCAACTGCCTGTTCCGGAGGATAAACCCTAACCCAATGTGTTGTAGGTTGCACAATTTGATTATTGTCTTCACTATCAGAATCAGATAAATTATGCTGTGATGGCTGAGGCAAGTTAGGACTAGCCATCCCAGTGTTTGATGAACTTGGTTGGTTACTTACATGAGTAGGTATACCATCGTCAGAATCACTGTAATTAATTTCATCTAAACTAGGGTTATATTCCTCCCCACTACCTGATGAATAGTCTTGAAGAGATACATCACTTTCTGGGACATCCTCCAAATCTGTACCAACATCTGAGATACGAATGTTTTCATTGTCTGACTCGTCACTTGAAATACCATAGAGACACGCTCGTATTTTACTTGAGTGGCTTAGTTCACTCATTTTAAATTTATAAAAGACTAAACAATAAACTAAATGTAATATATACACACTAAACAAAACAACTGGACTTATATACAAATGAAATAAATAACCTAACCTCAGTAACATAACCACTGACTAACACAAACAACAACAGATGACTGACTGATGTGTGTTGATCGAAGCAACGGAACTGAGCAATCAGCTGATCATAATGGCATTGTAATACTATTTGTAGCACTGAAAAAACATCTACGCATAGAGTAACAAATAAAAACACTCTTTCCGCATAGTTTGGTATAAAATATAACCGGATACCTAAGTTATTTTCCCATGCTGTTTTTAGATAACGACTCTGAGTGAGTCGTTATCACTTGGAGGGTTAAATGATATTTTTAATCATCAGTTTTTAATTTGATGTGCTTTTTTCGATGAATATGAATTTGAAAACTATTTTGTTCTATTCCAATTATTTCTCGAGATGTAACGGAATAACTACTTTTGCAGCAAATTGTGATAAGAGATCATTACCAACACCAACTAAGTTACTAACCATAACAATCAAAATCACTCATATTTGTGCCGGTAGTCGTAGAGGCCGGACACCCAAATTTAACGTAAATTACAAATTGTTGAAGAAAAAGCCATTTAGGATTCATTAAGTTAAAGGTAAATTTTTAGACCAAAAAACTTTGTTGAAAACCTAATCATATATTCGCATAAAAACATGTAAAATGAAAAATGTCTAAAACTCATACTTCACTACTTTTTCAGCAAGAGAAATCGTATTTTCGGAAGTGGCTAGAAAGTACCTTAAATTACCCTGATGCCTTCTAAGAAATCGACCACTGCTGATAGGGCCTATTTACCCAGGCGTCGAGACGTTGGAGTAGAATACTAGTAATTGCTCTCTTGGTGGCGGCCCCCAAAGCAGAATCCTTTCAATCTTTCTGCAACGGTGTATAAAAAGACAAAAACGTTCTGCAAGTACTATATTATGGTACCAATAGCGTAAAATATCAACTGCAAAAAACATTATTTATGTTATATATTTCCCAAGTATAGAATGTAGCTTAAAGATGTTTACCTTAATAATAAGAAAGAAACCCGCTGTTATAAATTAAAATATTTTAAATGATTTTTTTGAATATATTATTTTATTTTTGTGCCTTACATTCAAAATCAATACACAAATACAGTAATAAAATTGAAATAAAGTAATGAATTAGACAGTTTAAGTTGTTTTATTTATAGTATTTGAAGAGAAAACAAATAGAGTGGAAATACGCTAATAACCTTAGTGTCTCAAAATTATGGTCAAATTCAAAGAGTATCGTAATAATTATGAACTCAAACAAATTTTTTTAAATAGTAGAATGATAATGGTTTATTAAGGTGTTTCTAAAAAGAGGTGGATGCTGATGTTGTCCTTTACTTGATAAGTCAAGGTCGTTATGAGAACTGAGAATAATATTTGAGACTAACACATTGCCAAAGAGCGTTTCTATATAATTGAATCATAGATTTTATTTGAAATTTACATTCATTCACTCAAGTTATATTTTATTAATTACTTTATTTAATTTTACCATTGGTTCCAAAAATGAGCTGCGTCTATAACATCCAAAATCGTATAAACCTACTGTTTTTACCAACAATTATATAAATTACATTCCAGAATTTTTAATTTAGAAGTAAAATATTGGATTAAGGGATACAATTATTTGACAAAGATTATAACGATGACCACAAATTCATTGACGACAAATGCAATTGTCAATTTTAATATGCTCTTATACTGTTTAGTTCTTTATACTGTTTAGTATAATAACCTACCCTGGCTGAATTCCGATAACCTGCTTGACCGACTAGCAAAAGATGTCAGACTGTACTGGACTGAAAAAATAACCAATATTTCAGTTGGTTGTAGATTTATATAATTGTTGTACATCACAGAACGCCCTGGATTATATCATAAATAATGTGTTTAAGCTTTTTAAGTAGTATTTTCTCTGATCCGTTACTACAAACAATACGCTTTTCAGAGGCAGCTATTATCAGTCAATAATAACGTAACTGAATTGAAGTTATCAATACTAAAACACGATGATCCGATCGTACATTGAAAAACAGGAGTGGAGAGTTCATAGGATAATTTTAAAAAGAAGAAACCATTTCAGATTATAAAATTAAATGTGCTAATCAACACAAAATCATATTGTAACCAATTTTTTTTATAAATCAACCTTTCTACAAAAGCATTGTATTGACATATATTAAATTGTTGCCAGATATAATAATAATTAAAATAAATGTTAAATCATACTGTGCAGGCCTTAGATAAAAATTATTACAAAATAAAAGATTATTGTAATGTAGATAATACAGGGTGGGGCAGAATGGACTCCCTGATTTGACAGGTTAATTGTAAAAAAAACCATCCAAGATAATTAAAAAAGCTTTTTATTTCTGAAAACTACATATTATGCAATTTCATTTTCATTATGTTTTGAAAATGATATCGTCCAGGTGACGACCTTGACGAGCGATGCACATGTTAAGTCGTTTTTTTGCAAGCCGGCGCTATTCTTTGGTCTAGCGATGAAGCCCATTTTCACCTCTCCGGCTCAGTAAATAAGCAAAACTTTCGGTACTGGGCAGCTGAAAACCCACACACTCTTCACCAAAGACCTCTTCATTCACCAAAAGTGACAGTTTGGTGCGCTGTGTCCTCCATAGGCATTATTGGCCCATACTTTTTTGAATATGAAAGTGCAACTGTTACTGTGAACTCTGTGCGCTATTGTGAGATGTTGGAGAACTTTTTATTTCCCAAAATTGAAGAGTATGGTGAGGAAAATGATATGGAAGCCTTTTGGTTTCAACAGGATGGTGCCACGGCTCATACCGCCCGTCGTTCACGCCAAATCCTGCAAGAACAGTTTCCCGGCCGCCTGATCTCGTTGTGAGGGGATGTTCCATGGCCCCCTCGTTCCCCAGAGTTGAGCCCATGTGATTATTTTCTTTGGGGTCACCTCAAATCTGAGGTTTATAAAGTTCAACCATGGACCTTGGAAGCCCTTAAGGAAGCAATTGCTGATGTCATCGCTGGAATAACGCCAGCTATGCTGGGCAGAGTTTTTGAAAACTTTTTTGAACGACTTAACATGTGCATCGCTCGTCAAGGTCGTCATCTGGACGATATCATTTTCAAAACATAATGAAAATGAAATGGCATATTATGTAGTTTTCAGAAATAAAAAGCTTTTTTAATTATCTTGGATGGTTTTTTTACAATTAACCTGTTAAATCAGGGAGTCCATTCTGCCCCACCCTGTATTAATAGTTAAAAGTATAACAATGCTTAACATAAGTATAGCTGCGAAGAAAAAAAATTATTACTATAATTTGTATTTCACTAAACATATTTCAACTGTAGCCCTAACTAAAATTAATTACTTGTAATTATATTAGGCCTTATATGTTAATAAAAATTGTTAGTTTGCTGATTCATTTTTTAAGAAACAAATGTTGATTGATTGTTTTTTATATATTATATATTTATTTTTCTTTTCAGAATGAACAAATGGACCTCAACTGAAATATCCTAACTCAACCATACTGGAAAGAAAATAAAAAAATCAAGATAGAATTAAATCTGCTTCTGAGAGATGGTTTAGTTCTGTGGTTGATAAACTTGATGGACAATGACCTAGATTTGATCATTTAGCAGGATCAAAAAGGAAAGAGACAGAAGCAATGCCAAATGAAAAATTATACAAGCTCATCTCATATTAGAAAGAAAAATATTGTCAAGATACCAAGAGAAAGATGTGTAAAGATATAATGATTAAATAACGATAAATTTTACAAACTATTAGCCAAAAGAAATTAAGCCAAAGTTATTTAATGCATTGTAACTGGACTGTTACAAGTTTTTATTCTAAAGACTGATACATCAATATTGAATGGAGTTTAAAACATCTAACCTTCATTTAAAGAAAGTTTACATAAAATCATGTGTGTTGTTTGGTAGGATACAATGCTTGAAACCCAACCGCCTTTAGATAACTGGATTGGAGATGACAACTATTTGAAGTTTGAATTAGGTCGCAATTACTTAAATTTAGTGGCCACTTAAGAAAGTCAGTTAAATTCTTAACACATCTGTTTTGTTTTGTTGTAGCAGAGTCGCATCAAGTTGTATAAAGTGATGTACAATTTGATGCCTCAATTTTTTTTTAAATCCAGGGAGTTTAGTCTTTTAAACATTGTAAGTATGGCCCCAATAGGAAAAACTATATTGTTGAAGTGGGAGGAACTTCACCTGTTGGGGAAATAACACTTGGATCCTCCCCTAACATTTTGTATGTGGTTGGGGTTGCTACACCCTGCATTTCTTAACCTAGATTTTACTAAATAGAAAAAAGTTCAGGGTATCAAAATTATTACTTGTTAAGAAAAATAAGTGAGGTATTTGTTTTAAATGACATCACCAAACGAGTTTGATGTCAAAGATTAAAATTTATTTATTTTTTTTTAATCTGCACTTTTACTGCATTATGTTATAAGTTTTCTTTTTTCTGAAATTCAAGATCAGCTAAAATCTTAATTAATGTCAGCTAAAAAGTATAATGTTTAAGGCTAAATCTTAGTAATTGATTTACCATGTAAAATATTTAAAATGTTTTGTAAAAGTGATCAAACTATCGATTTTTCTTGTTCTGGAATTTAAACGAATCATGCACGGGAGGGGGTATTTGGATAGTCACTACAGGTTTTTTCAGCCTTCCGCCTTGCTTCGTTTGTCCAACTCTGCCAACCAGTTTTTTGTATCATGTCAAACATCTTGTGAAAACTGTGCATGGCCATTTCGCTGAGAGAGTTAGTGGTCATTACAGGTCTTCAGGCTTAACCCACTGGTGTTTGTATAGGCAGTGTTGGTGGTCTCTATCAGCAATAATCTTCTGTATAAGTGCCAGCTGAAGTGTGGCATGTCCATTTATCTTTATTTTTGCCATATAAATTAAACTACTACAAGTATAGGTTGTTTAGTGACTGAAGAAGGGGCTAGTGGCCCAGAAATATTCCACTATTCAATTCTTTGTTGTGTGATTGTGTCTATCTACAGTGTACCAGTCTGCCAAGTTTATCAGGTATGCTGCTTTCCTTTCATTACTACTGAATACCATAGAGTAGTTATTCTGAGTAAAATGACAGCTGGTCAGATACATCATCTCCTTTTTTAATGTCAGATTATGAATGGTAATAGTTAAAATGCTGTGGGTTCTCTTCATTGAAAACAATATGCACGAAGAAATGTTTCTTGTCTCTCCAAAGAATCACTTGAACCAATATCATGTTCAAGTGCTGACACAGCCTCTTGATTTTTTATTTCTGTTTTGGGTTGTTAAGGGGAGTCCAAATCGAAAAAATTAAAAAATATTCATTTTTTTGTTTTTAATTGTTTATTAAACTACATAAAGCTCTGAGTAATTTGGTATAAATCTTGTATTCCTAAGTTGTTCGGAAGTGCATGAAAAAAAATAAAATTATAAATCATGCAACTAGCTCTGAGTGACTCTGCATGTCGATACTTGGTGAAAATATAACCAATGTCAACAAAAAAACCAAAACTATGACCACAATGCACATTTCCATGTCAATGAAATTGTTATGACTGCCACTAAACACATTTTTAGAGACCTATCTGATACTTACCTACTAGATAAATGTCTCAAAGGTAAAACTCAAAATCCTAATGAGAGTCTGAATAATGTCATTTGGGCAACAATACCAAAAAGGGTCTTTGTTACTCTGGAAACATTAAAATATGGAGTATTTTCAGCTGTATGTGCTTTCAATGATGGGTTCATTAGCAAAGTAAAAATAATGGAAGAAATTGGACTCCAGCCTGGGAAAAATCTAGTTCAAGCTATGGTACGGCTAGAAAAACTTAGGCTTCGAAAAGCTGAAAAAGCGGCGTTGGATTTAGAAAAAAAATTTGACTCAGTAGGATGCAGAAAAGAAAAGGATTGGAGGATCAGTTTAAAGAAAATGAGGATCCAGATAATCCATCTTATCTAGCTGGGAACTACTAAATTGTCAAAGTAAAATAAAGAATTATATTATTAAACTTTAAATACAATTTTCCGAAAATTTATTTTTTTCATTTTTGATGTCACTTTTCTCAGTAACTATAAGGCCTACAAGTACCAAATTTGCACTGCACTTTCCTCTTACTAAGGTCTTTCCACCCTCATAAGGGTTTATCATTGTATACATTTTTAATTCAGAAAATAGTTTTTTTTCGTAAAATAATTGGTGAAAATTTAGCGGTTTATTTTAAAAATGACTAAAAAAATTTTTTTTAATATTTTTAAAAAATCTCATGAGTGTGTCTAGGTAAAAGGATGATCTTCAAAATAAAAAAAGAAATATAGCTCTAACTTGCTTCTTTCCTGAGAAAAGTGACATTAACTTAACATTACGTAAGATAGGATTTCGGACTCCCCTTAACCCCATCTGTACTGAGTGCTACATACTTACATATATATATATAGGGTGTTCTGTAAAAGTGTTCCAATAATTTATGATGTTATTGTACACATTAAAATAAACAAAAAAGTTCCTATAAACATAGGTCCTAAAACCTATAGTTTTCCGTCTATTTGTCTGTATGTGTTTTTTACATAAAAATTTATAAATTGAGAACCACTTATAGTGCAGTTATGAAATTTTTTAGTTATGTTTACCTTTTGTATCCCCACTTGAGAAAAAAATATGAACAAAATATCCGTACCCGTTTCAAAATGGCGGCCAATCGAAAGTTTTGATGTTTAATTATGCAAAAACTACACCCTGTATAAAAATGTTACAAGAATAATAAAAATTTGGAAATGCTTTTCTAAAACTAATGGTGTTTGTTTCATTCAAATCAGATAAAAAACAACTGAGCTGTACTAAAACACTTAAAACCATGTTTTACATTAGTACACAACAGGAAGTATACTTTTCTAGACTGTTGTACTCTGAACAGCTGATTTAAAGCCAATGATCTGATTATTGTGAACATATGTTTATTTAAGGTTATAAAAGAATGTTTCTGTCATTGTTGGCATTAACATGTAACTTAAATAACCTATTTCTTCTGTACTGTAAAAGCTTTGTGCCAAGTACTTTAGTATTGCAATAAAACATGCAATTTTAATTAGTTATACTGTAGTTAATTGTTTGCTTTTATTAGTGAGTGTTTGTGGTTTATTTTCTTTTCATTATCAACAAGAAATATATATATTACGAGTATTTATAAGGATATATAATTATACAACTGGACTGATGATTGTTTTATATTCGAATTTTGGTTGTTTGTGACAGTAATTTTGAAGTCAAAAGTTTGTTGCATACGTAGAAACATCTGTTTGCAAGATTTAGCCTATTTTGTATTTCTATTTCATCTTTGTTTTCTTTAGATATTACAACGCCTAAATATTAAAAAGAATCTACCTTTTCAAATTCATGGCCTACTTGGAGAGTGTCTTGATTTAAGTTAACCCTCGAACTGGCGGTCATATTTCTCTGTGGTGGCGGCCGTTTTTAGGCGTTTTGCAAGGGTTTTTTTTTAAAATCACTAAAAATACAAATATTATCCAAATGAGGTAATTGTACTACCATTGTATTCACTAAGACCCATATAATATTTATGTTTAGCAAGTAAAAGCCCCATATCCAAAAAAGGTTTTTTTTACACTCAAATAAAATTATTTTTTTTTAGTTTCAGTTTATAAAGTGGGGAGACCATGATGTAAACTCATAATAATAAAAAAGTGAGAAAAAATCCAAGATAGCCAAAAGTTTCCAAATTTTGTCTAGTTTTCAAAAATATAATATTTATTAGGATTACAACCATAAATGAAGTCTTCAGAATCATAAAACGTCACAAGCGCACAAAACGCAAATTTCAATTTATAGCACAAATATGTATACTAATAATAAATACATAATGATGTGAAGAAAATGAATATGCTACTTACTTCTTATTTAGAGATACGATGTGAACCTTCAAGAAATGTAAAAAAAAAACTTGAAACTGTTTATATAGGTTTCAAGTTTTTTGACTCAAATAGAGCGTCTGAGATCTCAGCTGTTTGGCTATCGATGTTTTTTTACTATGGTGCTGTGTTATTCATTGGTATTCCAAAGGCATCAAAGGTACTAAAAATAAAGTTTGACTTTTGCTGTACACGGTGATATGATATATAATGCAACTGAATAATATTTACCTAAAATTAAAGCGCTTGGAAAAAACGATGTTTTAAACGTCGATTTTCGACGATTGCCACTTCACAAACAACTTTTGAACGTCAATAATCGATGTTTGCCAGTTTTAGGGTTAATTGGATTTCCGGCAGATTGCATATATTTGGTTTTTTCATCATTTACTTTTAGACCTAATTGTTCTGTTTCTTCTATGAATAATTTTGTTAGCTGCCGTACGTCTTCTAAATTTTCTGCAAATATTACCTCATCGTCTGCGAATGCCAGTACATTAATTTTGGAGCCAATTGCTATTCCTTCATCTATTTTTGCTACTTTTTGGAAAGCTCTTCTATCGCTAGGTTGAAGAGGATTGGGGAGAGTCCATCACCCTGTCTTACACCTGCATTGATTTTGAGGGGTTCCGAAACTTCCATTTACTTGTACTGAGCCTGTGGAGTCCGTAATACATGTTCTAGCAAGATTTATCAGCTTTATTGGAATTCCAAACTTGTCCATCTTTTTCCACATTCTCTATTTAAACTATCATACGCTTTTTGGAGATCAATAAATATTACAAAAAATTCTTTATTAAACTCCCAGTACTTCGATATAATTTCTTTAAGAATAAATATTTGATTCGTTGTGGACCTGCCTGATGATCTAGGATTAATTCACATGTATACCCTTCAATACGACTTAATACTATCTTAGATAAAACTTTATAAGGTAAGCTAAGGAGTGAGATGCCTCTAAAATTACTTCACTCTTCTTTCTCTCCTTTCTTGTGTATGGGAACAACTATTGCTTCTCTCCAGTCATTTGGTATTTCTTGTCTTTCCCAGATTATTTTTATTCATTCCCATAGCTTGTCTATAACTATATCTCCTCCCTTCTTTAGAACCTCTGCAGGTATTTCATCCCTACCAGGGGCTCTATTGTTTTTTAAATCTTTAACTGCTGCTTCGGCTTCTTCTCTGGTTGGTGTTTCTACTTTTGGCTGTAAATGATAGTATATATCTTCGTTATCCTCGTCTGTTGCGATGTCCACTCCTTCTACATTTAACAGCTCACACAAATATTCTCCCCATCTTTCTATAACTTGCTGAGTCTCAGTTACTACAATTCCCTCTTTGTTCTTCACACCACATGGATTCGGAGTGAATCCTCTTTTGAAAAACCTTACTTGTTATAAAACTCTCTTGCATTGTTTGCTGTGCGTTCTTATTCTGTTTTTTTTCAATCAAGCTGTTTATGTACCTTCTTTTCTTCTTTCTCAATACCCTGCTTGTTTCTCGGTTTATCTCGTATCGTTCTTTATCCTCTATGGAATTACTGTTTATCCAGGTCCTCTTCTTCTCCCTTCGTTCTGTTACCTTAGTTCACATTCCTCATCAAACCAGGGTTTTTTGTTGGTTCTTTTTTTTTTCCAACAGACTTCTTTTGCTACTTTGATTATATTTTCCAATCAGCCATGGGGAGCACGAGGCTTGTATCTTGTCCATGGTAATTTAGCATATTTTAATAAACACAGTTTTCTTAAACACCATTAAAGATAATTGAACCAAATTTTTACCAGGTTTTCTATACATGTCAAAGTACACTTTAACGTATGGATTTAAAAAAATATTAATTCATTATTTTTTATTTTATTCTTTAACATAACAATAAATTTTCTTGAATTTGTAAAATTATTATTTTATTTTACTTTTGAATAGTTATAGATATCCTTATTTCCCTGTGTTAAAGTGTGCTTTGATATATTGGTGAATTGTGTTAAAAATTTGGTATGGATTTAAAAAAATATTAATTCATTATTTTTTATTTTATTTTTTAACAACAATAAATTTTCTTAAATTTGTAAAAATATTATTTTATTTTACTTTTGAATAGTTATAGATACCCTTATTTCCCTGTGTTAAAGTGTGCTTTGATATATTGGTGAATTGTGTTAAAAATTTGGTTGAAATACATGCATTTTTTCCTGAGGAATCTGTGTTCAAAGTTTGAAAAACACGGTTTTCGGGAAACGGCCAAAAATTATGAATACATAACATTGTAGGCAAAAACTTGTGTTTACAGTACCTAAAACTGGCCAGCTCCATAGCTTGAGTCATCAGGGTCTTCTTCCTTGTCTTCCAGCCTTCTCTTCACTTGCCTTTTCTTTTGCCTGGCTTGCTTTTTGAAATCTGAGGAGTTACGCTCCGATGCTTTGATACGGTTTTGGTCCATTTGTCTCATGCTAAGAGCAGTAAACTTTCCAATGTCCATCTCTTTTTTTGAATTGTGGATTATATTGTGGATTGAATTGTGTAATATAACTAAATGCAAGTTTTTGGAGCAACTTGCATTTAGTTATATTACCACTATTGAACACTGACACAGCATCATTCACTCCGAAATGTAGTGTTTTCAGTCCAACAAAGCTGGTTTTGGGTAGCTTAGACCAAATTACCACGTTCACACTTTCGTTCGGATTTTGGGTTTTACTATGTAAACATTTCCGCAAAAGTTCTTTATTGGATAGACTTTTGAACACAGGCTTTATAAATTCCATGACAGCCACAGCGATACTATTTTTGTGCTTGTAAGTCTCACCTTTAGCATTTGCCTTTTGGTATCCGCACTAACTTGTCTCCCCTTTTGGACACAAGCTGTGATGTGGATCAGTGTCACATGAAAGCTTGTGGAAATACAAAGCCCAAATGTCTTTTACCATGCTGTCTAGACTGTCTGTATTTCTCCTTATTGCTAAGCCATAGTAGGTCTGAAGTTGATCAATGGCAGCTTGAGATAGTCTTTTCTTGCCACCTAGGCCTTTACCGTCAGACAAAATAACATGTTTGTTTTACATGTTATTTTATAAGAATGGGCACCAGATTGAGATTTTATTCTTCTCAATCTGGTGCCCATTCTTTTCTGGACATGTCCCAAGACATTCCAATTTGGATATTTTATGATCAGGACCATATGGTTCCAATTCTTGGACAGCTATAAAACCTTTTGAGTCACCATCTCCTAAGTACTGAGTATATCTAACGTTATACGCAGTCATCGACCTACGAAAAATATCAGCTGCCCCTTGCACCTCCATTGCACCTCTAGAACCTTTGTAATTAGCTGTACAAGAAGGACCATGAGATTCTTTGTTAGGACACTTACAATACTTAGATAATATAGACACATCTATAACTTTTCCGGTATCAAAGCTGGTTGCTGTTATGACACCATTGAGGGATGTATGCCCTCGCTTTTGCCACGTACCATTGATGGCCACCGCTACGTCCCGTTCTCCACTATTTACATCAACCGCTTCCTCTACAGATTCTCTCATGCAATCAAAACACACATCTTCAGCTGCTGAACCTAAAACATCTGTGTAGGATTCAAAATGAGTTGGTGGTGGAGGTATATTCATTATACCGCAAAATGTTTGGGCCGCTTTTTGGCCTTTACCTATGGAGCGAAGACCATATACAAGCCGAACATTATTTTCAAATAACTTTGGCTTTCCCTTCAACTTATTAGAAGTCATAAAATCAAACCTAAAAGAACAGTTATTACAAAATAGTTCAATGTTTGATGCCAAACCTATGCTACTTACTAACCTAGCCTCTATTCCAGAATCGCCACATTTCGAACAAACCACTGATTGCAGTAAGGAGATTTCAATAAAGATAGGTCAACAACTATATTTACCTTTTCTTCTAAACTAAATTTACTATATACATCTTCCAGGTCACCAATTTTCTTTCCAGATGAACTTAGTTTTGATACAGATTCCACAGGTTTGAAATGATTCTCAGGAAAGTTAGGCCCAGGCAAATCTGCTGTTTGTAGCTAGGGCTTCATCACTAGAAACAGGATTTAATTTTACCTTAGGAACACCTACATTACGTCTCTTCTTAAATACAGTCCTAGGTTTTCTTGGTCTAACCATGATGATAGAAAACAAAGTAATACTCAAACACTAAAAACAGAATAATAGTGGCACTAAAATTCACTAGTAACAATATTTGTTTGTAAACAAATAGACAAACACTGAACTGAAACTAATACGACAACATCAACATCTGTCTGCTGTCTAATAAGAAAAAATCAGGTTAGCCAACTTCAGAAACAAAAATCAAAGCAGCTTAGAAACAAACTACACTGTAACAAATCACACATTGCATATTTAGCATTTTTACGCATTGCACAACAAAATATTTCAAAAATTAATAAAGCACACTTTAAAACGCTATTATATAATGTATTATATATCAAATTACTCGTTATAAGATATAGAATCATAATAAAAAATAAGTAAATTTTTTTCAATTTTGCCCTTGTGCTCCCCTTAAAGCCGTTCCAGTTTCTATTTACATCTTCCTCTTCTATTTGAAGGTCTTGTAGAACTTCAACCTGTTCTGCAGTTTCAGCTTAAATTCACTTGTTACTTGTTTGTCTTTTAATTTTCCTGTGTCTAAATCTGCATTACAACTTTTTTCTTTTCTTTTCTGAATCGCTATTCTTTGGGCTATTTTGACTAGAACCAGTGAGTGATCCGTCCCACATTCTGCTCCCCTAACACTTCTTACATCTATTACGCTACTTTTGTGGTGTTGAAGCTGCTAAAACATGGTCTATTTGGTTTCTGGTATCGCCATTTGGAGATGTCCATGTGTATTTATGGATATCTTTTCTTGGGAATATTGTGCTGGATATTTTGAAGTTGTTTGCTAGGGCAAAGCTTGCTAGTTGAGTCCTGGTGTAAACTCTCTTTTCCTATGGCTGGTTTCCAAATGTCTTCCCTACCTACTTTAACATTTGCATCTCCTAAAACAATTTTCATATCATAACTTGGTAACTTTTCTACCTGTCCTTCTAGAAGTTCATAAAAATGGTAATTTTCATCATCTTCAGCTTTTTCTGTGGGTGCATAAAAGCTTACTAGATATATATTTTTAAACTTTCCTCTTAACCTAATATTGCACACTCTATTGTCTTTAGAGTTGGGAGCTCAAATAGTTAGAGTAATGAAAATATTACTGTTTCAAAGATAAGAATTTTCTGATAATTTTGTATAAATTTCAGTATAATGTGTCAAACAAAAAATGATTGTACACTTGTCTAAACAGGAAATGTTTTAGAAGGTTAAGTATAAATGCCAGAAAGAATATTTGAAAGTATAATATTATCTAATAGTTAAAAGTTATTAAATTCTTACCTCTAAAGAATGAAAAATGCAAAAAGTACAACTTGCATCTTGTTGTTACATCTCTAAATGCATACTGGTTAGTACATTTATCACCAGTTCACATTTTTACCACTAGACTGCAAAGCAAGGCAGCCAGATCAACAAACGGGTTCCCATATATTTCCTTGGACTAGCTGGATAACCCCTATGAGGTTACAAACTATTTTCTTTTAATCGGCACTTCTTATGAACAGCACTTGTACTTGAATTACTTTCTTATAATTCAACAGCATTAGAATGAAATTTAAAAAAATATCTTTCTTAATCTATAGTATAGGGGAGACTGTTGTACCTTGGACCACTTTTTACATTTTTGCTTTTTATTGCCAAGAAAAAATCAGAGTTTTGAAACTTATCACTCTCAAGGAAATATCGGTCTGACGAGCACCCAGGGAATTTTTGTTTTTATGGTAGTGACAGAACTGTTACGGCCCGGCGGATGACAAAGGCAGTACCTTCCCCCTACTCCCTCCCGAACCGGTTGACCTTGTTTTTAGTTTCTCTCTATGACCCTCACAGTCTTGACGTGTTGTTTGTTTAATGTATAGCGGTCTCTGAGACGGGCTGTTTCCCTGTGGCTGTGTGTCTTAATACGTCTGTAATTACAGTTCCAACCTTCCTGCACAAGATAGTATGGGTATATTTGCCACAATTGCTAACCATAGACCACAAAAAATACCATTCAGACCCTTTGAAAAGTGGTCCAAGGTACAAGATGGTCGTGTACCTTGGACTAGGTATAATAAACTAAAGGTTTAATAAAGAATTGTGTATTTAAATATATGTTTTAGGTTTATTATGGTTTTATGTGAAATTATATAAAACAAACATGAAATATGTAAGAAAAACATGGGTTTTCACTCATTTATCAGAGACATTAAGGTTTATTTCTGTATTTTTTCACAAAAGTCACACAAATATACTTTCCATTCCCGCCCTTCAATTCCGGCGCACAAATAGTGCACCCAACGGCCACATGAAGTGCATTTCCACCACTCTTCTCCATCTTGATCACTCAACTTAGAAGAACCACAATACAAGCATTCTTCTTCTTCGTCGCTGTCCTCATTATCAGTGGAAACAAGGCTTAACGCCTTATCTGAATCAGAGGATGAGCTATATTCTTGTTTAATTAACTTCATCTTCTTGGCTTGATATTTATTGATTTTTTTCTTAATTTTCTTCTGTTCGGTAGTCTCAAAGGAAAATCCAAGATCTTTTGAAACACTTTCTTTTATTTACAGCCTCTTTTGTCTTAACTCGTTTGGACTTTTGTTCCTTAATTGCATTTTTCTCTGGCGTTTCCGTAGCAATCATGGTTCTCCCTGGTCGTCTACCTTGCCTCTTTTTCTTACGTTGCTCCGCCTTCGGATAAGGTCGAACCTCTTACGGGGTAAGGAATGGTTTTGGTGCTTTTTCATGTCTGGGCGTATTTGATGTTGTAAATAAAGTTGCCCATGAAGGCTGAGGAACTGATGATGTGCATGATAGTGGAGGACAAGAAACGACTGATGATGAACTAGATGGTCCAGGATCTAAGAACGAACAAGAAGTGGTTGCTGAGTTGGACTCAACGATTGGAAAGGTCACGGGGATAGAGCTTGAAGAGGATGGTTCTGCGCTTGGAGCATCCATAGGTCTATCAGTCACATAAGAGCACAGGAAATCTTCGTCAGTGAAAACCGCTTCATCGAATGGAAATATTCCTGATTTCCTAAATCCAGACATCACATTACTTGGAGTGAATGCTCTTGGATAAGCCGTGCCTAGGGCTTCTGCAACGCTATATATATCAAAGGGCTTTCCCTTGTTGTTTAGCAGCCATGCTTCAACAGCTTGATTGTAGTAAGTCTTCAGAGGACCGTACACGGACAGGTCTAAAGGCTGTAGCCTGTGTGAAGTATGGGGGAGATAAGTAACCATCACAATGCCTACGTCTGATGCCTTGTCGAGGACTTCTGGAGTAAGATGGGTCTCATGATTGTCTAAAAGTAGCAAGACACGATCATTCTTCGAGCTCTTGACAGTGTTCAAAAAGTGGTCCAAAAATTTTATAAAGGTCACTTCAGTTGACCATCCAGAAGGATTTGCGGCCCCAATACAACCTGCTGGTCCCCCAAACAGCATTCTATCTTTGAAATGAACACGAGGAAAAATTAGCATAGGGGGCAACGAGTTGCCAATTGCATTTACAGCAGCGATCATTGTCACTAAGGACCCTCTTTTAGCCGCCGTAGCACTGCCTATCTGTTTTACCCCCTTTGGGACAATTATTTTGGATTGCTGTTGGACTGTGCTGAGGCCCGTTTCGTCCAAATTCCAAATTTTGTCAGGTGCAATAGGACCATACTTTCTATGGACTTCTTTTATATTGTTAAAAAAAGCCCGACATTGGTTCTGTTGAAGCTTGTCATGCGACTCAAGCTTGTTGCCTCTGGTTTTCGAACTGACAAGTCTGTAAGCCTTTTTAAAAACCCCCTCATCCATTCTTCACCGGCAATTTCTTCCTCACTCCAGTTGTCAGGCATTTTATTCTTATTGGCTCTAGCATATTCAAAAGCTAAGAGTCTCACACCCTTTTTGGTCAATCCGTACTGCATGCGGGTGACATTTTTAACATAGATCACTAGGCCATTTTCTTCTTCTTCTGTAAATACCTGCTTTACCGCGTACTTAGGTGAACAGTACGCTGATTCAGTGGGATTATCAGCACTTTTAAATCTAGTGACATATCTCAGTAGGGTAGTTTTACTTATACCAAACACTTTTGTGGCCTCCCTGTAGGACATTTTCTTTTCTGGATCATTTGAGATTACAGCCTCAATAGCCTTTTTAAAGAAACTTCGTCTACCGGAGCTCTTTTCTTTCCTTCTTTGCTTCGCGGCATGATATATTTTCCTCCAAACACCTGTAACATAAATACAAAACACATGTCATAAGGTCTTGTACCATGGACCAGCGGTCCAAGGTACATGATGACGTTTGTGTCCAAGGTACACGATGGTCTTATTTTTAGCAAACATGGCCGCCTACAAGAGATACCTAACCAATTTGCAAAACAAAGTGGGTGGTTTACTCACCAAAATGTGTGTTATTCCGTAGTGTCAGAGGTAATCCTAGTGCACACACTCCGGAAGCACGGCCACTCAAATGGTACGCGAAAATGTTACTTTGGTCACTTGAAATCAATTTTATTTACGCAAACCCGAACAAAACAACACGCGGCTCTCAAACTCAACAGGTGTACTGGCTAGACCACAGTGGTGAACAGGGTTCGCCTAGTCCGCTAGGTTGCAGCACTTACTAGATACGCGGACTGGTCCGAGATACACCATGTCCAAGGTACAACAGTCTCCCCTAAGTTAAAAAAAAAGTATATTACTTTTTTATACAATAATTATTGAAAGAATTATCAAAATAATTATTGTCAAAATATTGGAAGACATATTTTTTGTGATCTCATTGACTGCAATCTTGTACAATGTAAGAAGGCTTACTCAATGTAACAGAATCAGGTGAGAACTGGCTCGTTTGATTCTGAGTTTACTTATTTATGCTTCTTCTGCTTCTTGCTTTTGAGTATACTAGGATGATCTTCTTAATTGTTTGTATACCTTTTCTGTAAAAATAACAGGGAGCATAAGTTTGCTGAATTTGTTACTTTTGTCAGTTGCTATGCTACGTACATTAATACGTCCAATTCTAAATAAAAAATAAGAAAAGGCAGTTAAGACTGTTTATTTTATAGAGTTCCTGTTTTATTTTCAGTTAATCAAGAAAAAATCGGGGTCATTGTCCGTGTCGTCACTCCAGTTTTTATTAAATAGCAAGACTCTTGAAAGTGTCTGGTAACAAAGTAATTCTCATCGACTTCATATAATTCTTTTAGTTCAGAGTGTCCAAGCTCATTGAGAATGGAGGTTATTTTTCTTGGTGTCACTGAAACAGCCGTAAAATGTAGCGTATGTTGTTTCTAATAATTTAAACCATAATGACTAGTATTAGGCATTATTAAAATCACAATTTTTATTCTCGAGTCTGAAATGTCTAATATGAGGGTTATCCAGAAAGTAACCGCCGTTTGTTTATAGCGCGAGAAGTAGTGGGGGGTAGCGCCGCCATACTGACATCGGCGCGCAGCAGCTCAGTATGCTTCTAACTAGAGTTGGGCTTATTCACTATTTTTCAGTAACGGTTATTTCGGTTACTGCTACTCTGCAATAACCGCGATTCTAACCGGTTATTCCGCGATTGGAGTAGCTCACGTCGTACAACCAACTGAGTTACCGTAGAGGTAGTCGTTATTAGCGATTGGATTTACCACTTTAGTTGCTATTTAAGATGCGAGTGAACTATCCCATGATACTGATCATTCCAAGTTATTTAAAATGTTACTATATAATCTCTTTTCTTCACTATTTCTAATTTCTTTCTTTTAAAGAATTATTATATGATTATTTGCTTTTAAAATGTTTCTTACTTGTTTATGATAGTTATTATAATCTTGTAATAATGATAAACACTAATAATCAGATAATTCTGATTATTTACGAATAGTCATTGATATTAATTACATCTGGCCTTGGAATGAAAATAAATATTACAGAGATAAGTCACTCTTTTAAAGATGTTTATGTAATATACATTTTAAAATTATATGAACCACGTAAGCAATATTCTTAATTTGGTTTTGTTTAATCTGTATTTAGGCTGTGGTCGGAATAAAAACACTCCCTGTTAATAAAAATCAAATGCTTTATTAATACAAATAACTTTGGCTATATACTTTGGTACTTGTTGTTAGACATGAAATACAACTTTGGCATCATTAAAAAAATGAGATTTGTTTTGTAATTGGCATAAAATCTAATCACTGTCGTCAGAGTTGATATTTGGTAATGATTTTTATGGGGATGAATTTTGATTAATGAACATCAACATATTAACTTTGTTGGCTCTCAATCGGTTCCTTCTTTCAGTAAGAAAAGTCCCAGCCTTCGAAAAGACCCTTTCACAGGGCACTGACGTAGAGAGGCAGCAGAGATACTTTTTTGCAATCTGGCGTACGTGTGGGAACTGATTTCCCTCAGTTTTCCAGTATATGATGGGATCTTTTTCACGGTCCAGGTTATCTTCTTCGAGATATCTATCCACTGTTTATGTAATAATATACACAATTGCCCTAGAAGTACTTGTTCCTTTTTTCACTCTTTTGGACAATATTTCATCCAAACTGGCAAATACTGACAGTTCATCTTTTTAAAAGAACTTTTTTAAGGCTTATTTGCACTTGATTCATCTTCCTGTTGCCTACACATCTCTTCTTCTTTCTTAATACGAGATGTAACCATATTTATTGCATTCATAACAGTAGGTGATCTGTAGCATAAGTTTTAAAACCTAGGATCAATAAAACAAGCCAGAGTTAGGATTTGGTTTGTTTCATAGTGACCAAGCCTTTCGTCAACACCACTGCATAAGGCAATCAGCACCACATTTACAGTACCGCTCAAATTAATTGGAACACCAGGTAAACGACTACGATTCTTAAATGAAAGACAATTTATTGATCAAAAAAATTACAAACAACTCCCTAATAATTAATATGTCCTCCTTTGTGTTTTATAACCTCTTCACAGCGTTTTAGCATTGATTCCATTAGTTTTTTGCATATATTTTTTATTTCTTTATCGTGGAACTATATTTTGATTACAGCAGTAATCATGGATGTTTTTGTATTACAATCTTCTTTGGCAGTCCTTTTTTTTTAGTAATAGCCCATAGATTTTCGATTGGGTTTAAATCGGGTGAATTGCCAGGCCATTCCAGAACCGTTATTTTGTTCTCAATAAAAATTTCTTGCATTTTTTAGATGTATGGCATGGAGCCGAGTCTTGTTGAAAAATTCCATTGCTTTCTGGAAACATTTGCAAAAGGAGTGGAACGACTCTTCTTTCTAATAAAGCAATATATTTGTCTGAGTTCATCATACCTTCTATGGGAACTAATTGACCTGGACCATTATAGGACATACAGCCCCAAAACATTTTTTTGGGTGGATGTTTTGGTTGTTGAAGGATGGAGCTGATGTCTCAGCTTCATTCGCACTTCTGCGGACAAAGTTTACTTTATGTTCTTGAACCAAAAAATGTGTTTCATCAGAGAAAAGGACATTTTTCCACTGTTCAACAGTGAACTGTTTGTAGGTTTT
Organism: Stictocephala bisonia; assembly: GCA_035578905.1. NCBI lineage: Eukaryota > Metazoa > Arthropoda > Insecta > Hemiptera > Membracidae > Stictocephala > Stictocephala bisonia. The sequence goes on along the minus strand of JAQJVL010000542.1, from coordinate 473,091 downwards.
AACCCACTGCAAGCGTTTCTTCTTCATTGCTACAGTAAGAAGCTGCTTTTTCTTAGGTCGGTAAGCTTTTTGCCCAACTTCAGACAGCCTTCGTTTAACAGTACTAACATGAATATTAACCCCTGTTTTGTTAATTTCTCGTGCCAAATCTACAGCCGACAACCTGGGGTTGATCTTACTAGTCCTAATTAATTGGCGGTCAGTTTGTGGTGTGGTTTTCCTTTTACGACCACAATTTCCTATTCTCTTAACAGAAAAGGAGCCAGTATCATTAAATTGCTCAACAATTCGGTTAACAGTAGCTAGACCCACCTTACATTCTTTAGATATCATCCTCTGAGACATATTTCCATACTGATGTAGTAGTCCACGAAGTTGTTGAACTTAGAGACCCAATGTTCCACGACGTTTCGACCACGGGTGTTGTCGCCTGGCTGTCTGAGGTGGTTGAGGGCAAACTACCTTCATCCGAAACGTAGTCGTCGATTTCACCCGATGAAATCCATAGGGAAGTCGTCTTCCTCGTCTACTTCACTATTCACAAAATGGGGAATATTTCTCCCTTTATTGCAAAATACATTGTCGGTGGGAGCCATTTCAACAATATGAACTGTTTTAAAAACTTCAACTCCTTAAGTAACGCAATAGTAAATGGAAGGGGAAATACTGAATTCTGTGATTGGTTTGTTAAGATACATTACTTGATAGTGACGTCATCATCTATATAAATATAACAATCGCTGACTGAATATCATTGTTAGTTGGACTTTCCAAGACTCAACAGCTAAAATGTGTATCTGCAGCATTTTTTCGGAAGAGTTCAACGATGAAATACTTTTGCTTATTCATTATGAATTATTTCACACTTTAGAAGAACGAGAACAAAGAAGACCCAGTGTTATACACTATGTGCCTGCAACTAGTCTCAAAGTGGAAGTTCTAGCACAGGCGTTGGATAGATCGTCAGTAAGACATTACAAAATTAAAAATACTACATTACAATCTGCAAGAGTTTTTGAGTAAAGGGAAACAGTTGGTGATAACAACATTGAAGAATGAACAAAAAAGACTAAACTTTATAAAATTTGGAATAATACTAGACGCAGTATTTACAAACGTTAAAAATGAACTTTGACCACGAGGATTTATCACAAAGAATAAATTTATTTTAGCGACAACTTATGTTGAGGAAATTATTGATGGTATGTATGAAGATTTGATTTTAAAATTAAGTGAACATGAAGGAAGAGGATCCGGATGGAGTTTACTCTCTGTAGAAGGTTTGGATATTAGAGTGCATAAGCATGGTTATGGTGATCGAGGAAGCAGCTATATACCATTACCTAAGAAGATCTTAAACACGAAGGAATGTATAAATGTGCAAAATGTTGACAACAAATGTTTTTATTATGCAATGTTAACAAAATTCGTAGAAGGTGAAAACAGTTTTAGATTTGACTGTAGATATGATGATTTAAAACACAAGTATAATTTTAGAGGTGTAGAATATCCCACCTCACTAAGTGATATAAAACGATTTGAAAAACGAAATCCCGGAACGTCTGTACATGTTTTTGGTTTAAACTCTTCAAATAATTTATTTCCATTACAATTATCACCTGTTGAAAGAAATTACCTCACGGATTTACTACTTATCAAAAGTGGCAATGTGTCGCACTACGTGTATATACAAGATTCCAATAAACTGGTTGCAAACAAGTGTCTAAGTCAGATCATTGTGTAACAGTATGTAAACGTTGTTTCTGTTGCAAAAGGGTCGAACAGGAGGAAATAGCTGGCTAATAGAGCATCAACGTCTCTGTAGTATGAAAGAAGAGGTCAGAGTGTGTTTGCCCCATCCAATGAAAGCCAGAATAGAATTTAACAAAGTCTGTCAACAATATAGAATACCTGTGGTAGTATATGCAGACTTTGAATCATCTCTTCTACCATTAGATGTTACTGATGCTGATCCTACCAGAAGAACAAAATATCAACTGCATAAACCTAACAGCTACTGTATATTACTGAAATCTACGCTACCCTGAAAGTCATTTACAACAATATGGTCTGACATGTACTCCGCAAGTTCAACAACTGTACAGTCCAGTAATACCGATGAGTCCTCTAACACATCAGGAAGAGACCACGCATTCAGTAGCAACACATTGTTACCTATGTAACAATATGTTTACAGATATTAACCTCCTCAGACCTGCGCGTACACTATAATGTACATACTTTTTTTACTAAGTTGTGACCTGATTTATAAAAAACTGTTGGAAAAATATGCCACTACCTAAATAATGTTATTTAGGGTCTAAAATGTATATTTTATAGGAAGCAGACAGTTTATACTTCTTATCAGCTGTGTTATCAAATGTACATTATAGTGTACACTAGGCCACACTTGTGTCAGAATAGGTCATAAATGAATAGAGTTTATTTGAATGAAATTAAACTTTATTTACAAAATAACGTGTAATGTAAGTCAAGTAAATTGAAAAATAAGTGTTTTTTTTATATTTTATGAAATGTCAAAAACCAATTTCTGGTTTTGGTCATACACAAATGAACTTTGCACTTTTGACAAAACCAATGAGAGCGAAATTTGCCACAGTCAATGTTCTTACACCTTGTAGGTTCACTTTTGTCGTCATGAATTGGTAGATGATCAATAGAATCATATTTTATTTCTTCAGTGGGCCGCTTTTCATTCCGTCCTCTTTTATCCTGGTCATTATGCTCTTCTGGTTCGTTATATGGCCTACCTCTTTTTTTCAAGCCCACATTTTTTCCAACAGATGCCAAAGCATTTGCAAGATTCATCCTAAAAGATAGTAAATCCATAATTATGTGTTTAGAAATATTCAGTGCCTCACAGTCCATCTTATATTCAAGCCAAGAATTAGTGGTAGCAAAATCTACGGCATGAAAAATCATTTTTAAAGGCCATTTTTTGATCTTACTTGAATTCTATAGAAACTAATTTGTCTGTTCAATAAGTCAACACCCCCCATTGACTGATTATACTCCTTTATTATTTGTGGTCTTGATACGCCTATTTTAGTTCTTGTTGTTTTGTCCCATCTTTGAACTTCATCACACTCACCAATAGATAAATAATTTGATGCCATCAATACAGTTGTCCTGTATTGTAAGGCTTTATCAATACCAATACGCTTGTCCTGCCACTTGCATAATACTACATCTCCATCCTGGCTAACGCATTCATCAGAAAACCCCCTCGGTTTGGTTTTCATTTCTTTATCATCAAGCAAAGGCGGCTTATAGAATCGACTTATACGTGCTGTACCACCAGAAAATATCCCCTTGGCTTTCAAAACTTGAAGTAAGTTATAGGAATTAAAGTAGTTATCAAAAAATAACTCATTGCCTTTTGTTTCAATTCTCTCACATAGTTTCAAAACAACATAGGCACTGACACCAAGCTCTTTGTGGTCTGGATTTACCTCTGTAGTTTTACCTTGGTACAGAAGAAAATCAAATGCCAAACCATTTGACCCACACAGAACAAAATTGTTTAATCCCCATGGATTGGGTTTTCCCCTTACAAATTGTTTTGCTTGCATATTCCCAGTAAAGGGGATCATTTGCTCGTCAATAGACAGCTGTTTTGTGAGATTAAGCTGCAAGCATCTATTTCTTATAGATTCATATAAAGGCTCACCTTATAAAATTTATCTTGGCAGTCTGCAGGTTTTTCCAAATTGTTAACAAAATGGAGATTACTCCTAAGGTTAAAAAATCTGTCTCTGTTCATATTATCTAAAAAAAGATTCAGTCCAATATCTTGACTCCAATACATTCTTGCTCGAGGGAAGCCAAGAATACCCATAGCTATATGTAAACCAAAAATAGTTTCAATCTCTTCTGTAATACGGGGCTTGAAGCGTAGGTTGTATTGTTGGATGGCATACAGATTAGTATGATAAGATGGCGATTCAAACACAGAGCGAGGAATATATTTCAAAAAGTACTGAAGAGGTGTATGAATAGCATTTGCTATTTCAGGCCTAGTCCAAACAGGGGGTTGCCGGGTAGTAAACATGATTTTTTCCCAAATAATCTCTTTGGGTTCAGTAATGTAGTCAAATACTGTTGGACGTCTCTCCAAAGTTTCCAATCCAATGTCACCATTGACTACACTTTCAATAACATCATCTACTGTATTTAAATTGTTTATCATATTATTGAACTCTTCATCTTGAACTATTTCCTCCTCAGTCTGCCTAATTCTAGGTAAAATATACTCACCCAAAGTAACATTCTCTTCACTTTCATCCTCTCCAAAGTCTATATCGGAATTTGATCCATCTCCAATCATGTCTATAATGTCTTCATCACGTAGATGATAATCCATGTTATATCTGAAAGAAACGAGAAATACGTGGTACGTCCAGAAAGTAAGTTCCGTTTGGTAATAAAAATAATTTGTCTACAGATACAGAAAAAATATTTGCACTAAAATCTACAACTCTTAAACTACTTTTCTACATAACTGCCGAAATGTTGCAGGCATTTGTCATAGCGTGGCACAAGTTTTTCTATGCCTTCTTCATAGAAGGTTGCCGCCTGTGTCTTCAACCATTTGGAAACATTTTCTTTCAGCTCTTCGTCATCGTTGAAGTGTTGACCGCCAAGGAAAGACTTCAGATGTAAGAACAGATGAAAGTCGCTAGGAGCGAGGTCAGGGCTGTACGGAGGATGGTCAAACACGTCCCAGCCAAATCCCTGTATGAGGTTTATCGTCACATTTGCAGTTTGTGGTCGTGCATTGTCGTGAAAAAAAAACAACACCTTTGGACAGAAATCCTCGGCGCTTATTCTGTAATGCGTGGCGCAATTTCATCAGTGTCTCGCAGTAAACTTCTGCATTGATTGTTTGACCTCGCGATAAGAAATCAATCAGTAAGATGTCTTTCCTGTCCCAAAACACTGTGCACATGATTTTTCGATGTGTCAAGATTTGTTTCGGCTTAACCTTTGCTGGAGATGAAGTGTGCCTCCATTCCATTGATTGCCGCTTAGTTTCTGGGGTGTCATAGGAAACCCAAGTTTAATCTCCTGTGGCTATCTGTGACAGAAAATCTTCACCGCTTTCATCATAACGGTTCAAAAACTGAAGTGCACTACCCATCCGTTGTGTTTTGTGTTGCTCAGTAAGAATTTTCGGTACCCAACGTAGCAAAGTTTTCGAAATTTCAGTTTTTCGGTAACAATTTCATGAATTCAATGATCGTGAGATTTGGGGGAATTCCATAGCGAGAGCACTCATTGTAAACTTACGGTTTTCCTTGATCTTCTCATCAATCGTATGAACCAGTTCTTCTGTAATCAAAGATGGACGCCCACTTCGTTCTTCATCATGCACTTCATTACGTCCTTCATTAAACTGTCGGACCCATCTTCTCACCATTGAATCACTCATCGCATTTTGTCCGTAAACCTCGCAAATTTGCTGATAAATGTCAATCGGTTTCACTTTCTTAGCATTCAGAAAACGAATCACAGATCTGATTTCACAAGCAGCGGGATTTTCGATCAACACCGACATTTTAAACAAGCACAACAAAGCGTACGAGACTGACAGCGATCTCAAAATGGCGCACGTTTCTTCTCCTTGATACAGATCGTCTGCCGCGCATGCGCGGAACTGCGATCGCAGTGCTGCAGCGGATATAAATGGAAACGGAACTTAATTTCTGGACGTACCTCGTATTAGCCTAAAATATAGGCAAATAAACAACATAACCTCTTTTACAAGTGTTGTTGCCATTATAGTTTATTAGTCTAGTTGTACACTATACTGTACACGACAGTTTTGCTTCATTTTTTTACTTGTTTATAAGGATTTCAAGCTCTACACATGCACTAATATGTAGCTTAAGTCTTTATCTTATGATAACAACTAATATAAATAACAAAGCTTACCTTTACACTTAAAAATTCGTAAAACAAATCAGATGATCTGGTACTTGTTCGTGATTTTTGAAGTCTGGTAGGATAACTGTCAGTGTTGTAGTTCTAACTTAGTCCGGAAGGTAGCAGCACTGCACAGGCCCATCCCAAATGTACACCACAGCGTACAAATAGGCCATTACAGTTTGAAATCAATTATTTATATTTATTCCAGGGTAAAAAAAAGTATGTACACTATAGTGTACAATCGGTCAAATGTAAATAAAAATTCCAAAACAATTCAGGTCTGAGGAGGTTAATGGTAAGGTAAAAGACCATGATAATCTAACAGGTTGTTATAGAGGACCTGCGTGCAACAACTGTAACATTAATTATAAACTTCCAAAGTTTATTCCTGTTGTATTACATAACCTGAGTGGTTATGATTCTCACTTCATAGTTCCAGAATTGGGTAGAGATAATGGAAGTATTGGTGTATTGGCAACAAGATTTGAGAAATTTATAAGTTTTTCGAAGGCTTGGTAGAAACGTCCAAGAACTGTGCCAGCCGATAAACTAGAACTTGTGTTAAGAAAAAGAGTGTTTCCATACGACTATCTAGATGATGTAACCAAATTCAACGAGTCATCTTTACCACCACAAGAATGTTTTTATAGTAAATTAAACGAAGAACATATTAACAATGAAGATTATCAGCAATCATGTTGGGTATGGGAAAAGCTCAATCTGAAAACGTTAGGCGAGTACAGTGATTTCTATGTAAAACTCGATGTGACTTTGCTATGCGATGTGATGGAAGAATTCAGGAATACCTTTAATGAAGCCTATGGACTAGACCCTCTTCATTCATATACTTCACTTGGGTTAGCATGGCAAGCCGTGTTAAAAGAAACAAGATGCGTGTTGGATTTGTTTACAGACCTAGACATGCTTTTGATGATAGAATCAGGAATAAGAGGAGGATTAACTCAGTGTGTCACAAGATATGTAAAGGCAAATAACAAACATGTTCCTGAGTATGATGCTAATCAAGAGTCTATCTATCTAGGGTATTTTGATGCCAACAACTTATACGGATGGGCTATGAACTACCCCCTACCCCATGGTGATTTTATGTGGGTCGATTCTGACGCCATCGAAGATGTGAATTAAATACCAAAGCACGGTGACATAGGATATATATTGTACTGTGACTTCGAGTATCCTGAAGAGCTACATGACCATCACTATGACCTGCCACTTCTTGCAAGAACTGAACTTCCCCCCGAAGGTAAACATCCAAAACTGATGATGACTGTAAATCATAGAGAGGTATGTAGCACACTTTTGGGTTGTTCAACAAGCTTTACAGTTGGGTTTGCGAATATCCAAAACACATCGTGTGATTCAGTTCTCTCAGTCATGCTGGCTCAAACCATATATTGATTTAAACACAAAAAGGAGAGCAGCTGCTACATCAACTTTCCAAAAAGACTTTTACAAGTTGATGAACAACGCTATTTTTGGAAAAACATTAGAAAATAAACGAAAGCATAAGAACGTAAAGCTTGTAACTTCAGGATCTAAGTTGGAAGAACTAGTAAGGAAACCAAATTTTAAAACTTCTCTCATTATAAATGATAAATTTGTTGCTGTTTCAATGAATCCTACAAAAATTGTAATGGATAGACCATTGTATGTTGGTATGTGTATACTAAACATATCTAAGACCCACATGTATGATTTCCATTACAACAAAATGGTGCAATTTTATGGAAGAGATTGAATTGGAATACCATACATGGATACAGATGCGTTTATTTATTGGATTAAAACAGAAGATATGTACAAAGATCTGAAGACATTTCCTTACACAGATGATTTTGACTTTTCCGACTATCCTTCCACTCATCCTACATATGATGGAGGGAAACATAAGAAGGTGCTTGGAAAGTTTAAAGACGAAACGAACAGCCGACTGATTGAGGAATTTGTTGGACTCATGGCTAAATTATATGCCTTGAAGAAGGTGAAAAGAGATGAGAAAGATGATGACAACGTAATAAAAAAAGCCAAAGGTGGAAAGAATGTTTATTTTAAAAAGACACTTCAATTTGAAAACTGCAAAAAATGTCTATTTGAAAATTAAACAGTGATTGCAAAATTTAACAACATTCGTAGTTTTAACCATCAGCTATATAGCATAACAGAAACCAAAAAGGCTTTATCAGCAGCAGATAACAAACGACATATTCTAATTGATGGAATAAACACTTTACCATTTGGACATTACTCCATAGCCAGAATTGATATGTGAGAGTTTATTTACACTTAAATAGTACTACATAAACGTATTGTACACAGTTATGATTCCAACCTGTAAGAGATTACATGAAAGTTTACAATGAATATTAGAAACCAGATTGTTAATGAACTTCACAAACCCGCCAGAGTAAATTTTCCAAGAAGAAAGTACTGTTGTTAAAGGTATAAATGATCTTTATCAATGTGATTTAATTGAGGTTCAACCTTATAGGAAAATAAATAGAGGTTTTAGATATATTTTAACCTTATAAACTGCTTCACAAAGGTTGCAGATGCTGCTCCATTGAAAGAGACAAAACTGGTAAAACTGTTGCTGCGGCTATGGAAAATATAATTAAACGTGGAAGAAACACAAAATAAAACATCTACAAACTGATGATGGCAAAGAGTACTTTAACAAATTCTTTTCAAACCTAATGGAAAAGTATAACACAAACCACTATTCTACTAAATCGGAGAAAAAAGCAGCAATTGTTGAAAGATTTAATAGAATGTTGAAAGGAGCAATGTATAAAACCATTTTTCAAACAGAGGGACATACGGTATGGGTTTCAATATTTTACCAAAGCTAATTATATCTACAATAACAAAGTTCACAGGACTATTGGTATGAAAACCTATAGAGGTAAATGAAAAGAACGAAAAGTTAGTATTACAACGAATTCTAAAGAATACGAAGCCTAAAGAGGAGAAAATGAAACCTACTGTATTTAATACAGGAGATAAAGTGCTTATAAGTAAATACAAAGGTGTATTTAGTAAAAAGTATTTACCAAACTGGACAAACGAAGTGTTCACCGTGTACAACCAACAATTCCTGAAGCGTATATTTTAAATGATAACAAGGGTGAAATTGTGCAAGGAGGTTTCTACGGTCATGAGTTGTTAAAAACAGATGTTAGTGATGTTTACTTAGGTCCAAAAATGTGTTTGAAAAGAAAAAAAGACAAGTTATTGGTGCGATGGTTAGGTTTTGATAAGACAGCTGATTCATGGATACATAAAAAGGACTTGATTTAGCACGTACACTCCAGTGGCACATGAATAAGATGGAGATTGTTCCCTTCAAAGAATCGTTTACTATAAACAACATCGATAATCTAACTGTGGATAAAATAAGAAGTGATGTTGGAAAACATGGAGCACTGCTGCCGGATAATATAAGGTGTATAGTCAGTGGTCCATCCAACTGTGGTAAAACCAATGTTGTATTTAACTTGATTACCAGCCCAAACGGTGTCAGGTTTAACAACTTATACATTTTCTCAAAGACTTTGCAGCAACCAAAATATCAACTATTGCGAAAAATCATATCTCCATCAAATACATCAAATACATGAAATAAATTTGTATGAGTACGATGATAATGAAAAGGTAATGCAACCAAGCGAAGCCAAACCTAACTCTGTGTTTATATTTGATTACGTCTCTTGTGATAATCATACAACCATCAGTAACTATTTTGCTATGGGAAGGCATAACCAAATAGATAGCATATTTATTCGTCAAACGTACAGCAAAATATCAAAACAGCTTATACGTGATAATGATAATCTTCTGATTTTGTTTAAACAGGATGAAACAAACCTAAAACACGTATATAGTGATCACGTTGGTGTTGATACATCACATAACACTTTTAAAGAGCTATGTGGTAAAGCATGGGAAGACAACTATGGATTTGTAGTGATAGACAAAGACTGTGACCTCAAACATGGCCGATACCGTGTTGGATTTGATCGTTTCGCAATAATACATTGACTTTCTCTAAAAGTTAACCATTTCTAACTGGTTAACCGTACTGTTAACATGAATGAACAGGAAAGGTTGTTAAAAGAGATTACTTTTTTAAGTGATTCTATTTGGAAGAAAAACTGAGCTTTAAGGTTAGGTATAAGTAAAAGAGATAAATATTTGGAAACAACATTTAGACCTGTAATCGAACCACTAAAGGAAATGTCGCAAACCGTAAAGAAGTTCATTCCTTCTACTGAAGGTGAATTAATACTACAGGTATCAGAGATTGAGAATAAAGCTAAAAAGGAAGAGTCAGAATCAACTGATGATGAAGACAAAGAAAACCTACCAAGCACCAGTGATTTAATCAAACGAAATGAGCAAAATGAAGAAGAAGTAAAAACTGAAGATGAGGAAGAAATAGAAGAAGAAGAAAAAGCAGATCCTACAAGTATTACCTTATTGGGAAAGATTAACAACGTTTGGTGATCGTGGTAGAAAGTATGTACTAAAAATGTTGCATTCGGACCCCTACAACGAAAACGTATCATGTTTTTGGAGCTCGACTCGAGGATGATGGATTGAAAATGGGAAATAGTAAAGTAAGAGTTGATGAATATGATAACATTTGGGTTGATAATAATAAATTTAAAAGGAACAAGATGGTTATTCGAATTAATATTTAGAAGCAAACTCGAGAACTATACAAGATTAGACTTGTAGACATTTAAAAGAATATGTAAACTTAGTAACGCACACCGAAAATTATACTCACCAACGTCTGTAATGCACAAAAATACATCTTTAAAGTATACTAACGTCATTTCACAATTATTTCCACCTACTCGTGTTCATGTGAAAAGAAGAGCGATGTCTTTTACTGAATTGAACCGTTTTTAGAAGAAACGTAAAACAGTGTCTGGTGAAGGGATGTTTAAAGATAGCTATGAAACTAACATTATTTATTACAAAAAAACTTGTTACTCGTATGAGACTTCTGCATGAAGCTATGCAAGCGGGTCATATGGGAGTAGAAAATGAATGGATAGCTTTAGTAACAGAACTTAAAAATAAAGGAGTTATTGAATAATAAGTATAAAAAGTACTTACGTTGATAAAACACTAACAGTCTACTGTTATAAGTTGTCATGAGAACATCCAAGAGAATCAGTCATAAAAGAATTCTCGTAAGAGGATGTGGTGGTGTACTCTCTTCAGCGCTTTCTTTTATAACAAATCCGTTAAATTATATACCAGTTAGAGCTGTAATCAACTCTGCAATAGATTCACTACCTGTAGAGTTGCATTTACCTGGAGGTTATCAATACTGTGGACCTGGTACTAAGTTAAAGAAAAGACTCGCAAGAGGTGATCCTGGAATTAATAAACTAGATCAAGCGTGTAAAGAACACGATATAGCATACTCAAAATTTAGTGATTCCGATATAAGGGCAGAAGCCGACAAAGTCCTAGCAAGACAAGCCTGGAAAAGAGCAACGTCAACCGACGCAAGTATTGGTGAGAGAGCAGTAGCTTTAGCAGTAACAGCAGTGATGAAAGGTAAAACAGTTATTGGAGGTGGAAAAAGGAAGAGAAGTAAAAGACAACATAAAAAAAGAAGTTGTTACTTAAAAAAAGGTCGTGAGTAAAGAATCTTCCTCCACCTAAGGAATTGCTGCACTACTTTCGTCAGACTCCCCATCTCTTTTACAACTATGAAAGAAAACAACCTTCAGATACTTCAATATGCGGACATTTATGTTTAGAGTTTTTGGCTACATAGTGTTCGTCAACTTTAAAGTTTTTCCTCGTTCCCAGTGACTTTAACAGGAAAATTAAATCAAACCTTTAAACAAAAGGTTTTGTTTCCGGCGTTAAGGTTGGAAAAAAAGAAAACTTTGGGAAGAAGCTCTGCTGGATTTTTAACAACATCCCAATTCTTTTCCCCAATGTGACAGAAGCCCGGTTCCCAAATAAATAATCTTTATTTATCACTAAAATTATAAATCATAAGGTTACTTAGATACAAAAGGTTTATATGGGGAAAATAAATACATCGATATATACCCCTTAAACAAGGTTATACAAAAGGTAGATGAAAAAAAAGAAAAAAAAAAAAAAAATTCTACTTTGTTTTAAAAGTAAATTTCCTTTAAAAACATAACCCCAAAGGGCTTGTGCGGGGGGAAGGGGTTTTTTTAATTCAAAAAAAAAAAATATGGGAAATAAAAAAAAAGCTAAAATCTTAAAACAGAAAAAAATGAAAAAATTAATCCCAAAAAACCCAAAAGGGACTACTCTTATTCAGGATTAAATAAAAAATTCAAACTGAATAAAATACACAATTTGATGAGTTATGGCAATTTAATAAAAATAAAAAACTAAACAATTTTGGATGGTATTTAAAACAAGAAAATGTTAAATGCTTTTGATTAGGGTTATTATGAAGAAAAAAAATGTATATATAAAAAAAATAAACAAGGGAAAAAAAAGGGGGAAAAAAAAAAAAACTTTTTGCATTTAAAAATGAAATAAAAAAGCAAAGAGGCAGAAATTTGGAGAGGGCCCGAAGGAAGCGGTCTTTCTATACTCAGAAAACTGATCGGGGGGCCTTAAACCCGATTCCTCCCAAGGGTCCCATAACCCAAATTTGGTTTTCATTTTTTTTTTTAAAACATAAAGCTAACTTTTTGGAAACTTTTAAAGGGGTTCGGAAAATTTTTTAAACAAAAGGTGAGAAAATTTTTATGTGAAAAAAGTAAAAAAATAACTTTTTTTTAAAAATTTTTGGAAAATAAGGGGTTTGGGGTTTTAAAGAAATTGCCGCGTTTATAATGTTTGCAATTTGACAGAAAAAATTTTTTAATTTGGGGAGTAGAAAAAAAAGCATAAGAAAACAAAATTAAAATAGTTGTCAAATTTGGTTAGAACTTTTGGGGGTTTTATAAAAAAAATTCCCAATTGATGGAAAACGATTTCCCTTTTGCACAATGATGTTTTTAAGGAAAATCTTTTTTTGGGTTTTTATTGATTTGGGTTCTATGTGAGTTTTTTTAAAGCTCCCCCCCAGATTATTTCCCCATATTGAAATTACTGTTTAAACCGTGTGAAATAATAAAAACAAAAATTAAATTGAAAAAAATCAAAAAATCCATAAAGTTGCTTTAAAGGCAAAAAATTTTAACTTTCTAATTTTTTTTTTAAATTTTTAAAAGTTTAGGGAAAGTTCCCTTTTTAAAAACTTATTGCCCTTTTTTCTAATCCAAGTTTTTTAATATTGGCCCTGACTTTTTTCTATTTTGTAACAGTCCCCCAATTTATAATTCTTAAAATTTTGCCACATGGGGAAAAACTTTAAGCGCTTCGCCCCCCTTGGTGGCTCGCCCCCTTCCCTCAGTGAAATTTGGTAAAACTTTTGGGGGTTTTGGAGATATTCATTTTTTAAAATTATTTTGGTCAAAAACCAAAGTTTTTATTGATAAAATTCTTGGGGTTGCACAAAATTTAAAGGGTCCTCCAACCATAATTTTTGTTCGCCCAGATAAGAAGTTATCTTTCGGGCAAAAGAAAAATTTTTGGATGTGAATTTTTAAATTTTAGAAAAATTTAAATCTAAAAAAAATAAAAAACAGAAGGGGTTTTCCTAGGGTATTTCCCCTGGAAAACCCCCCGAATCTTTTGGTCTCGCTTCGCCCCAAAAGGGACCTTAAGAAAATAAAAAGGTTTCTTTCCCTTATAAAGATGGGGGGAATTTAAAAAAATTGGAAAGAAATTCACCTACCTAAAAGGTTCATACGAAATCGAGGAAAATTAAACAAAATGTTCCCCAAACAACAGATGGGTGAAAAACATATTAAAATAAAAAGGAAACAACAACACATTAAAAAGGAATTAAAATCAAAAGAAATTAAATTATTTTTTCCCATTTAAAAACCCATTTAAATTTTTGGTTGTTATTTTAGGATTTCCAAAAAAACCCCTTATTACCAAACCCCCGAACAAATTTTCTTTTCCAGCCCCAAACACTATAAACATTTAAAGGTGAACACAAAAAAAGGTTGTTTGTAAATTGTTTAGGATTTACGAAAATGGTGAAAAATTTAGCCTTAAAATTACATACATTTTTTTCCATGGGGTTTTCTCCAGAATTTTTAAAATAATCGGGGAAACCCCCTAGAAACCCTTTTTGTATTTCCAAAAACACCAGTTAGGGTTTTCGGGCCCTTTCGACCCTTGAAACATAGTGGATAAAGACAAAGAACCTCATAAAATTTTTAGAGAAGAAACTTTTTACAGAAAGATTTCATTTAAAAAATTTCAATTAAAAATTTGTGGTTATTTTTAAAAAAAAAGAAAAAAACCTTTTAAAAAAAGTTCAGTAGGCTCACAGCAGGTTAAAAGGGATTTAAAAAGTGACAACCGTCAATTTCTGGAAGAATTGGTTTTAAAAATAAAAGCCAAGGATATTCTGGGTTTTAAAAGCACGGTCGAAACTTTTCGCCCGAGGGCCTATGGGAGAAGGGTTTCATACCCCCCAACCCCTTTTACATTCATCAAAATTTTAAAAAATTTAACGATGGTTTCCCGGTTTCCTTTAAAAAACCCAAACCCCCTTTTTAACACTCTACCATCAAAAAGTTATCTATAATTGAAGGAAAAATAAACCTTTAAGGATGGATAAAACCCCTGGAAATCCTCCAATTAAAAATCTTTCAATACCAATGTCATATCTTTTTGAAGAAATTTGGGGGAAATTTTTTTTAAATTGCCCGGGAAAGTTACCGTTGTTTTAAACCCAAAAAAAGGGGTTGGTCTGGGCCAAACAACTTTTAAAAGGTTTAGTGTCAACTGTCCCCTTTAACAAAACCCCATTGTTTGCAGGTTGAGGTTGGAGTATTCCCAAAAAAGAAACGATAACTTTTAAAATTTTCCAACGTGGAAAATTTTAAATTTTTCCCATTTTTTCCCTTTAAGGTTATTTTTAAAGGATTTGCTGAAAGGACTACAAGAGAATTATTATTAATGTAATAAAAAAAGAATTTTGTTTTTTTTCCGTTCTTAACCCTGTAAAGATGCGATTGTTGAAAACTGCTGGCCCAAAATTGAAGAAAATTTTGGGAAAATGGACCTTGACTTGGAAAAGGTTGTATGGAGAGTTCCACATTTTGGAAAACTTTTTCTGAAAACCACACAGGATTACTTTGCAAAAAGCGGGTTAAAAGAAGATCGCAAATTTTAGTTTTACCTTCAGAACGGGGAAAATTGTTTAAATTTTCCCCGTTTCTTCCAACTAGGGCAGCGCCACACATTGACTGTAAAGACTTCAACCCATTTGGGAAAAAACCTAGATAGTTTTTTATTTGGAATGAAAAACTTTTAAAGAAAAAACGCTTTTTCCACCTGGTAATTTTGACCCAATTGGAAAATAAAAATTGTAAATTACCCCTTAAACTCCCCCGCCCCTTTCCCTTTTACGAAAAAATTTACATTTTTCCCTTTTTGATAAGAAGGTAAAATTTGTATTGTCCCAATTATACCGCCCGTTTTTCAAAAATCATATTTTTGGAAAAAAAAAATTTAACCCCATACTACCCCCGGAAAGGGTTTTTCCGTTAAAATTAGACCCTTTGAGTATAGATTTTCCCAAAACCCAAAGGGTTCAGAAAAAAACCCTCTGGGTTTTTGATTTTTAAAATTTGGGAAATTGGGTTTTGAGGGCTTAATTTTCCCTTGAAAAATTAGGCTTATTTTTTAAAATTCTACACGATAAGTTTGGGTTATATACAACGCTAAAAAGGATTTGTAAAAATTGTTTTTATAAATCTGCACCGCCCCCCACTCTATTTTGAATATTTTAAAAATACCCAGGAAACTAAAAGATTTCTTTTTCATCGCGTTTTTTTTGCTCGGAAAAACATCGTGTCCCAAGATGAGTTTTTTACTTTTGGATCCCCACTATTTAGATGACGGCAGGAGGGGGAAAGGGTTTCCCACCATTTGAAAAAAAACAGTAAGAAAAAGGGGAAAAAAATTAAAGGAACCCCCTTTTTGATGACTGAAATTAGCAAAAAATTTTTCCCTTCGTATTATGTCCCTCTACCCAATACCCGGACTAAGTTTGTATTTAAGGACTTGTTAAAAGATTTTTGAAATTTATTCCCCTAAATGTTTTTTTCCCACCATGGGCAAAAACCGTTCAGTTTTTCTGAAGTGCATGGGTTTCCCCTTTGGGTAAAAAAATTTCCCATTTAATTAAATTTCTTTTAGCAAACAATGTAGTTGGAAGAAAACGAAAGGGAAGATTACGGGAAATATTTGTTTTATTAAAATTGAAAATTGTAAGGGCAAGTGGGGGAAAAAAAGGGATGCGAATTGGGAAAATCTAACAAGAAAAGGAAGAAAAAAGGGTTATTTTGCGAAACAAGATGTGTTTTTTTTAAAATAAACAGCCCCCTTAATTTTCCCCCAGATCCCAGTACGTAAAAACAATTAGGTTTTTCCCAAAAAACCTTTATTTTCAGGACTACTTAAAAAAAATGCCAGGGGAAACCCAAAACCCGTTTGCCCCTTTTATTACAGTCCTTTAGATACTTTTTATTTTTAAAATAGAATTTCCCTAGAAGGGGAAAGGTGGAGCCCATTTACGGGATTTTCCCCAAAACCTAAATGAAAAAAGGGGGAAAACAAGGTGGGAAGCTAAAGAAAAAGAAGAAAAATTAATGGGTTGTTTAATTTTATTGGTTGGGGGCAATAAATTTTTTAAAACTATCGTAGTCTGGTAATCATTTTTACTCAACCGCCGAAATTTTTTTAACCCGATCGGGGGTGTCTTTTAAGGATGATGTTCCCCGAAATTGGGGAAAAGGGCCCAGGGTGTTGAAAATGCCCAAGCTTTTTTTATGATTCTGATGATTGGTATATTGTTAAAAACAAACCCATTTTTAGATATGAACACAAATGTTTTTTATACTTTCTTTTTTTAAACCCCCCATTTTTCTTTTAGAAAAATTTTTTTTCCCAAAAAAAGCCCCAAAATCAAAGAAAAGGGTTTAAAATTTTGGAATTTAAATTCCCTTTTTAAAATTTAAATGGGGGTGGGGGTTTTTAAAATTTAATTATAAAGACGTTAAACATTATTTTTTTTCATTTTTTTCCCAAAATTTATAGTTTTATCAACGGGTAGAAAAAAGGGAAAAATTGGATTAAAATGTATACAACAAAAAAGGGTATACGATCCATTATAGATGGGAAATTTTTAAAAGACAATTATGAAGGTTTGTAGGTCGGGAGTGTACAAAAAAATTTCTTACAGTTTTTTCCCGAATTGGGGATTGCAAAAAGCTTCCCGTTTTAAGTGTTTTTTTGAATCAGGTCAGAACTCCCGTTTTGGTGGGGTTTAAGGGAAAAAATTTTTAAAAAATATGAAAAGCCCCCCAAAAAACCCAAAAGCATCAGTAAAAATCAGAGCTCCGGGAAAGACGAATCTAGTACAACAGCAGAGAAAAGCTTTTTGGGAAGATGGTTTCGCAGCAGTCTATTCAAACTTACTTGAACAGTTCAACCCCAAACCCCAAGTCCCCCGTCCCTACCAACAAAGCGTTTTTTAAAAATTAAAAGGAGCGAAACTTTAAAACCGAAACACCAAATAAGAAAGGGGAAAACTCCTTTGGGAGTTTTGAATTCTGGTTATTTAAAGCGAGGGCACCTTTAAAATTCTTGGTGTTTGTGCCAAAAATGTCGGGTTTTCCCCCCCCCCAAAAGCGTTTTGTTAATCTTTTCCCGAACGAAAATTGGGGGAATATAAAAACCAGGGGTTCTTTACTTCAAATTCGCACGGGGGTTAAGGGCCCACCAAAACTTAAAGAACTCTTTTCATATGCTGACATCTTTTTAGATAAAAGGGAGTAAAAGGGGAAGCTTTTCAACCCCTCCAGTTTAGTTTAAAAGTTTTTGATTATTGTAAAACTTTTTATTTGAAAATAAAAAAAATTAAAAAAAAAAAAAAACCCTGCACAGAATGTTTTAAAAAAAAATAAAATTGTTTGTGCAAGAAGGTTTTTTTTAAAATCCTATTTTGACCTTGAATTATTTTTGGGGTTTTAATAAAAAAAGGTGCTGTAATTACTATTGCAGTTAGTGCCCCATGAGTGTTGATAATTTCCCGGACGGGGGGTTCAAAAGTTGGTAAGAAAATATCCGGTTTTTCCCAAGATGTTGCAAAGGATCGGATTTGGGGAAAAAAAACTGTTTATTATTATTTTCAAAAAAAAAATTGTTATGATGCCAAAACGGGTTTCGTTAAAAAATTTTTTTTCTTTTCCCAAAAACTTAAAAGGGATGTGTAATATGCAATTATTTCCGGGAATTATATTTTTGGGAAGAATTTCTGGCATGAAACCCCACGGTTGGGAAAACCCCAAATTTTATCAGAGTTTTTGAATTCCCCAAGTTTTCCCCTTTAGAGGGCTGAATATGAGCTTTGTTAAAAAAAAGTTCTTAAGAAGAATCACCTGATGGTGACATAGTTTGGAGGGCCCAAATTGCTGAGAAACCTTGCCCCCTCCATCTTTCCCGCTAAAGAGGGCTGAAAATTGGGCCAAACGTAAACTAACCCCAAAATACCTAAAATGTTTGGGTACAACTGGATTTTTTTTTAAATAAAAAAACAGCAATGTACAAAGACCCGACTTATGAGGAGAAGCAGAAAAAAACTTAAAAACTTTTTAAAAGAAATTTACTTGGAAATGGAAAAAGTTAAAATCGTCAGGGGAAAACATTTTTGGGAAACGTTTGTCTTCGGTGTTTTGATTACATTCCATCTTTTCTTCCGGACGCTCTGTGAATTGGGTTTTAAAAAAAACCCACCAACTTTTTTTTAAAATGGAAAAACATTCTAAATTTTAAAAATGTTAGAAGAAACCCCGAAAGGGCCCAAGTTTTTTGGGAAAGGGTAGGAAAAAGAATGAAATTGCCCCCCCCACGACCCCCCCACCCAAAACCTAGTTGGGGTATTTATGGGAGTTGTACCCCCTAAAAAAAAAGCCCCACTTGATTTAAAGGGATGCGCAGGGGGAAACACCCTTACAATAAAACCCCGATTGGGATAATTATTTTTCAAATTAGATTTTTAAAGGCCCAGTATGGTTTTCCCATTTGTTTAGGGAGAAACTTTCAGAAATGAGTCAAATTGGGGAAAAATTTGGGGGAAATTTTAAAATTTAAAAAAAAAAATTTACAGGGACAGTTGAAAAAAGTTTTGGCGTACTTTTATGAATGTATATTTTTTCAAACAAATTTGGAAAGCAAATTCCATCCGAATGTCATTTTTCCCCGAAATCTAGTTTCTGAAGAGAGTTTTTAAAAGACTTTTCAAAAGCATTTTTTTGGAAACCTAGTGAAGGGAAAAATTAACAACAAAACGTTGTATGTGTTGGGGAGGGATGACAACAAATTCCCGGGTTTGGAATAAAAGTAGTAGATCTCACAGCTCCTTTAAAACCAAAAAAACCCAAAAATAAACTGAACGGAGAGTAGTCAACATGGGGTTTTTAGTTTTAAGTTTTTACTTTTTTAACATATTTATTTGTAAAAAAAAAGTTAAAAAAAAAATAAAAAAAAGGGAAAAAAAAAAAAAAAAAAATTTTTTGCACAAAAACAATTTCGGGGAAAACCAAAGAAAATTTTTTTCCTGTGCAAGAGGTTTTTAAAAAAAACTAACCTTCGTGGCCCCCTTGAAATCTGTGAGAAATACTAAAGTTGTGGGAAAGGGGAACGTCACCCCCCGGAAGTGGGGTAAGAAAAGGAAGTTTTGAGTTTTAAGGCTGCGACTTTGTCCCTGATGTAAAATCTTTATAAAGTCAACATGTTTTCATGCTGTCGCACACAAAATGACTTTACCCCCCCTTAATTTAAACCCGCAATCTTATCTTATCTCACCCCCGGTGATTGTCCCAAAGCCCCGGGGGCATTTTTCCCTAACTCATCACGATATTGTAAGTTAAACCCCCTTTTGGTAATTTTTTGTATGATTTTCCTGATATTTGATTACTTTTTAAGAGGGGTTCCCCCTTGGAGTGAAATTTCTTAAGGGGGCCAAAATATACAATTCCCCCTGCAGGCCTTTCGCCTCAACAGGCGTTTCGTAAGAAAAAAATCGTGATTTTCCCCATACATTTAACATTTCCAGTTTTGGAAAAGGCGGGGGCCCCCCGTACTAAAATGAGATGATAGCCTGAAGTTTCCCAAAAAATTTACAGTCCGGTCCCCCTGAGGGGGGGACTGGTCGGCCCAATGAATCGGACTGCAGGGGGGAAATGTCGCGGCCAAAAAACAGGACCTCCCGGGAAAGGCCCCCCATTTTGCCCACCATGCCCCGTGGGGAAACTTTTGGGCGATGTTTTTTTTGTCAGTTTTTTGGGGGAAACCCCCAAAAAAAAAATGGTCTGGGAAAAAAGGGGTTGGTGCGATGGAGGGGGTTTTACCCTCTCACATGCCCTTTTGGCCCCCGTGAACTGAGGCTGTTCACCCGAGGATTAAGGAATTTAAAAGGGGGAAATGAGTGAAGAAAAATTTCCAAAAAACTTCAAATTTTTTGGTTTTGCATTAAAAACCCACAAAAGGGAAAAATTCATTTGCGCAGGTTTATCCCTCCCGAAAGGAAAGGGTTTTGCTGCAACTATGAGTTTTTTAGGAAAAAGGGGTCAAATTTTTCGAAGATCGAAATTTCCAGCGAATTTCACCTAAAGCACTTGGGAAAATCATACCCGAGACCGGGCAAACAATTTTTTAACCTGGTGTTTAAAGGTTTCTTATTTAAAGGGTAAGATTTAAATAAAAAAAAAATTTAAATTCATCTTTTTTATGTTTTTTTTTGCTCAATTACTTTTAAAAAAATTATGTAAGAAAGAGGGTTTGAAATTTTGTGTTTTGGGGAATTTTTTAAAAAAAAAAATCAGAAAAAGTATTTTAAAGGGAAAACCCGGAAGTATTTTAAAAACCCGGAAAGGGAAAATTTTTCCGCTTTTTAAGGAAAAAAACTATTTTAAGCTATTTCCAACAAAAAAATTTTTTCAGACAACGGGTTTTAAATTACGAGTCAGCATCAGCTTTTTCCCAAGTATTCGTTTTTTGGGTATTTCCCCTCCCCAGTTATCGGATAGAATTTTGTTAGTAGTCGGGGAAGGGGTTTTTCATCTTGACCAAAAGGGAGGGAATCTGTTTTTTTAACCGACGAAACTTTTTTTTGGTTTGCGGCTTTTCGAATTTGAGGCCCAAGAAAATCAGTTTCCTCTTTAAACCCTTTCCCCTTTTCACACATGCCCCAACATTTTGGGTTGTTTTAAACTTTTCCCAAAATACAGTTTTTTGATTCTTTCCCTTTACGGCTTAATTTGCATCCCGTTTTTGGGCCCCCAAAATTTCCCCCAAATCGAAATTTCATCGTCTCCTTCAAAGTGCGTCGTTTGCTTTTTCTTTTTTTTTCGTTTGCCCGTTTTTTTTTTGTTTTTCCGGAAGAATTTGGGATGGGCCTGATGAAAACTGTCAAAACCAACTGAGGCTACGAAAAAGGGGAAAGGGGGCGTTTCCCCATTGTGATAAATTTTGGGTTTATTTTCCCCTTTAAACTTCCGGGAACTTTAAAAAAATTTTGAATAGAAACTTTTAAACCCGCTGAATAAAACACCTAATTTTAATAATTAAATTTAATTTTTATTTAAATTTTTAACAGAAATGGATTTTTTTAAAATGTTAATTTTTGTAACGGAAGATGGCGTACTTTTTTTCTGTATTTTTAAAAACCACAGCAGGGGGATCTATCTTTTAAACCCGGGGGAAATAAAAAAATTTTTAATAAAATTAAATTTTTTAAAATTATTTTTTTTGGTATAAATAAAAAAAAATTTGAAAAAAAATTTTAAAATTATTTAAAAATTATAAAAATATAATTTTTCCCAACATAAAAAAAAATTTTAACAAAAAAATTTTTAAACCCCCCCATTTTAAAAAACCTTTTTTTAATTTTTTTTTTTGTTTCATTTTTCCCCCAAATTTTGAAGAGGAAAGGGCGCAAAACGGGGAAAAAGGATTTCGAAAAAGAGGGAAACCCTTTCCCCAAATTTGGGGAAAGGGGGCTGGGAAGATATCAGAATCAAAAAAACCTCCAAACAGGGGGTCATATTTTTAAATTACAAGGAGTTTTGCAGTTAGTTTGATGGCAATCGTTAACCCCAGACTATCAGTTCATTTTACATAAACGTTGGCGTAACGGCAAAAGGCCCTTGATGGAGGTTTTAAATAAAAAGGTCCCCGGTTTTTTTATACGAAGTTACTAAACAAAAGTCTCAATTTCCCACCGAAAAAAGTAAAAACCAAACCCAAAACCTAAATTTTTTGAAAATTTTTTAGTTTGACGCCCACTTTTGTTTGCATGGAAAACGTATTTAAAAACCATACCCTCAAAGAAAAATTTATTAGGGCCCCAGCCCCATTTTTTAAAATTCCGTTTAAGCAGACCTCGCAGAAATGTGGGAAAATGTTTTCCCGGCCCTTTGTTAAGTCTTTTTCCCGGATTATTTACACAGAAATCAAATTGAAACACCAAAAAATAGATTTCATTAGTGCTCAGGTTTTTGGTTTTCCCAAAATTTTTTCGGGGAAGGGAAAGGGGCAAAAAAGCGTTTTTAATTTGCCATAAAATTCCCACTTATGTAGAAGTATTGATAGGGGGAAGTTTATTCGGGGGGGAATTAGGGATGAAGTTTAGATGGGGGGTCTACAAAGGGGGTAAAATTAAACAAAAGTTTTGTGGGAAAAAAAGCAAGGAAAATCGCGATTTTTACAAGAAACTTTTTTGTTGGAGAAGGTTTCCCGTTTCCTGGCAAAAAAAAATTTTGCCCCCAATTAGGGTTGGGAGGGTTTGGAAATTTTTTATACTGCGAAAATTTGTTTTTACTGTTGTATGAAAATTTGTTTAAAAAATTTAAAAAGAATAGAAAGAAAAAAAATTTTTACTTATGGTTTTGATTCTCACCCCTTAATCGTCGCTCTATTTTTTTTCCTGGTTGGTGAAAACAATGCAAGCCCAAAAAATACCACAGTAAATGGGAAAAAGGCGTCTTTCCCCTTGGTGACCCCGACTTTTTTTGTTTTTTAATTACTTTCTTAAATCTTTAGGGAAACGCAATCCCAATTTTTTAAATTTTTTTTAAATCCCCCCCCAAACGGTGGCCCTTGGAGGCCCACAGTTTTTTGAAAAAACCTTAAAAATCCCCCGTACGCCTCATCAGCGATCTTTTATTTGAAAGGGGAATTTTCCTTTGACTTTCCAAAAAAGGGGGTTTTAGGCCCAAATTAATTCAAAAAAAAGCGGGAAATAAAAGGGAGGTTTCCCGCCCCCATCTTGCCCCTGTCAGTCCAATCTCGGGGGTGGAATGATCTCAGAAAATTTTTCACGAAAAAATAAAGGAAAACCGGTGAAAAAGATCGTTTTCCCTGAGGCTAAATTACAGTGTGGGTGGGGGCCAAACATGAGATCTTTAATCCGAAGGTCGTTCCCGGGCGCGAATCCCCCACCAAATCCCCCCTGCCCGGCGACCCACCCACCTTCAGTCCGGGGAAAAAACGGGCAGCCCATTATTTTCAGATAACTGATAATGTGTGGGCAATCCGTTTACGGGCCCTTAAAAATTTATCTTATTTAAAAATTAAACAGTGTTAAGGGGGCGCTTTATACATTTTTTAACGCCATACTTGTGGCTTTTTTGTTCGGGGGATACTCCCCGAAAAAGAAGCCCGCCCTCCCCCCGGGAAATCTTTTGACGTCTTTTCCCCAAAAATTTTTCTGGGGGGGCGTTTCGTGTTTTTTTTTATTAAATGGTTAACAAAATATCGGACTTTTTTGAGACGATCTCCCCTTTTTTAAAAAATTTTCAGCTTCCCGTCAGGGAAAAGTGCCAAAACTTTTTTATTTGGGAAAGGGAATTATCTCTAGACATAAAATTTTTAAAAATTTTTAAACACCATCCCTATCATCGTTGGGATCAATATTTATCCATAGAAGGCAAGTGGAAATTAAACCCCCATAATTTCAAAATACCTACAAATTTTTTCATATAGCGAATCTGTCTCTTTCCCAGTTTAATGAAACCCTGCATTAGGTTTTTCTTTTTGGGTTTTACATTTTATATTGTACAGCAAACCTTTTTGGTTTCTAGAACCATGTACTTCCCCCTATCCTCTGTGATAAAAAGGCAATTTTAAAATTTAAGGGATCAATATTATTAGCTGTTTTGTTTTTTGAAAAGCCTTTTAAATGTAATCTTCAAAATTTTCGAAAAAAGTTTGGGGTTTAAAGGGACCCAAACTTGTTTTAGATGCTTTTTTTTTTTTGGGTTTTTAAAAAAAAAATCTTTTGGAAAGGGTTTTCCATCCCGCCCCGGGATTTTTTGGGGGAGGGTTGGTTGTTTTTTATCTCCATCCCCTCTAAAAAACCCCACAAACCCCAAAAATATTAGTTTTTGTTTCAAACAAAGGGAACCTTTACCCTATAAATTTTATTAAAAATAAAAGAATGCAAAAGCCCATGGAAAAACTTATTAAAAAAAAAAACCCAAATTTTTTATGAAAGGGTATTTTAAATTTTTTTTAAAATAAAGTAATATAATTGCATTAGGCTGTTTTTTTCTTCCCATTAGTTTGGTTTGGGGCAAATTAAGGTTTTGGTTAGGTTAAAATAATTTAATAAAAAAAACCCCACTAACGTAAACCCCCGTTTCAAATGGGAAAATTTCTGTCTTTCCCTTTGGGGATTGTGGAATACTGAAACTTTTCCCAAATAACAAAAAAATAATTAAAAAAACCCAAAAACCCAAAAGGGATTCCGTTTAAAAATTGGTTATGTAATAAAACTTTCAGCGATGAAAACACCCTACTGCCCGGGGTTTTTTTTGGGGGGAAAAACCAAAAACGGAAAAAAAACAGCAAAGTTGGGGTTTTGAGTCCCGGTGAATCATGCCGCAAATTATATTTCAGTGCGGGCCCGAGTCCCAGTGCGCATTTCAAAAAAAACACAAGCAAACAAAAAAGAAAAAAAATTTAAAATCGTTTGGGGGGTCCTCCAAAAAGAATTACTGTTTGGTTAGTGAATAACGCCTTTTCCGCAAGGGCGATATTCTTTCGTTTTTTTAAACAAACGCAATGACGAAAAATTTCGCCATGAGTCCCGGGTTTTTCTCTTTAGTAAGTGAACGTGTTTAAAAATTACAAAAAAAGGTCATCCCAAGTGTTTCCCCCAAAATAACAAAAAGGCAGTTTTATCTTTCCCCCAAAAGGGGGGTGTCATTGGGCCCCGAAATGTTTCCCCTTTCACAAGTCATTTTTTATTTTACCTTTAAGAATTTAAAAACGATCCCAAACCAAAACCCCCGGGTCTTGAGGCCCCAAGCTTTTTTTGACCCAAAATCACCCCAATTTCCCATCTTGCTAACAAAACTGTTTCTATTGGAAAAGATAAAATTTTAAACCCCTTGAAAACAAAATTTCCCTTTTTTCCAAAAAAATTATGTTAAAAAAATTTTTTAACTAAAAATTTTTTGATTTTTTCCAAATGTCGAAGGGTTTTGCTATGGGCTTTAAAAAAGCCAGTTTTCTTTTTCCCTTAAATTTTTACCATTTTAAATTTCTCGGGGTTATATATTCAATTAAAGCAACTTCGGTATTTAATCCTTTCCTTTAAAACCCCTATTGTTTATTTTCTAAAATATAACTTTTTCAAGAAAAATTTAATAATTTTTTTTTTCCTTTTTTTTCTTAAAAATTTGGGGAAAAAAACGATTAGAAAAGGGAAAAATTTGGGCGATAGTTTTTTTTCAGGGAAAAAAACGGGGGGCCTTTTTTTTTGGGATTGGAAAAGGGAAACCCCCTCTTTCCCTTTTTCAGGGAAAAATTCAACTTTTTTTAAAAATAAGGTTAACATGAATAAAAGTACATGGATTTTTTTTCCGTTTAAAAGGCTTTAAAATTTTTGGGAATTTTTTTCCCTTTTAATGCCCGGGGATGTTTTTTAATTTTTAACGATTCTATTGCTTCCGTAAAAGTCACCTTTTTAAAATACTGGACCAAAAAATTAGATTTTTCATTTTTATGTTCAGGAAAAAAAAATTACTTATGTCAAATTCGTTTGACAAATCGTTAAAACGTCGTTCCCCTAGTAATTTATCAGCCCAAAGACAAAAAAAATTAAAAATCATTGGCCACTTTCTTTTTTTCTTCAACCCGATTATTATTTACCCTTAAGGGTAATTTTGGCCCAATTTTTTTTTGTATATTTTGCCAGTTACTTCCCTTAAAAAATTTTCCCTTTTTTGCCCCTTTTAATTTCCCCTCAAAATTTTTTTTAACCCCAAAGTTTTGTAATTAAATTTTCGCTTTTTTTTAAATAATGTCTTTTTTGCAAGTTTGTTTCCGGGAAAAAAGTTTTAAAAATTTTCTTTTCAAAGGAGTATTCGTAGGTTCCATTTAATTTTCTTTTTGAAATTTCATTTCCCTTTTTTTAAATTTTCTTTTCCCGATATCAAAAGGTTTTAATCCCTGGTTTAAATTTTTTTTGTAACCTTCCTTTTTTTTTTTTATTAAATTTTCATTTTAGAGATATTTGGGATATTAGGGTTTTGAATTAAAATTTTTAATTTTTAAACTAATGACACATTCCCGCTGCTGATATTAAAGTGCCCGCCCCTCCCAAAATTTTTCTAATATTACTGAGCCCTAATTATATTGTGTGTTTTATTCTTTCTGTTTAAAATTTTTCTGAGCATATTTGACTTTCCGTCCGTGACCTTGGCCCTTTACGCCCCCAGTTTAGCTGTTCTCTCCCATTTCTTTCCAAACCCAAACAGTGTCATCAAGTGGGTCCGTTTTTTTCAAATTTTATAATGATACCCTTTTTACTTGTAATTATTCTTATTTCCCCTATTTTTACTAGTATGTGATCAATGCGGTTTTTTAAGGGAGTGTCCCCGTAACTCTAGTAAAGGGTTTATTTTTTTAATTTTATTTAATACCCTAAATAGCAAAAGTAAATTTAAAAAAATCGTTTATTACTTTCCCCCTGTCCTAAATAGATTTAAATTTTATCACCCCCAAAAATAAGATTTGGAGATGATTTAAAAATGGAAAAAATTTTTAATTCCCACCGGGGGGTTTTTCTGGGTTTTTTCGTTTCGCCCTTTTTCAAAAATTAGGGTTTTCACTTTCTGTTCCAGGGGGCATGATTTGGTGAGGTGAGCTTGAGATTGCCGTCATTAACCTTTTTTTTGGCTTTTGAATGCCAAAAGCCCTTTCCCGCAAAGTTTCTGAAAAAAGAAATTTGGGGTTTTTTGTATAGTAAATTGTTTTCCCATGCTTTAGATATAAATTTTTTTCTACGATTGGAGGGGATAATTTTAAAAAAAAATAATTAAAAATGTATTATTTGATTTTGGGGACTTTAAAGTTTTTGAAATAGACATTAACCCCTCAAGCCCAGGAAACTAAAAGAATTAACGGTGGGGGTGTTTTCAGATAAAATTTAGGGAAACCCCAAACTATTGTGTATCCCCATTTTAAAATTATTGTTTATTTAAACACTCCATTTTCTGTAAAAAGTTTGGTTTTTAGCAAGGATTTAAAATTTTTTTCCCAAGAAAAAAAGATCAAAAACCCATCATATTGTTTAGTTCAAAAAGAACAATCAAAAACATATTTAATTTGCCCCAAAACCCCAAAATTTTTTTTGTAAAATATTTAAAAAGTACATAATGTGAAAATTATCTGCCTTAAAAAGTTTTTTTAACTTTATATTTGGCTTCCCGTTCAAATTTGACAAAACTACTTTTTTCATTTGTTCACAATTTTTTTGGGGAAGTGGCAAAAAAAACCCCTATATTTACAGTTTTTGTTTTGGGTTTTGTTGTAATTGTTACCATTGACCCATGTCTAAAAAATAAATTTAAGAAATTTTAACCCTGTCATTCCCATTTTCCAAGGCAAAAATAAAAAAAGGAAAAAAACGGGCCATTTGTTAAAGAAAAACAATAACCCTTTTTATGAAGGGGACGAAAAACATCCGAAACCCCCGACCAATATTTCAAAAACCGCCCTTGGGAAAAAAATCAAAAATGCAAACCCGATTTTCCTACAACAAAAGGGAAATTCCAAATTTAAATACGGAAAAATGGGTCAAATTGGGTGACCCTTTACGGGGGGTAATGGTTTAATACCTTTTTACTTCAGTTGCAGAAAGGGATTTTAAACTTTAAAAAGATAAAAAGGAATTTTCGTTTGTGCTCGGCTCCGGTGATTAGGTTTTATTGGCCTGGGCTTTGGAGCAAAAATGTTGCCCCCGGGCATTTCTCTTCTGCCGTCCAAAAAAACAACCGTTTTTAAATTTTCTTATCAAAAGTGGTTTGTAAAAACAGTGTTTTGGGGCAGCAACCCAATTTCGCCCCCTGAAATGGGAAAAAAATAAATGCCTCCTTCATGGAGGGGAAATTTTTTCCCTTTTCAATTTTAAAAATTTGCACAGGTTTAAATTCCGATCTTCAAAAAGGGGGGTAAAAACCCCCAATCAATCAATTAAAATTTCCCTCCAATTGCAAAACCTTCCAGTGTTCAGCAAAAATTTTCGAAAAATTTTTTTTTTTACCAGTTGAATTTTTTTTTAGACAAGCACAACCCACGCAAAAAAGCCAAATTTTTGGTTTTAGGACAGGCAAATCGGGCAGTCGAATTTCAAAAATGGTGAGCCTTGTGGCAAAAAATTTTGGAGGGTTTTGGGAAAGGGGTGCAATACTTAAGTTTTCTTTCTAAGACCCCCTCCAAAAAACCCCTTTGATTGCGTTTGATTATGCATTTTTCTCTTACGGAAAAAAAGGGAATTTTATGGTATTGCGGAATGCCCCAAAAAAGTGGCTATTTTCCTTTCCTAAAAAAAGTAGGGGAAAAATTTCGTGAAAGTCAACCGCAACCTTTCCCCTAAATTGCAACTGAGACTCGGCCCTCCCTAGGGGTCAATTTTCAGCCCCCTCCCTTTTCTTGGTCTAAGTTAAACGATACTGGGGTTTTTCCCCTTTCAGCACGGGGAAAATTGTGCAAATTGCTGACGACAAGACTCTCCCGCTCAAATTTTAAAAATCGAAAAAATTCTGGAATTTTCACGCGTACGAAGATCTAAACAGATGCAACCAACATTTTGAAAAAATAAAATTTGGAAGCAATGCCTCAAAATCAAAAAATTTATTAAAATTTTTTCCCCAAAAAACCCCGGGGGCCGGACGATAAAACCCCGGGAGTATTGCTGGACGGACGTCGCCCTTGGGGGAAGCTGTTTCGGTTTTGGTTTTTTGGGGAAACCCCCTGGGTAAGGGGTTTTTCATGGTTTTCTCACGGGAGACAGTGTTTGTTCCCGAAACTCTTTGGGGTTTTTTTAAATTGCGAAGGCTTTCCCCAAAAAATTTTAAACCAAAATTTTTGTGACGGGGTACTATGGTGATCTTTCCACATTTTTTCCTATGGCATCGCCCTTTGGGGGTGGATTTCTCAAAAAAAGGATTTTTTAAAAGTATTCTGGCTGCAAAAAAGAGCAGTTCGTTTGATATTAAGTAAAGCAAAAGGGGGAGCCCCTGTAAACCAGGGGGTTATTTGAAATGGGGGTTTTTAACATTCCCCGCCCCTACATTTTAGGGAAACAAGGGAATTTTTGTCTGTCCCCAAAAGCAGGGCCCCCAAACGGGGTTTGCCCATTAAAATACCCAAAAACACCAGAGGCAGAGATAAATTTGCAATGGAAAAACACAGAACGATTTTTTTCCGAACGCCTGCCTTACAGGGAAAGGGGGAGTGTTTGTTTAAAAGGAATCCCAGGCCCGAAAAATTTAAAAATGCTCCCAGGCAGGCCGCCCAAAGGGTAGGGTTTAAAACGCCCCTTGTATTTCGAGCCCTTTAAAACTCTGTGGGTTTGGAGTTTCTTTCAGTCGTTTTTGAGGCGAGCTTACTCTTGGCCCCGGAGAATGAAATTTTGTGTGTTTAAGGGGGGAAGTTTATGTTAGGTTAAAATTGCTTAAAAAAGGGTTTGGGTTTTAAAGAGGTAAACAACCGTATGTCCCCAAAGAGGTTTTTGAATGTGGTTTGGATGTACAAAAGTTAAAAAAATTATAAAATTTTGACTCATTGTAATGTTTAACCAATTTTTTTTATCGATGCAATTTTTGATATTTTTTTTATTAATTTTTATAGCTTAAAATTTTCATAGCCCCAAATAAAATCCCCATAAACTCTTGGGATATAGGGCCCATTTTCCATTTTGTTTTTTTGAACCCTTCTTAATTTTAAAAGCCAAATTGCCCATAAAATTTTGCAGAAGGTTCATGTTTAAAAACTAAAATTTCTGGCCAAAAAAACCAAAACCAATTGAGTCTAAAAACTTTTTGATAATACAAACCCACACCTTACCCCAATTTTTTGGTATTTCCTTACAATGTTCCCAGTAGATTTTTATGCAAGATAAAGTCTTTTATTTTTGTTTATTTGCTTCTCCCTTGCTATTTTAAAAAAAAGATCTTAAAAAGTCATGACTAAAAAATTATCAAAATTCAAAAAAGGGTTTACCTAATATTGGGAAAAAAAATTTGCTTTTCATCTGTTTGTTCTCCTCCCCCCATTTAAAAAAAAAATCTGTAAAAGGGTCTTTTGTGTAAAATATTTTTAGCCAAAATGCTTCTGACTTAGCTTTGCGAAAAAAAAAAAAGTATTTTTATTTTGCACCTTGAATTATTGACTTTAACCCCCTCAAAATCACCCAAATTTTGAATAGCATTCGCTTGACAAGTTTAGGGTTTCTTGTTTTGCCAAATTTCCCTTTTTAAAAATTTGCTTATAAGTTACACTTTAGTTCTTGGTCATTTTTGTTTGGATGAATTTCTTTAGGGTGCTTTAAATATTTCACCTTAACAAAGGGTCTGGGCTTATTATTGTTGGATTTGACAACAGAGCTTTTAAAAAATGTTTCAAAAAGTTATGTTTTTCAAAAAAGCTTTAAAATTTTAAAAAAACAACAACTTTTTTTGGGTTTCTATTTTAAAAAACCCTTGCATTTTTTCCAAAACAAAAACCCTTTTCTTATTTGGGTTTTAAGAAATCAGCCATAATAAGGTTGGTTATACTGGGGGTAAACAGTTTTTTTCCCAAAATCTTTTTCCCCTAGGGTCCAAAGGGGGATTGTTAATGTTGAACTCACCCAATTAACAATGAGCTTTTTTTGAAAAGACCCCTTTTTTTTTTGACTGGCCCTGCACTTTGTCTCATGTTAAACATTTGGAAAAAATTTTAATTTTTTCACCAACCTCATCAGGATAAATATAATTTTGGGTGTTCCCCTGATAAGGTACTGAATGCAAATTCCCTTTTTTTCTTTTTATAATTTATATTGGTTTTGGGCTAAAATTAAACAAATTATTTTCAAAAAAGAAATTTTTAAGAAAATTTCCAAAAAAAAGGGGAATTGGGAAGGTTAGGGGTTTTTGGATGTTTTAAACAGGGAAAAATTTGTTTGACAAAACAACGGGTTTTTTTAAAACCCGTTTTTTACAATATCCTCATTTAAAAAATGTTTTACAAATATCTTCCTTTAAGGGATTTTGACAGTATTTTTCTTTAAGACTGTGCATTACACAATTTAAACTTTTTTACTTTTTGAGGATCCCAAAATTTAAGGGGGCGATTGAAAAAGAAAAAATGAATTTTTGACTTTGGCGTGTCAATGAAAATTTAAAGCAGGTAAAATACGTTTGATACAAAGTTTGTATCCCGTTTGTTTTTGTATCCCCTTTTAAAATTAATTTTATCTTTCAGAAATTTACAGTAAATTAAATATCAGCAATTTTTTTAATTTTTTTCAACAGTTAACCTTTTTTCCCAAAAATCTATTATTTATTATTAAATTTTTTTTTTTTTAAAATTTTGGGTGACTGTATTTTTAAACACTATATTCCCCTTTTTTACTAATTTTTTAAAAATAAAAATGTAAAAAGTTAAAATATAAATTTAAAAAAGTTTTTAAAAAATTACTTTTATTTCAAAAATGTATATATTAAAAATTATATAAATATTTTAATATATTTATGTATATTTACTTTAAGTTTTAATGTGGTGAAAATTTCTAGTTTTTTTAAAAACCCCGTTATAAATATAATTTAAAATATGTATAAAATTACCTTTTAAGGGATCTCATAAAAATTTCTTTTTAAACTTATGAAAAAACTATAAAAACCAAAAGTTCTTGTGGAACCCTTTTTGGGGTTTTTGTTTTTTTTTTTGGGTTTAAGATCCTCCTCTTCCTTTGTTTTTTCAAAGAGGGGATCCCCGAAGGGGCTTTTAACACCCCTTTCTTCCCAAAAAATTTTTTGGGTTTGTGGGTTTTTCCCGGGATGGGAGTGAAAATATAAAAGTATTTACTATTTGTAGTGTTTCCCAAAAAAGTGCCAAAAAGATTTTGTGCCCCCCACTTTTTTTGGGGGGGACGAAATTTTTGAGTATGTAGATTTTTTTAAAATATCTGCCTTATTTGACCCTAGCGCATGTGCGCATTGTTGTCTTTTTTCCCAAAGTAGGACATGGAAGAAACTTTAAAAAAACACCGTTTGCTGTTTTATATTTTACGGTTTTTTCACCTCCATTAGGATTTTTTTGATTTAATTTTGACAGAAAGTAATTTCCCCTTTTGTTTTCCATTCGAAAAGCTTTCCCAAATTCCCGTCATAGTTAACAAAAAAGTCGTGGGTTTTCCTTGGTTTTATTGGTTTCCCTTTTTAGGCAAGCATCTTTTTGGGAAAAAAACCCTTCCCCGTAGCTCTTGTCGTCCCACAAGGTTGAATATTGTTTTTCTGTAAAGAAATCAAATTGATTGACTGAGTTTAAAAAAATTGTTTAAAGTTTATTTTAAAAAGTTCTTATTTAACCCCCTTCTTCGGTGAGTTTCCCCGTTACTACCCCCATGCCCAAGTTTTTTTTCAAACTATTCCGCCTTTTACCTTCGTAGATTTGAAATTGGTTTATATAGCCTTTTTCATCAGCCTCACCCAAAATTTGTTTCCCAAGTTTTTGGGTTTGGTTGTTTTTGGGATTTTAAATTTCTTGATTCCACTTGACCTTTTAATGGAATCTTTCTTTCATCAAATTTTATTGGTATTGGGATGGAGCAATTTGCATTTTTGTAGGGTTTTTTTTAAGGCCCTTGGGTTTTGTAAGGGCCCGATTTAAAACAGGGATGTTATAATAGGAGAATCCGTTTGGCCCTAAACATTATTTTTGGGTTTTTAAGGGAAATGTGTTTTTAAAAAACCGCCAAATCTGTTCACGACATGTATGATGAAAATGTTTTTCATTCTATATCTGGCCCCTGAAGCCAAGGGAAACCCGGTAGGAGGGAGACTTTTTTTTATTCACATTGAATATTTAAGGGCCCGAAACACTTTAATTTTTTTAAATTTTTTGTTTGATATTTGATAAAACCCCCCCTTTTTGGGTTTGCGTAAACATTGGTTTTAAACACAAGTTTGTAACTAGATCGTGGGGAAAAAAAAAGCTGTAAAAACATCAATTGAGGTTGAAGCATCAATTAGGGGGGCTGTTTCGTTCAATTAAAATTTTAAAAAGACCCTTTTTGGGGGGGTTTTGTAATTTTGTTTCCAAAGCAAACCCATCTTTGTAAAGTTGTTAGCCAAAGGGGTTAGAGTCCCCCGTCAAATTGAAATTTTCCCTGGCTGACTTTGAAATGTTCCCCAAAACTGCATCACTTCGGGAAAAAACCCGGCTCTTTTCTTTCGGCACTAAGGTTTTTGTGAAAAAAAATTTTTTGTTTTAAAAAATGGGTTTTCCTCGCCTTTCACCTAAATTTTGGGGTTTGGTCCAAATAATCTAAAACTAAGGTTCCATCTTAACGCAACTGTGTATGTTTTTGCCCGGCAACATCGGGGTTTTACTTTATCTACGTGTCTTTTTGAACAGCCCCTCAGATGGGTTTCTTTTAGGGGGCGCCCCGCCCAAAAATTCTATAAATTTGGGTTTTCCCTGGTTCCCTTTCTTTTATCCTGAAATTTAATTTAAAAATTGTAAATTCAAATAAATAGTATTCTGTATACCAAAAAAAAAATCTGGAAACACGATTAGCTACAGGTTTTTTGGAAAAAAATTTTCGGCCCAAAAGCATGGTGCCCAATGCATGCCCAAATGCATGGTGGTTTATGTGGTTTAAAATACCAAAAACAAGGCCCAATATTTAGTCGTTTAAACAAAATAATTTTAAAAAAATTATTTTTTGATATTTGTTTTTTAAAAATTTTTTTTTAATGAATATTATGTTTTTTTACTTCCAACAATGTTCAAAGCCCCATTTTAAATGTAAAATTTTGTACACTCGGTCACGGTGGGTCTTGTTCGTCCCCCTGTTTGGCCAAACAACGCTTTTTCCTTTCCCGGCTTTTAAAATGCCTTTGGAGTGGTGATTTAAAAGTGCCCCTAGAATGCCCCTCCTAATACAAATTCTTTAAGAGGTGGTTTCATAAAATGCAACCCCGTTGCAGGGAAAAGGGATAGAAAAAGAAAAAAATAGGTGGTTTTACTGGGGTGCCAGGTTTGCTTTAAAAAGGGGTTTAAATTTTGGTTGAAGTGTGGTTTTTAGTATTGTATGCGAATGTAGCCCTTTGGTTTTCCTTCGTCCCAATCGGTTTTTTTTTCATTTTTTGTAGTGTTTAAGATATTTTATTAGAGTATGATGTGTTCTTTTCTAGTGGCCCCCTTTTAATGGGGATATGAATGAAGTTTTTATGTGTTTTATTTTAAAGGTTTTTTTCTTTCTGATTTGAAAAGTTTTCGAAATAAGTTACTCCTTGATCGATTAGTTTTTTTGTTTTGGGTTTTTTGGAATTTACAAAAAAGAAATTTATTAGTGAAGGTTTTTTGTACGTTTCTGCTTTTTTGATTTTCTATGGGGGTAGGCTTGAGGGAAATTTAGTTTTAAATTATTTTTGAAAGGGTTGTGGGTAGAATATTTTTTTCCTTTTTCAGTTTTGGAAGGGTCCCAAAAATTGTCAAGTGCTATTTTCTCAAAAAGGGTTGTCGCAATGTCGGTTTTTTGACCCCTGGGTTCCCTTTTTTTCTTTCTTCTTACTAGCTTATTTTCCCGGAAATTGGGGAATGTCTGATTTAATTTATGAAAGTTTCCTTTTTTCATGGTAAGGCCCCAAAAAATTTTTGGCTTTTAAACTTTTTATGAGTTTTGTGGAATTTCCCAAGATGTCTGTTGTGTGGGAAGGGGAATGATTTCCCTTTTAAAAAAATTTTTGGGATATCTTCTGGGCTTTTGGTGTTTTATATTTTTTTAAAAAGGGAACATTAATTTTTTTTTGTTTGTATTTTGAAAATTTTTCCTAATTTATGGAAATTTAAATTGTGCCCTGATTGTTTATAATTAAATTTTCCAAAGTTTGGGGATGTTATCGTTCAATAATTTTTCTTTGCAAAAATTGTTTAAGTGCATAAAGGGCATTTTTAATAAATCTGATAAAAAAAATTAAAAAACTCTGTCGGAAGAGATTTTATTCTTTATTATTTAAAAAAAAAAAAAAGTTTTTTTTTCGCTTTATGGGTTTAGTTATCATAACTTCTTTATTTTTTATTTTAGAGTTTTTAAAATAGAGAGAGGAAATTTTTGGTTTTTTTTCCAGGTGTTTTTAAAAAAACCCAAACTATTTTTTTGTAGAAAAATCTCTGGATGGAAATTTCAATGTATTTTTTTTTTTAAAAAATTGAATTTTTTTGTTTTATTAACATTAGGGTTAATTTATTATTTTTCTTATTTATTTCTTTTTTAAAAAATCTTCCAAAAAATTGGAACGGTTTTAATTTTTTGAGAGGTGTTTAGGGCCCAAAAATTGCTTTGAATTGATCTGGAGGTTTTGTATTTTCATTTTTGGGGGCTGTGGGGAGTGGGCACGTTAGTGTTGTGGGTTTTCTTGGTTTGAATTTGATTGTTTTAGGGCAAATTTCTTCTAATTTTGTCTCCCTCGAATAAGTTAGTTCCAGGGTCTTTGATATTGAAAAATACCCTTAATGGTTTATGATTGTATAAATAGTGGAAAAGGGTTTCCATAGAGTATGGGGCCCATAATAAATGTATGACCCATTTCTATTTCAAAAAAGTTCCTTTTTTAAAAGTTAGGAAATTTAAATTTTTTTCCCCGCGTTGGGGTTTTAAAGGGGTTTTTAGGCAATGAAAATAGGGGAAGTCATTTGGAAAATCACCTTGAGATAAAATTTCGGAAAATAGAAAAGTTTGAGGGATCAGGGTTAGGTAAATTCTTTGTCAAATTTTGGATTTTTTGCAAGGGATTGGTTCAAATATTAATTTAGGTTTTTTGTGTTTTAAATTTCATGCTGTTGCTCCCTCAGTCCCCTTTTAAAGGGAGTGTTTTTTTCTTTGTCTAAATCATTTAGTGGTTTTTGCAATTGAAGCCCAAAATTTTTAATTTAAATTTGTAATAAAATTTGAGAGCCCCAGGGAAAGCTTGAATTTCTTTTAAAATTTCCCCGGAAAATGGGAAAAGGATATTCCCTTTCGGCTTTTACCCTTTTTTTGGGTTTAGGTTTGGGCGCCATGTTCAGTGATTTGGGAAAGTTAGAAATATAACCCTTTTTTCTTTGGAACTGCCCTTTGTTTTAGGTTGTAACTTTAAGTTTCTAGCCCTTTAAATCTGTCAAAATACATTGATTAAATTTTGTTTTTATGATCTTTGAAACCCGGGGTCCGTACACGACAATGTGTCCATGTACACAAAAAATCCCGGGCCCCTTGTAAACCCGTAAGCATGAGTTAATCAATCTTTGAAAGTTTTAGGTTTCATTTTTAAGTCCCAAAAAAGGGATACGATTGAATTGATAAGACCCCCAAATTTAGTAGGAAAAAAACCGTTTTTGGAAGGGACGTTTTTCATTTATTTTCACAATTTGGAATTGAATTAAAAATCTAGACAGCTAAAATTTTTGCCATTGGGCCTTAAATTTTCCAAAATTTTTTTGTGATGTTGGGAAAAATTTGGGGAAAAGAGTCGGGTATTGTAAAATTGTTTAGTGATCTGTAGGGCTATTTAAAGATCCCTTTAATTTTTTTTGACGGGTATCGGCCCTTTTTTTCGGAAGTATCCCCAAAGGGGCCCGACCAGGTGAAGTTGAGTTTGAAATTTTCCTTTTTCAACATTTGTCTTTTGTCTGTGTCTTTTTCTTTTTAATTTTAGGGGGAAACCCGGAGGTTTTCATGCTTTTTGGTAAGTTGAAGTTGTTTTTTTTTGTGTGTTCTATGAGGGGGTTTTTCTCTGGTTAGAAAAGTTTCTCTTTTTAAGTTTTTAAAAATTGAAAATTTTTATTTTTTGCCAAAATTCCCCCAAAAGGGATTCTTTTTCGTGGCTGGGTAAGTGATCTAACCTTAGTTTTTTTTTTCAGTTTTTTTCCTTTCTGCAAAAATTCAAATTTGGAAAAATTAAAAATTTTCCTATGAATGATTAACATTTGTTTTCCCGATTGTTTTGAATTGGCCCGGGAGTTTTAAAATAATTCCCTTTCCCAAAAGTTACAGGGGTTATGGTAAATTTTTTATATAGTGGTTATTTGTTTTGGGGGCAAAAAATTTGGGTTTTTCTATTTTAAGAGCAATTAAAAAAACCCTTCTTGAATAGTGTATTTTTGGGACCCAAAGCCTTTTTTAGTTTTGGGTTTAAAGATTTTGATTTGGATAACGGTTTGAACTTGGTTTAAGAATAATTACTTGGGGTTAAGAATGTCTTTTATCTTTAAAAAACCTTTGTGGCAAAGATAATTTCCCCTTATTTTTTAGGGATTAAATTTTCATAGGGTTTCTTTCCCTTTGGGTTTTTTCTAAGAAAAGGGCGTTAACCCCGTATACCGTTGTTTTGATATTAAAGTTTGTCCGAAACATTTGGGAAAGTTTGGGGCAAAGTGTTCGTTGTTTTTTGTGTATTTTTTAGTTTTAAAAGATCCTATTTTGGGGGAAAGGATTAGTTGCTTACCCCCCTATCGTTAATTT
The DNA here is from genome assembly GCA_035578905.1 of Stictocephala bisonia. Lineage (NCBI taxonomy): Eukaryota > Metazoa > Arthropoda > Insecta > Hemiptera > Membracidae > Stictocephala > Stictocephala bisonia. Next base: position 434,978 of record JAQJVL010000542.1, on the reverse strand, counting down.
TAATCTTTGGTTTTTTGATCTGCCCGGGGTTTGAAATTTTTGAATTTTTTATTGCAGTTAAAATCACTTTTCCCGTTAAAAAAACCCTTAAGAAAACAGTTGAGTGTGGTTGTTTTGTTTTTAAGGTAGATTGCAACTTCAGTTTTGTTTTGATTTATTATTTCAATTGTATAAAATTTGTAATGTATGTTGTGTTGTTAGATGTTCTTTGTAATAAGAGTTTTTTTTGTAAAAAAAAAAAATACTTCGAATTTTATTGTTTAAGATCTTTCCCCTGAAACCCATTAGATGAGGCGTCATTTAAATTTAAGATTGTTTCTGGGGGTAAAAAAGGTGTTTGAATTTTTTAAAGTGTATTATTATGTTGATGTTGTCTTCCAAGTAGTTTGATGTTTTTTTTTCCAAATTTTTTGATTTCTTTCTTGTGGTTTTTGAGTTAGAATTGGATTCGAAAAAAGATTTTCTTTTATTAGAATTTAAAATTTTCTGCCATTGAAAAGATTGGGGACTTCCCCCTGTTCGGCAGTTTAATTTGGGGGCCAAATTTCTTTTCCCCTTTTCTGGAAAATATTTTGATAGTGTTTTTTGAAGTGTTTTGGGTTTTTCGTATTTAGGTCAATTTGGGGTTAGGGGTTTTAGGATTTTGTGTTGGGAACTTGATTTTTTTGTCTAAGAAAAAGTTATATTGTTTCTTCGATTTTTTTCTATAGTATGTCCCAAGTTGTTTTCAATATTTACATGCTTTGGGATTTGATGTGGGAAAATTTTTAGGTTTGGTTGTTGGATTGTTTTGGTAGGTGAAAGATTTTGAAGAAAAAGGTTTTTTTGGCCCCGTCTGAATTGAAAGTTAAAATTTTTTTTTTAAAAAATTTTTTTGGTTAGAGAAATGAGGGTTTAATTTTAACCCGTCCCGTCGGGTAAAACCTTCCTCAACAAGTCTCAAAACCTTTGCAATACCCCCCGCCTCAAAAACGGGGTTTTTCAAGTTTCTTTCGTAGAGGGTGCCCTGCTTTTTTGTGTGGAGGGTCCTGGTTTATTTTCATCTTTCCCTCCCTCTAAAAAAAACACACACCACACAATTATTTTAGTTTTTGGTAACAGCAAGAATTTTACCCTATAAAAATTTTTTTAAAAAATAAAAGGGTTTCATACAGGCATGAAAACCTTTTAAAAAACCCAACATTTTCATGAAAGACTATGTTAGGGTTTGAAACATAAAGAAATTACTAGCATTTTGGGTTTTTTATGTTTCCGATTTGTGGTGGTGAAAAAAATTTGGTTAAAGGGTTTGGTTAAAATAATCAATAAATAAAACACAACAGTAAAAAAACGTTAAATGGGAAAAATTTTCTGTTTTTACCTTGGGGGATTTGGAAAATGAAGTTCCAAATAAACAAAAAAAATAAAACCAACAAAAATAGGATTCAGAAAAAAAAAACCCTTTGGGTTTTAACCCAATTTAAAATAAAAAGCGATGGAAAAAAAAGTACTGCGGGGAGTTTTTTAAGCGGGAAAAACAGACGGAAAAAAAAAAGCATGTGGCCTTTGAGGTCCGGGGAAAACCCTTTCCGCAAAGCTATTTTTCAGTGTGGCCTGAGTCACCAGTGAGCATACAAAAAAAAACAAAGCAAACCCAAAACAAAGAAAAAAAAAATTTTCGTCGGGGAAATAAAACCCTTTCCGAAATATTTCTGTATTGGTTAGTGAATAACGCTTGGGCCCCAAGGGAGGGTATTGGGTTTGTTTATGCCCAAAAAGCAATGAGAAATATGGCCAGGGGTCCAACCCGGTAGGGCTCAGACCGGGAGTGAACGTGTTTAAAATTTACATTAAAAATCATCCCCAAATGGGCACCAAAAATAACAAAAAACCCGTGTCATCTGCAAAAGAGGGCAATTGGGCCTGAAAAATTGTTCCCTTTCACAAATTCATTTTTTTTTATAAATAAAAAAAATAAACGATCCCCAAAACGATCCCTTTAGGCACCCCCTGCTTTATTTGGAAACCAAAAATTTATCAATTCACCCTTAGCCAAAAACATGTTTTATTGGACAGATAAAAATTTCCAAAAATTTTTTGAATGCAATTTCTCCCTTTTTCCCCAAAGGTTTTCTGAATTTTTTAAAACAATATTTTTTGAAATTTAACCCGTGGGCGAAAGGGTTTTGCTATGTCTTAAAAAATAGTCCAGTTACTTTCTTCCCTTCATTTATACCATTAAATACTCGACTCATATATTCAATTAAAGCAACTTCGGTATTTAATCCTTTCCTAAATACCATATTGATGATTACTAAAATATAACTTTTTCAAGAAAATTTTACTAATTTATTTTCATTATTTTCTCATAATAATTTGGAAAACACGATAGAAGAGAAATGGACGATAGTTATTACAGAAAACACGCGGGCCTTTTTTATGTATTGGAATGACAACGGCCTCTTTCATTTTTTAAGGAAATATTCCACTTTTAAAACTAAGGTTAAACATGAATAAAAGTACATGGTTTATTTTTCCGTAAATGGCTTTAATTATAGAGGAATTTATACCATCTAATCCCGGTGATGTGTTAATTTTTAACCGATTCTATTGCTTCCCGTAGTCACCTTCAAGTACTGGACCAATAAATATAGATTGCATTTCTGTATGTTCAGGAAAAACATTACTCATGTCAAATTCGTTTGACAAATCAGTACTAACGTCGTTTCTAGTAATTTATCAGCCACTTTTTTTTTTTTCGTACACACACACTGCACCTTCCTTTCGGAATATCAGTGCTTCTTATTCCTTAATCGTTGTTAGTTTTTATTTAGTCTAAAAATAATTTCCTTGCTTGTGTTAATGAGGTTAGTTGTTTGTTTTGCCTTTATTCTCACAAGTCCGCTTTTCCAGCGGGGGACCCAAGGCTGGTCCACTGGGAGGGGGGATGGGCGGGCGGGAATTTCTTCCTGTTAGTATTTGGGGATGTCTTGATCGTGAGTGTTCATTTAATGTGGTAATTTTTTTTTTTTATGTCATGTCTTTGTGCTTCTGATTATTCAATTAGAATTTTGATAATGTTTCAGAATGTGTCTTTTTGAGTTGTCGTGTCCAGGAGGTTTGTCATTTGTGTGGGGTGTTTCCAGTTACTTCCTTCATGCTTGGTATCTTTACTTTGACTGGCGTAGGTTTGGTTGTCTCTTGCTTTTTATTCTTTTGAATAGAAACTACTGCCCCCACGAATCTAACCCACAGCTTATTCAATTCGGGTAAACCCGAACTTGGTTGGGGTAAACCAGTGTGGGGGCTCCCCACACGTTGCAGCAGTAGCAAACATTTTAGGGCTCTGTTTAAACTTTTTTCGGTTCTTCTTCATTATATCTTCTTGTTGAACTCAGTTGCTTAATGATGTTTGCAAGGTGTTTGATGAAGGAATTAGATTTCCTTAATTAATGTACTGAAGGTTCACAGGTTTTTCTTCTGCGTTTTTCATGCAAATCTTTTCTCAGATCTTCATTGGCTTCACATTCCATGTAGCAGCACATGTTGAGTCAATCTGTCCGCAGTATTGCATTCGGGCTTTCCGCCCATATGGAATATAATATTGCGATATTCGTAAAGGGTCCCGTGCCTATTAATTAGTTGAATTGTAGCTTGTTCTACACTTTTTTCAAAATGTTTAAGTGTTGTTTCTTTCTTGTACTGACCAGGCAAGTTGTTGGAAAGTGTTTTTACCTGCCAGTTTCTTTCTTGTCCATTCATCTTGCCATTAGTGTGTTTAGTTCTTTGTTTGATTTTCCTCTCTTCGTTTCGGTATTCTTCCCAGTGCCTTTTATCTTAGCATTGCAGAATTTCTGAAAAAGCTTAAGTTCGTATGGTTGTGGGTTTTCCCCTGTTATCAGGCAAGAGTGCCATTTAGGACCTTATCAGCCACTGACAAAAAGTTATTAAAAATAATTGGCCCCCTTTTTCTTTTTTATATATCAACCATGATTATTATTTTACCTTAAGTGTAATTGCTATATTTCATCTGTGTATATTTTGACCAGTTACTTCTAACCTAAATATTTCCAGGTTTGCTCTTGGATTTCTCTCAAAATTTTTCAACCAATGTTTTGTTTAATATATTTTGCTTTAATAAACGAATGTCTTTCTGCAGTTTGTTCCGAGAAACAATGTTAAACAAATATGTCTTACAAAAGAGGTACTTATAGGTTCCATTTTAATTTTTTTAGCTATTACATTTCGTTCTTTATTCTATCTACAGATATCAAAAGTGTAATCCACATGGTTTCTAAGTTTTTTTCAACTTACTTTTTTATTTTATTATTTGCCATTTTCAGAGATATGGCATATTAGTTTGAAATTCAGATATCATAAGCTAATGACACATCCTGCTGCTGATAAAGTAGCACCAGTTGCAATTATCTAATTTTATGCTGAGCTTATTATATTGTGTTACTTTATGTTCAGTCTTATTATAACTGTAATTTTTCTACTGAGGCATATTTAGACTGCGTCTCGTGACCTTGGCCTTGAGCCACAGTCAGCTGTTCTCTACCCATTTCTTTCAAACAATACAGCTTTCATCAAAGTGATACGTTTATGTCAGTTTTCTATAATGATTACCTTTCAATTGTAAGTTAGACTCTTATTCCATTTATTATTTATAGTTTGTGATCATGCAGGTTTAGTTAGTGTCTGTACCTTGTAGGTTCTTTTATAATTGATTTCAATACACTATTAAATAGCAATTAGTAATTAAATAATCGTCCATTACATTCGCCTGTGTCTACATAGATTTTAATTCATTATCACCAATATTATAAGATTTGTTGAATGGATTTTTAATTTGCGAAATCTTAAATTCCTCTCCTGGAGGAATTTTCTGTTTTATGTACGCTTGGTTCCAATATTAGATTTTCACTTTTTGCTTTCCACTCGTGCATGAGTTGGTGAGGGAGCTTGCAGATTGCACAGTCATTATAAACTTTTCAGGCTATGGCTGCTCAGATTATCTATCAAAAGTACTGAAATAAGAAATAGTGATTTTGTTATAGTAAATTTTTACTTTGCTCAGATATATTTATTTCTACAAATTTGGTGGTATCATTATAAAACGATAATTAATATGTTAGTATTTGAGTCGGTGACTGTGTTTTTTTGAAATAGACATACTAACCTCACAGCCACGGGTCGTCTTAAAGTACTTATGCAGGTGGTAGTGTTATCAGATAAATTCAGTAAAAGCCCCAAGTTTCCTCGTCTCTGGTGCTGTGCTATCTCATGACATGAGTCATCACACAGAGTCTGTTCTTGTATTCGTCGTTGGCTTTAGACGAGGTCGATGCAAGATGAAATTGGCTTCTTGTGATTGGTAGACGTCATCCTCAATCAGGTTCACAGTTTGCGCCAGACGGTGGAATTAGTATTTGACTACAGGAGTAGGTGGCGCAAATGCATGGGAAACAACCTTTTTTGACGAAGGATTGCGGTTATGCCGAACTTTCTGTCGGTGGCAATAGAGAATTCGCTTCTCAAAGTGGATCCGCTGAGTGAGCCGTGGCTGTCAGCCAGAGAAGATAAACCTCACCAATGAGATACACACTCTATAAGGAAGGACATCCTTTGCAAGCAATTCAGACCAACTTTTGTTTCTGAGATTGCTGTTTTCGGCACTTTAGCCGCTTAGAGTTCTCCAGACTAAATATTTTCTGCCTTCTGTTGCTAGGGACGATATCGCAGAGGAAGATTTGCGAGATAGAGAGCGGCCTTCGAGTGCGATGAGAGAGAGGAGCAAGTTTCGAGGTTAGTCGAGACGAGAGAGGGATGCGAGGGTTGTGTGCGGAAAAAAGGAGAAGGTTTGCCTGGTGTGTCTGTATATAAAGTGCTTCCTTCCTCTATACATGACTCTGCTCTCGCATGTACCTCTGCCGCCGCGGGTTTGGGCCGAGATGCCACTTGATTGAAAGACTCTCGAACTTCTTTCATTGCCAATTGTTGGAATTACAATTTAAAGATGTGATCGTGGGATGCCGAATTTTTTTCATATTTTGCTTTGATAATCAAATCGGTTGATCAAACTATGATAACCCCAAAACTTTATAAGATGATGAAATATTTTGGAACTGCTCTAGTTTGAACACTGTACAAGCACTGTTGCTTTCAACAATATTCAAGCTTGTTGCTTTAACAATATCGAAGCAACTGTTGCTTTAACAGAAGTCAAGGACTGTTGCGTGTTATAAATGTAGTTTGATTATAACCAATTTAATTCTGTGATTCAAGATATTGTTTTACATAACCGAAAGAATATACTATAATACAAATAACTAACAAAAGTAACTGGGGCAAAAACATTTTAAGGAAATAATCTATTGACAAAGTGTTAGACTATTCAGAAGATTTTAATAAATTAATTATAGAGCTGTTATTGGAATAATAAAAACAATGTAAATTCTACTTAAAAATAAGTTTATTCACTCAAAAATGAAACGTACTTTATGGAGCGAAAAAGTATTGCAAATGTCTAAACACTATTAAATATTTTCTAGTCTTATGTTCGGTGGACAATAAATTAAAAAAAAAACAAAATTAAATCATTCAAGTGACAAAATTATACATTACTCGCAGAATACTACTAACTAAAATTAAAATTGCCGCATAAACTCACTAACATTTCACATTTCATCTAATTCGTTTTTAGATATATGAAGTGTGGGCAACTTTGAATAACACATATATAACGGAAAATTATAAACAAAGTTAAACTCCAAAGAAACATTCCAGTATATATAAATACTAAAAATAACATTGCGCAATTATTATATACATATTTTATTTTACATATAATTATTCACATATATGTTAAGTTCAGTTATGAAATTTAAACATATATTTAACACTCACACAAACCAAACCTTATTTAATAGAAGTTCAACCTGTACAAAAAATATTATAAATACTCAATACAACACTTGCAAAATGATCATTTTAACCATTTCTATTTACCTAATTACATGTAATTTATGTAAAATGCACAGTTTAAAGAAATATATAATTATCCCACATTATTTCCAAAAACTTCAAATGTACATTATTATTCAGTAGACCTACTTATTAAAATTTACATCACCACATATTTTATAATATTTGTGCAACCGGGGTTAGTCTATGACAATTAATATAATATACATAAATAAACTCACCCACACCAGGCAACTGTATTTGTACTTAAACTTTAAACTATAACAAAAAACATTATTAGATAACGTTAACATAATTAACAAAACATTACATCGCACATAATCACAGATTTTATTTACAATAACAAATTTCTCGATACTAGGTTCTGGTATGAAAAAATTAATATTTACATATATAACCTACACATAAATTATTTAAACATATACAATTATATACAAAATATAGTAACTATGTAATATTGTAGACTAATGAAAAAAAATACATCGATCAAATAATATATATATTTTATTACCCTATTAATTATGTACAATCTAAACATAATGTGTGTCAAGTAAGAAATAAAGCATATTCAATGAATTAAAAGAAGAAAGTTAGCCGACCATCCACATGTTGGTCTGTTTTTTCAGTTAGCCTGTCATACATGACAAGAGTTTTTAAGCTTCTTATTCAGTTTTACTTGATCACTCCTCTGTCACTCTCTTTACCTTCCGTTGTAACAAAGCCTTGTCTTATACATGTCGTCTTTCGATTCCACTTTACACTGTAAAACTACTTACCTTACTCACTAACGGCCTCTATCTTAAAAAACTTGTGTACTTTACATCAATCAACCACTTGCGGATGAGTTCTCTTCAGTGTTGTGAAGGTCTTCTTTTACCAGTGTCTTGGCAACTCAGTGCTGGCAATCACCTTTAGGAAAAAGCCTGGGCCAATAAAGCACAAATGCTTGAGACTTTAACGTATGTGTTAGAAGATCGAAGGACTTTATTAAGTCTGGTAATTCTCCCGGTATGTCTGGTGAACAGATTTCATTAGGTTAAGATACTCCGGGGGGTATAAAAAGAGAAGGAGTTTTCTTCAGAAGAGTAGCCATACACGTTTCACAGGAAAATTTCTCCACACATTTTTTCCTAGCCTACCGGATATGTAACTTCAACACTATCTCAAAGGCCTGATACTTCTAGTGATCTTTGATCTAGTGTTGGTTGAGTGTTACATTGTGGGGACTAAGTTGGATGAAAGCTATGGCAACTGAGTGTGAGGCTCGACTGAGGTTTGATAACTTATCTTGTGGCTCTTTTGACTGGCAGTACTGAGTGGAACTTGTAGATTTTTGTAGCCATCTGGTTTCCACAATTTGCAGTATCAGGGGGTCAGTAACGGCATGGAGTGATAGCATGCTGGAGATTCCCGTCTGAACTCTTTGCAGATGGATTACTGTAGTACAACACACCCCTGTGTCTGAGAACACCAAACAAATTCTCAATGGGGTCCTGGTTGTATCTCTATTAGTTAACAAAATTTGTATTACACTGGAAGGAAATCTCTGTATAATGTAGTATTCCTGATGGTTTGGATGAGACCTGTCAAAACAATGGAGGATTTGAACCATCTAGAGTTCCTCCATGGTCTGTCTATACTGGATATTGGTTCCAAGCAATTTGAGGAACAAAGTTGGTTTTCGAATAGTGTGCACTGCTGGTATGGGTTTTTGTGTCTAAGTGACTTAGCTTTGCACGTTTAAACAGTCAAGTAAGTAATGTAATTTATTTTGCCCAAGAAAAAGTTGCTGTATTTAAATATGTCATTTTTCATCTGTTCCTAAAATTAACAGCAGCTTCCATCCTTCTCGTAACTGAATTACTAAAATTTGAGCTGCCGTTTACACATTATCTTTGAATGGCTTGCTGGTAGGTTAACATGAGTTTGATATTTTCGGCGCAGCTCGGCAGGTCTGAAGCTAGATTTCTGTCGCTCTCATTAATAAAAACTCTTAAAATGGTTCTCCCCATGACACAGGTGTGTTCATTGTCCACTAGAAAATCCCTTTTCAGCAAAGTTTTGCGGATACACTTTAGAAGGTTGAGGGTAATCATATAAACAGAATATCTTTTTTTCTCCCCAAAACAGTAATAGGGTAATCTTTTGAAACTCCCAGAGTTTCCAATGCAGCTGCATTTGTCGATCCCATATCGTCAGAGACAGTGGCTTTAAGTCCGAGATTGTCATCAAAAGGAACTTTTTCGACTGCAAATGTCCAACAAACAATGTTAAAGTTTGCGATTTATAAGAGGTTGATTTGCAGAGCACATATGCGGAGGCCGGACAATTTCCTCCATTGTTCATTACACCTCGCAGCATAAAAAACTGTTGCATGTGTTGCTATGTCTTCTGGTTTCTTCCCAATGGCCAAGACTCCCTCGTATCCTTCAACCAAATTAACTTGGAGTTATATTCCAGGAGATTTTCTTTAACCACCTTTCATCAGAACATAAAACGCCATTGTTTTCAGTTGCATGTCATGGATTTAACTTTGAACTTTCCTACCTTATCACAAATAAAACTTCTAGTTGTAAACCCGGAGTAATATTGTTTACATTTATCCATTTTTTTTAAGTCTAAGCAAGCAGTTTTGAAATACCCTTCCTCTATAAATTTGTACTCGTTGTTCTTGGTGCCTTGTAGTAGATTGACAGGGACCAGCTGCTTTTTTCTTCAGTCCTATTCCGAGTCGAGTTTGGTGTCGCAGTGTGAATTTTGGATGTAATGTCAGTGGATCTTCAGATATGAATTTTAGGTAATTTGGAAATGACAGTCTTGATTTCAAACATTGTAGTTCCTCTTTTTTATGATATAATGCTGTATTGGTTCTTCTTTTTTACAAGTGATTTTTTGTTTCTAGTGATGCGTTTGTTTCAATCTTCTTCTACGTTCGGTGTTAGTTATTACAATTTGTCATCATTGTTTAGTTCAGATAGAGGTTTGATTGATGTTAAAATCCTCTGAAGCGTTCTCTTCACTCCCTCCAATTCAATTGTATTGATCAGGACTTGTGGGATTCTCAAAACACTCAGATTCCAACTTGGGATCTTCATTTCGACAGTTGTCTTATCCTGATCAAACCAAAAGGAATAGGAATCTGCACGCAGGGTGGTTTCGCAGAGTTTGTTTCTTCAGGTCGTTTATTTGTAAATGCAGACCTCCTTAAAGTGTTGAGAGCACAGAGTATCGATACTTCAGCTTCTTGTCTGGCAGATCCGCGGAAGTCGTCTCGCCGCATTTGGTTACCACCATATGCATCTGTAAAATTATATATGAATTTAAAAGTATTTAATATTAATTAGCAAACATTTTTCCTATTGTGATATATAATGAATTACAGGTATGTACAACCTGTTCAATAAAGAGATGAAATTAAAAAAGACAACAGTTTTGCTTTTGGCTGTATCCTGAAAAGATAGCGTTGTGGTAGGCTACTTGTAAATGTAATGATCCTCTTAGTTGTTTTTAGGAGTTCAACAAAAAAAGAAAAATAACCGATTCATAAGGAAAAAATATTGAGTGTGATTCCAAATATGTAATATACCAAACATCTTGTTTTAGTTTGTTATCGTTATTAATACAGGTTATAGTTGGATATAAACCAAAAGAATTTCAAATATAGAATTAACAAACCAAAAGAGGCTGGACACAAAGAAACTCTCAGTAGTGTTAACTGTTACAAATCCTTGTTAAGAATATTCCAAAATCGTTTATACGCCTCTATCGTAAAGGTAGTTTTTAAATTATTAGTATGAATATTCTGCAAAAATAATGAAAAAAAAACTAAACTGTTGCAGTCGTGGCAGTTTTAAAATCCAAAATGTATTCTAGGTTTAAATGTTCTTTTTGAACATATATTGGTATACCTATTCCTTTCATTTTAGTTCAAAAATTTGTATTTCTTAAAATATTCACCATTATTGAAAATTTGCTCAACAATAATTTCCGAACCATAATTTATCTATACCAACACAATTAGAAAATGGTTTTTTTTTTCATTTAACTAAACAAGCCAATTGTTTTTTCTTAAGTGTGCTTAGTATATAATCATACGTTTCATGACAAATTTTTGTTTACATAAATTCTTTATTTTTCTTTCATTCGAATTTTCTTTGGAAAAAGGCTTATTGCCCAAATCTTAAGCTTATTTTAAAAGGTTGGGTTGGTGATTATACTAAATGATACGTTTTATTTCAGTTGTACTCACTCAATTTTGAGCGTGGCTAAAGTTCAAAAAATGGTTCATTAAATTATGCTTCAACGAATTAAAGAGGTACGCAGATTACAGTTTGCGTGTTCATATTTTAAATATAGTGGAATGATGTAAATTTTACATTTTCAGTATTACAATCTTATATACAGTTCCCTTAGTTTTATAATTTTAATAAAATTTACGAAGTTGGGAAAACTACGGGTTGAAAACTACTGGCAACTACTAAATTAATTTGGCATTTTGATAATTACCTTGTTCAATTTAACAAAATATAGTATTCTCATAATTTTTGTTACCAGGCACCGCAGATAAACTTGTTCTTAATTCAATTTACATATAAAATTAAGATTATGAAGCGTATTGTATTTTAATCTGAAACTGTAATCTTGAACAAGAGTGCAGCGGGCTAAACCGAGCTGACGATGATCCTACATAAGGGCTCCTATGTTAAATCGGTTGCACAGACGACAAGACGGTGGACTGGTAAAGTAGGCCCTTAATTTGTATTACTTCACTTACATAAAACGTATATTACGGATTAGTTTTCGAAAGATTATAAGGAAGGAAATGTAAAACGCCTTTTTAGCGTATTTTGGGGGTGTTCCCCAGTGCACCCTTAAAAATATATCAGACATGTTTTAGACATATGTCATTTTAATAGTGGGGTTAAATAACATTATCGTTCAAAGAGATAGTTTAAACTGATCCAAAGTAATACACACCTTAATATCATTTAATTTTCACATCTGTTTGTTAGTTCTCAATTGTACTTTTAAAAGGTCTTTCAGATTTAACTTTTTAATTTATTTTGGAAATTAACAGGTAATATCAATGATACATTGTCTATAACCATTATGTTTACAAATTACTATTACGTATCATTATTTTTGTCAACAATTGAATTTAGAATGTTATAAAGCAATTAGTAATAAAAATACTCTCTTACTCTTTCTCGGTAGTTATCTGGAAAACTAAAGAAAGACAATCGCGGTTTTCAGCGGGCGTATTTTCACAATTACATCGCACATTTGCCACTGCTTGACATTTTCTTACCGTTATCGAATAAGATTAAAAAAAAAACTAAATAAAAAAGCTTACTATTTTAAAGCATACTATATTTTAACGAATGATACACTAAAATAATAAAACTACTAAAAATTCAGGACTAAACTCTGAGATACACTATCGGCACAACATGAAGCTCAACTGATAGTGCTGGGAGGGGGTCGGTTGTCAAAACAAAGATTTTTGAGTTTGTTTACTAATGTGAACAGATGAGGGGTGGTACAGAAATATTTCGCCAGAAATTTCTTTTGGTTTGCTCTTTCCGCCTCTGAGTCACACCTCACCAGGGCAACTTTTACCCTTTCGCACCACAACCCTCGCTCTCTCTCTCTCTCTTCGTACCCCCGAGCGTCTTCTCTCGCACCTCGAAGGCGACGCGCTCTCTTCGGCACCTCTGCGGAGATCTCCCTAGCACACAGAAGGCAGGAAATATGACTGGAGAACTCTAGCGGCTTAAGGCGAAAAGCAGCAATCTCAGAAAACAAAGTTGGTCTGAATTTGTGAATAAAGGTTTAAGTAGTGTCCTTCTGTTTTAGAGTGTGTTTTCTTTGCCCTCCACTTTAGAACTCTTCCCACATAAATACCAGCGTCTGTATACTTCAGGTTGGCGATGGACACGGGACTACTGCCCGGCCACCCACTATTAATCCTCTCGCAGCATCCGCCGGCATGCGGTCCGATGCCTAGGCGTTGAGTACCTACTGGCTGTGTTTTACAATGGTTGCATTTTTTAACAGATTAATAATTCTACATTTTTTTTTAAATGTATTTGAAATCTGCTATTAAAGTTTCGAAAAATTGATAGAATACTCGACACTGAACAATAAAAAGTTAGGCAAGTTTTAAGACTATAAATGATTGTTATTGGAACTGTCTTGGTAAAAGTAAATTAACAGCTTGAATTGGTTATTATTACGTAAATTTTTTACTGAAGATATAATAAGCCTAAATACGAATTACAATACACTCAGTCAAAAAGTTGTTATTATACACAAAATATGCTATGTACAATGACAAATACAATACAAATACAAATAATACACATCAATAAAACCAATATTGTACAAAAAATTTTAACTATTAAACCTACAGTGGGCTGAAATTGCTTCTGATCGTTTCACTTGCAGTTGTCTTCTTAAAAATGGATTTTTGTGTTTCTCTGCAAGAGAAAAAGGTAATTATGTAAAGTATGTAAGCTAAAATGTAAGGTACGATTTGTTTGTAACCAAATTGGCAGAAGCTTAAAATGAAAACCATTTAATTTAATTTGACCATAACGTTTAGCAAAGTTGTCAGTCTAAAAAAAAAAAAAATGAATTAGCTAGAAAACTATTAGCTCAATCACGGTAACTTATTTAGATTACTATAATTTTTACAAATAATAAATATGTTTGTTTACATTCTAGTATTTTTATTAAGTATAATGTTTTTGATAGTTTTTTCACTATTTTAAATTATTTCATTTATTAAAAACTGAACTCAACAAACTTGATAAAACTGGTTTTTTTTTACATTAAGGGATTAATAACTTACTCATTCAAGATGTGTGACTCCCTAGTCGTCTTCCTCTTCGCTGTCCAGTCGCTGTCATCCACATGACGAGTTCCCTCTTGGAGCCATGGTTTATGATAAGTTTCTGCACACTGGTATCGTCTGACATTCATGAGCCTATCGTTGTCCATTCATTCTTCTCGTGATTGGACACATTTTTCATTTTATCGGAGGGATAGGTAGTTTCACAGTTCAATGCAAGTGTGTTGATAAGTCTGACAATTGTATGTAGTGCTTCTTTGATGCTAAGTACCACGTTCAAAATGGCCCCATACATTTTCAATGGGTTATAATTACATGATATGGTGTGAAGCCGGATTACTGCTTAAATCCTAGCTTTCCGCCGCGTTTATTTGTCAAAAGACTCATGAAGTAAGCTGAGGCTTATGAGTTTGATGAGATTCTGTAACAGTTCAGGCTACGCTTAATCTGGAGTATTGGGTATTCCATGTTATGAACCATGTCAACGTACTACCCCTTTTTCTTGGAATGTTGTTGTTGGTGCTGGATTATTGCCACTGGGATATGTTAGGGGGCTTGTCCATCACTATTGTAGACGATGGTTGATGTTGTAACACACCTCAAAAACCTAGAATTCAAAAACTTAGTGGTTCATTCTTCCTCGGAAAATAAACTGTCTTTTTGACTTCAAAAATCTTATGGTAGTGAGTTTATCACAACCCTGTGTCCTATGCGTGGCATATAATGAGTCTTTTCCTTTACCGAGCGGAGATTTAAGTTGCAATAGCTTTATCGTCCGTTCCATCCTACTCCTTTTGTTTATGTTTTTTTTGAGTTGGCGTTAGCCCGTTTCATTCAAGGAAAAAAACTACATTTTTCATATCAACATTTTTCAATTTTTCTTATATTCTACACCTAGGGATAAAGCAATACTTGGTTTTCCATTAGCAGTTTTTCTTTTGTTAAGGCTTTTTCCAGCCGGATAACCAAGATCTTTCACACAATTGGGATAAACGTTCGTAATGAGCACTGTATCAGGACTATTCCACCACACCTTCCTGCACCCCCCCCCTGTCCTCCCCCCCCCCTTATTTTAACTGGCTTATTGGTTAGCCTCCCCCAGACTAGGCATTCGTCTCGCTCACTGCCTCTCCCCCTCACCCGCTCCCCCTCCAGCCTCTTCTCTAATTCCTATCTCCATCAACGTCCCCCCCCCTCCCCCCCCCCCACCCCACGCCGCTCCTGCACGGCCGGGTAGCCTCCTCGCGCCTCTCCCTCTAGCTTTCTCTCCTCTTACCATCCCACACTTGCTTGTCTTTCGAATTCACCGACGCCTTACCTCTACGTTCCCCTCCTTCCCTCCCACCGACCCCCTCCATTCCTCTCCTCCCATTATCTCTCTCTCACCCGCCTCGCCCATCCCCGCTTTTTTCCCTCTCGGCGGGTTCTCATACTCCCCCTCCTCCCAACATTAACAACCAAGACCTTCCGCCTCCCGCAAACTCAGCCAGTCCCCTAATCCACATAAAACTGACGGCCCTTCCACCTCAGGACTCTCCTACCTGCCTCACCCTCGCCTTATGTGCAACCAAGCTAAAACCCGTCTCTACTTCCATCCTGCTCGCCCCCCGCCCAACCCTCCATATCTACCGCACTCTTTATCAAGATCCTACCCCTCGTTGCCTAAAAATACCCCCCCTTCCCACATCTCACCTCCCCCCCCATAATCCCCTTCTCTCGCGTGCCCGCTCTCGACCTAGACAGGCTCGTCCCACGCCTAGCCCTCCCTTTGCCCACTTCCCTGCTCACTTCTCATTTTTCTGCCTTCTCATCACCTCCCACACCCTATTCCGCCTTCAACTCCTTTTCCTCTTTCAATCTACACTCAATCGTGCTCCTCTTCCCCTCGCTATCCCACGCAACCGTCTTCGAACAATTGCTATAATCCTACGGTACTCCTCCGTCCATAAATCCCCCACAACCTTTCCTCCCACCCCAACTCTTCAACCTTGCGCTATCCCCTCACCTCCTCTACAATCCCATATACTTCCTACCTCCTTCGCATCCTTTATCTCCATCTCCTCCCAATCATCATCCTCTCATCCCCCCAACACACTCCACCAACCACCTCCCCACCCAAACCCACCCCCCCCCCCCCCCCTCTAACCCCTTCCCTCACACCCCATCCTCCTCTCCCGCACATCTCCACCATCCACTACCCCCCCACCGACCGTCAAACTGCTACCCATAAGTGCTGATTTGAATGGTGAATTTGTAGAGTAGTAGTATTTTAGTCCCTTTTCAAATGTATATTATAAAATTTTGTTCTTGTACTTGGTTTAATTTTAATTCCAAAACGTTCCTTGTGTGTGTGTGTGTGTGCGCAGCCCTCGTACTTTTTACTAATATAAGACGTATTCGGCCTCGGACAGCTATAGAGAAGGAGATGAATCTTCAAGACTGAAATCCAAATGCCACAAAGTCGAAAAGTTTAATGCAACTACACGAATGAATTTCAATTTCTCGTATGATGTATAAAAAAGGCCATTACAGATTGACGTCCTCACCTATTGCCTCTCTAAATTAAAAATAAATATAATTCATTCTTTTGTGAAAGTTGATCTCTTTTGTCTGTCAAGCTCCTACGTCATGTACATTCCGATTGACATATATCAGAGTAATTAATGTAGTAAATAATCGGTCTTTCACGAGCTCAGCACTTTCATTCGTATCAGGGCGCATTTTATACACGAGCTCTCTACCTTTCTTAAGACCTGATGCTAATCGTGACCTTCACTGTTAAAAGGAAGAGATGCGTGCATTCCATTATAGCGATAACAGTCAGCGGAATTTATTGCAATGTAACAAATTCCTGCTGCATGTGTCAAAATTTCCAATAAGGATGGGTTAAGTGTGTTCAGCCTTCGGTCACATATGTAAATGCGGAAACTGACCCTGTGCAGGAACCAAAGGAGTCACTACTCACCTTTATTCAGAAATACTCCCACAACAGCACCCTTCTATACACCAATAAGCGGCTCACATCAAGTAATATATTTCGCGCGCGATATGGTAGTGTAGACTTTCATCCATTATCTTGAGCCTTGCCCATCTTCTCTAAATTGCGCCCCATAATGCCTTCTCGCTTCTCTTTTTCACCCTTTCCTCATCCAAGGATTTTACCTTTCATTTCCTGGACACGCTGAACAACTGTCTGTAAACTAAAACACCTTAATTTTCATTACTATAACGCAGTTCTTGTGTTTTGTTCTATTTTCTCACTGTGAAAAATCTTTTACCGTGTCACACTCTAGCACCATTGCAAGCCTTCCTTTGACTGCACACTTTTACTTCTTTGAAATATAGAATATCTCTTTGCCTTAGGCCAGCTGGACGTATCAAACTTGCGGTTTCAACGGTGCGCTTGCTTGTGTCGCGGTAACTCGCATCTTGGACTACTAATGCTCCATTGTGTTTGTTGTTTAGGGCATAGAACAGTCACAAGATGAGTAACATACAAATAAGTAGAAACTTGTTGACTATTCAATATCAAACATTCATTAGCTATCAGAGTTCAGATCTAACTTGGAAAGAACAGTCATGTAGGGTCGATGTTAGTGATGAACAACGTAGTCAGGTCTCACAGTGACTGATACTGCGACGCCTTCGAGCCATGTGTTCAGTGTATGTTGGTAGTATGCCGCTGCAATAATAGCTGTTAGAGATAGAATTGCCAAGGTTATACCAAATGTTGTGTAATTAAGCTTAGTTCACGCCGTGGATTTTTTCTTTTGTTGTTATGCTTAAATCCCTAATCCGTTCTCGCAAAGACTTCGGCGTGAAGGCATACACAAATATTATGGAACTAATGTCTTCGAATTCCTTAAGCAGTCCACACAATTGGAGCATTCTGGTCGACTCAAAAACTCGCCACAAAACTAATATTATACAACGAACCATTATATCGCCACCAGGACCATACACTAAATCTTGGAGATTGGAAGAATAAGAGATATCCTGAGAAAGGCAGCATCAGTGGGTTTTATATATATGGCTCGCTACTCCAATACTCAACCCTAGATATATGATCATTTTCGCTAACTGACATATCTTATCTCTCATGGCCATTTCAATGGCTCACGTACCACTAATGTCGGGTATCTGACGCACAAGGCTTCAGAGACCACATAATAATGATTGTCAAACTGTAGCAGCCATCAATAATAAAATGCCAAAATTGCCGTCTAATATACAGATGTGTGACTGATACAGATTGGGGAGCCCAGTCTAGCCCGTCGGGCGCGGTTGTCTTAATGACCCATCGCTAAGTGTTCCTTCATGAACACAGTGGATAGGCATACATATCTTAATACAATTAATTCGGCTTATTTATACATTCGTACATTCACAGCAAATGACTTATTGTATAATTGCAACTTACCACTTCACAAATTCGATATAAAGTCTACGCGCTACATTAAGAGTGTGCGACAGTTCTGGTTTAATGTCACACTAGAATGGTCTCAGTTCCAAATTTCATTTTACCGTTAGGAGAAATTCAATGGTTCTAATCTTCATTTGAAATGGAAATACATCAACCTCTTGTAAAAGATATTTTATTAAATTCATATATATAGTTTAATATGATTATTATATTTGGTATAGGATTTTCCTATTCATATGTTTTTAGAAATGTAATAAAAATGCAATCTGAGTACCCTTAACTTTTTTATTAATATTATTTTCACACAACATGTTTCAGCTTAATGGTCATTTTCAAGTGTATATTAAATAATTAAATTATAGGTATATAACAGTTCTTTAAATACAATGTAAACATGTTATTTTATATAAATTTTGTTGAGTTGGATTAACGTTTGGTGATATTTTTAATAATAACGCTTTGACTTGTTTCGTCTCTCTCTTATCAAAAATTGCGGTTTGTATCAGTTATTTAGTTGTGTTCTAAGCTATGTTCCACATGGGATTACGTCACTGGATGTGCCCTATAATATACGCTATGTAAATTCTTCACTGTATGAGCCATTTCATTTATCATTTGACAGTGTCCCGTTTTTCCATATAAATTTAACTATTTTCACAAGATTTCTTCAATTTTGTGTTAAGTTGTGGTCTGTACGAGAGGCACTCAAGTGCTTCATGCTCATTTAGGGATTTCACTATAGCGTTTGTGGTATAGGCTTCTCTGCGAGAGCTCTGTTCGACACTGTCTCGACTAGCGTGTTCTCATTTATTCTGCAGTTCGAATGGATGCTCTCCAGTTTGTCACGAATGTTAGAATTTATAACAGTCTGTATACAATTAAGTTTCTGCTAAATACTCATGATTGGTTCTGCAAAATACTTCGCTAGTAACTTTTGCGCGTTCATTCTTTAGCATTTAGTTGCGCTATTTCTAACTCATATTCGCACTCTGTGTTTGTTTAGTGATTCGACGTAACCCTTCGTTTGTAACATGGGAAAGGTGGAGCGGGGTCTATAATGCCACTGTAAGTTTTATAAGGGGGTTGCGTGGCGCCCATAAAGTCGTGCTGGTAACATCGACGGGACGAGCGGAATATGTATCGTCCAATACACCCAACTGTAGACAAGACCACTGTTTGGCGTGCAGTACGTGGGCATCGCGTCACAATCACCGTAAAAGGTTCTCTTTCTGGGCCTCGGCTGCAATGTTTCGCTGTCAGGCTAACTGGCGGTGTGGGAAGAATCAATAATCATAATGTCTATCGAATAAATGGGGCGCGAGATTGATAGAATTCGATCATTCTCTACTTTCACCTCGCTTACACTCTTAATCTTCATCTTCCAATACCTTTTTTTACAGTATTCTAATCTCTCTCACATATTATTCTTTACCCTCAGCCTTAAAACTGTCCAATTTATTTCCATACATTCTTACATTCCTTATCTGTCTGCTACTCCTTAGACTTATGCTCGCTTGTTTTATATCTTGTACTCACTGACGATGTAACAGCTATCTCATTTCACTTCTCTACATGTTCTTGGACATCCCATGATTTTTGATACATCCTTTTTTGTTTTCTTTTCTGTTCTCTCATACATTCATTACCTTAGACATGTTGTTAGACTATTACATCATTGATGCGCCCACCTAATCTCTGTTGTTTCACTGTTCTTACAACGCGCTATTGCACATCGTGTGCTTTAAAATATTCTTCTTTATTGTTGCGCTGTCGCACCAGCATGATCGCGACTGCTTATGTCTATCTTCATCTCTTACTTATATCTTATTCAAGCGCGTTTTGAAAATGCTACATTACTGATTGCTCGCTATTAAATTTAAACACACTACTTTGTTCAACCAGGATGCTTTATAGCTCATCCTTATTAATATGATGTCTGTTACTCACACGAATCTCTTGTAAATTTGGATGCAGATTATCAATGTGAATGCACAAACGTCTAAGTTAAACCTAAATAAAGGATAGAGATGTTACGACGTGTTTAATCTGTTTTTCGCTCATTTACTTTCTCAGTTTGTCGTGAGCTGCGCGCTGCTCTCTACAATTTAAAGGCTCCTAGGATGGTGACCCTCCATTAGATTTTACAAAACAATTTTTGTCTATTATAATACCTTACAGGACACAAGAACTCTATAATAGGACTCGATGGACATAAGCATTCAATACATATTTAATATGTGTGATATAATCAATAAGAGTGTCTGTCAGGTTAGTCTGTCTATCGGGTGTGTTCTTGTTGCAAGTGCACGCACTAGCAAAAGCTAAGGATAGGAATGACAGTTGTGGGAGCGGGGCGTATCTTGCAAATGTAATAGGAATGTTTGGGCCCCGCAATGCCAAGATTGCAGAGTGTATAATGACAAGAGATCGAGGTGGACAATGGGCAAAGAAAACTAAAAACATCAGAAATTGTATGTAACCTGGATAGCAGTCTAAAATGAAGTTGCTGGCTAGAAAGAACACATTGATCAACTCAAATGATGAGCGATATAAGGCGTGGAGGTGTTGGTATTTTAAACTAAAAAAACTTGCCATTTGAATTTAAATGTTGTTAAATATATCTTCTGCTTGATTTTATATTGTGTTGAAGTTAACCTTTGTGTATTTGTCATAGTAATGTTTATGTTTGGAAATATATATACATTTTGTGAGTGATTAATTTGGAATATATTAACCCCCCTCAATACAATTGGCAGTTCACAGCCGCGGCTGTTTCAACTTGAACCAAAAAAATTTAAATATTATAAAGCCTGCGTGTTAAAAATCAACTGTAGTCAGTTAACTCATGTATAACAAACTTTAGACAATTTCAAATGTAAGGAGGATATTTAATTCATCATATCTCAGTTTGTTAGTTTATACAAGTATTCGAAAATAAAAATTATCGCAACATTCCTACAATTGATAAAAATTTATATCTTTTAAAGGTAACGATGATTAAGAATGAGAATTCTCAACTGGCTGCGAATGTTACTAGCACAATTTTACTGAAATTATATTGCAACAGTCAGCAGAAAAAATTAACAGCATAGTCTGAATCCAAATTCTCACACATAATGTTTTGGCTTGTATATATTTTGCTCGTGTCTCTTGTGGTTTGCAATACATACAAATATTAAAAGGTTCAGTTTTAGTTTTCAATTGGTGATTCTTATTGTGTTGCATATGTTTTTGATAATTCATAATGATTTGGTTATAAGAGGAAGGATATCTAATGAAAATGTCACGATTTGTTAGAATAATATTAGCTAAGAATTGTATATAATTTTTCTGACAAAAAACTATAACTCAAAATTTTCTAAATTTGCAATTGTGTACAGTTACTTCAACATTATTAGGTTTTTTTAATTTTACTTCTGTTGTATTTATCTCTAGAAATTCTGTCTCAAAGGTCAACAAACTTTAACAAAGCTGTTAGTGGCTCTTTATAAATCATAATGAAAAAAAAATCACGTCTTCACACCATCATAAGTTTATCAAATATCTATCAATTCAATATAGCCTGCCATTTTTTGATCTACTGTATCAAAGCACAATATATCCATTCAATATTTTGTAAAGATTGGATTAGCTTTCATTTTTTAAAAATTTGTAAAACATGAAACAAATGTGGGCAAATCAGCTACAATGGGTAGACGTATAATCACTGTTAATGGCATGCTGAAGCTTTATTGCGACGTGATGATGTACCCACCAAAACGTACAGTCTCTGTCTCAAGCACTCCTCTCTAATTATGTTATATGTCGCCATCATAGTGTTATATGAGAAATTCTGCGATCTGAACTGACATCTACTAGTTCTCTTTACTCCTGTGGCCACTCAAATCCTCAATGGTGCACATTTTTGGTCCGTCGCCAAATAAGTTGCTCTCTCTGTCTATCTCTATCACGTATGCCCATTTTCGACTGTCTATTACCATGGAATTCTCAATCCCTGTTCTCAGCACCTTGGTCTCCCGCATCTTTAATTGCACCATTGGTGCGTTCCTAGGATGTTCGTAGGCCAGGGTTTCGCTTACGCTGATTGTTTTCCTATACATTCCCTGTCTTTAGTCAATTTTTTTTCATGTCTTCTCCTTCTCGCCGTCGCATGACAAGCACAATAATCTGTATTTCTTCCTGCTTCTAACCACCGCCATCATTTATCAGGTGACTCTTGTACAGTTCTATGAAGCTCTGTGTTAGCTATTTTTTAGTTCTCCACACCCCCTTGGATTCATAGGGTTGTGCGTCCCATTATTTTCTTCTTTAAATTTTTGTTTTCAACTGTATATTTCAATCTTTTTTGATTGATACGTATGATTGTCTGTTTTCAAGGGGTCCACACATCAGATCCATATATAATATAAATGCAGGTATTTTACAAATGAGATGTATCTTGGGCTACCTTTGCCTGTATAAAATCAATTTATACCTATATTGATTTTTATTACGCGTTATCGTTCTATATGTTGCGATGTATAAGATAATTATGAATAATTTACATACTGTTAATGTGCTTGTTTGTAATTATTCATTATCTATTAAGCATTTATCTATTTTAATATTTTACAATGAATAAAAACATGCCTGATTTAAGAAAATAAGTTATATTGAATGCAACAGTGTTTAAACCCTAGATCGTGCGTTTAGACAATGGTCTAGCTCTTTTTTCCCTCAGTGGCGGGGTAGTTTTCTGGTGAATTTGAAGGGTTTTTTATAAATTTCTCGTAAAACCAAATTTGTAATATTATTATAATAAAAGTTTGACTGTTTGTGTGGTATCATAAATGTTAACAAGTCAAGAATGTTCGGGCTATCAGATTATAAATAATTCATACCTCAAAATTTTTTTTTTTTTATGGTTATAGTAACATATGAAAATTCTGTTAAATTTTGATGCAGGAAATGTCAGGCGGGGTGGGGACTAACCACTGAGCTCATGTCGTAGGTGATGATGAATAATAAGTTAAATTGTCGAGTATTGCCAGCTAATGTTGTACTTAATTACTCTTTTTATCTTAGTTTTCTAAAGGCGCAGCTATTAATTGTGAGGGTTTTATATAGTGTTTTGTTATCTCGTAAAATAACCATTTTTTTATAGAATGTCTTATTTACTCGAACTTGAAGATGATCTATCAGTTGCTTACTGAAATGTTAGGCGTCATCATGCGCGAGCGTTATCACCCCTCGATCAGTTTAACTCAAGATACCTGTCAACTTTACCTAATTTTCTCTAGGGATAAGTTCGCACAGCTTAGTGGCAGTGTCTGATTATTACGCTTATCTCTAACAAATGCGTAGACCGTCCTATAGATCTATGCTCTTTCGTGGCTTATAGGCATATATCGCTGGTTTACAGTGGGCGTCCAGTGCGGGCGGTCATGGCGCTGGTGAAATGCTGCTGGTCGTCCGTGGATTTGTCTACTGAAAAAAGTTCGGAAGGGCGACATCAGAGATACTTTAATCTTCGCGCAGAAGAATTTGTGTTGTTCTTATGATGCATTTGAAGCTATGCTAATGCTGTTAATGAACTTGATCGCTTTCGGTTTGGGATCAGAAGAGAGACATGTGTCCTGTGTTCTATGTGGAAAATCTAATAGTTTGTAAGTTTAGGCTTAAATGATAGACTAAAAGACTATCATAATCTTGCTGTGATTAAGTTTTGATAGAATAAGGAGATATTGAGTAAATGGTCTGGAAAATTTTTTCGAGAGTGTGCTTTCACCTTCTATCCCATTTCGATTGTCACGCTTATGCTCCTCTTACGAACATATTGCCGCTCATGAGTGCAGGAGGTGTTCGCTGTAGACGGTAGAGTCGTTGAGAGAATGCGTCGCTGTTTACGGTGGACATATCACAGATCATTGTCAGGTATTCTAACAAATCTCGACTGCGTTGTGCTCGTCTAATATTTAGACGCATGTTTTATCTAATACTGATTACGGGTTCCGCGAGAACGGGAAAACGTGCTTTCTTCGTAACTTCTTTCGATAATCATGCTCTAACACTCTGATCCGCGGAGCTATCTCCGGCCCGAGATCCGAAAGAGATGTTTCGTAATATTTCGAAGAATGCACACATGGTACGGATCGTTAACCGTCTTATATTATTTCTGTTTCGTTATATCGCATAATTGTGTAGAGCATTACAAGTTTGCTAATAGATCTCTAAGCTATCACGCCATAAGACTTTGATTCTATACTACTAACGTCCGCTAAATTGTAATTGTACCCAGTGTGCTATACTTGTATTGTAGAACTGGCGGTTAGAAATATTGTTACTCTAAGCGCAGCGGTTGGCGCCAGCAGAGTCTGTGCCCGATGTCAAACAGTCTCAGACTGCAAACTTCTAGCGTATAGTCTCTTGTAGCATCGGGGCTGTCGCCCACTGCGCTCGCGAAAGAATAAAACTCTGTGATGGGCCGAGAAGTTCTCTCTTCATCTGCTCTCCACTATCCACTACGCGCGTGTCAGCGCTCGACGCTATACCACTTTAGTATTGATGATTTTATTCTCTGCCCTGTAAATCAGTCATTTTGCTCAGTTCTAGAGGGTGTTATTAACTAGGAGCCGCGTTCGCTCACTGTTAATCAGATGGTTGAGAGGCCTCGAGTTAGGCTAGATGTCTAGATGTGAGGAGCAGGTTTAAATGAAAAGCAGTTAGTGTTTTTAAGTGTTGTTTGTGTTAGTGGGAGCGTAGCAATCCATTGTAATGTTACATGGTTGTGTAATTATGTTAACAATATTGCACATTACTTTCAGAGAGTAAAAATTTTAGTCTACAAAGTATTATTAATGACATTTGCAATAGGAGCTAAGTTTTCGGATCGATATGTTTCTAAGTGAATAAGGAATTCATCTTTACTCTGAGTTATACTTTTTGTAGAAAAAACTATTCCTTTTCATTCATATACTTCATCGCAAAAGAAAGAGTAAATAAAATAATAATGTGGATAATAAATCTACGATTTAATTGAACTTTATTTATAATCTGATAAGCTCAAACGAACGAATGTGTCTCCATTTTGAGTGATGATTTCAGCTTTGTTGACATATCACCACTGTCGCAAATTTATCAAAAATCTATAAGGTTTTTCTGAAAAAAAGAATATATATATGTCTGTCACATGTCCATAATGTGATTTGTGTCAAGTAGGCATAGGGGTAAAACTAAAATCGCTAAAATATGTAAATAAAAAGTTAGTATAAATTATAGTAAAGGGTTAGCAACCATACTTGTCAGAATCGTATGCTATGTTACTGGTCTTAATAATCATATGTTAACATATTGTATATTTTTGTGTTTTGCTCATGTGTTTATGTTTTATTATGTTATTTGTTATATATATAGTATCATGTATATTGTGTTGTTGTTAATCTATGTTTGTTTAGAATATGTGTACTACAATTTTATTTTTTTGTAGATTGTATTCTTCTCTGGTGATTATAGTGTATATTACAGTTAGAAAAGTTCGCTTGTCGTGTTAAATTGTGTCTCGAAGGAGATTCGTAACATTTTGATATGCTGAAATCCAACTTTATATTAATTTCGTTCATTAACTTAAGAAAGCATGCAAGCTTTACTTTAAAATTAATTGTGCATTATAACTTGATATTTCTCATATCTGTTATGTAGGCATTGTTATTTAAATTAGATAATAAATAAATCACAGTTCAGCACTGGCAAGCACAAACGGACTTGTAATGTAATTACTAAATGAGGAAGCTCTCAAGGTTATGTATTGACTACCGCACGACATACATGCCAGCTGCAGTTAATGGTTTTGCAGCGAGTGAGCGGCTGAAAATCCGGGGGTCAGCATGACCAACTAGAACTGTGAGGAAGGGGTAAAGCGGGGGTCATAGTGACGATACATATTGAATAGTCTATTATTCTGAGCAGAAAGTAAATAATAAGATTGATTTTGATATCATATATTCAATCTCAGATCAAAGCACTTTGTGTTTCGCGCGGATGAGTGGCGTTGTTTTAATTATCGCTCTCATATATAATTTATATTTTCAAATTCCTTTCACACAAACCAACGCTTGAATAATAATCTTCGAACTTGATTTATTGCGGCATGACGGCATGACTGCACGTGCCTCATACAATAGGGTGCAGCTGTGCTAGTGTCTCACTGTAGCAGTTACTTGAAGCGGCCTGTTTGGTATTAAATCTCATTTGATTTTTTTGCACTTTTCATTGATATTCATCGTCTCAGCGAAGACAAAAGTACGTTTTTTCCTTTAAAAAATTTATGTTCGTTTTGTATTTATATAAATACTATCACCCTTAAAGTAACGCATGGTCGATTTGGCGCTCGCATTTCGTTATATACAGCTAATAAAGAATATACTATTTTCTAATCCCGAATAGTGTTCCAAGAATTTTAAAAACAGACCATACATTTAGGCTCCTGGTTTTGAGAACCATCAGTCTATTTTAGAGCACATTTCTCATGTAATTTTTATGCAACGTTTCGTAACCTAAGTATTTGATTTTTAACAAGTGTATTGTATCGCGTAGTATGTGTGCTCTATGTTAATTTATCATTCTACACAACGCAAGTATTACGCATGCGCTTGTGTCTGGAGCTTCTTATCGCTTTCTTAATCACACAGCAAATTTGTAACTCAAATTGTGTTGTGCGCAAATCGCCTTTACAACCGCCGCTCCCATCGTCTGTTATCATTCTCATCAGTATTCCAATTGACACAAGCAAACACTATACAGTGCTAGGGGGACCCCTCCCCACACCCACCCTTCCTGCCTCATCATGCTAGGATCGCGCCCTATTTGAGAGAACGAACATTCAGCGCCAAAAATCCAAAACACCCGCAGCATCCCTGGGCAGGGTATGAGCTATTGTGCTATGTCTCGCGAGTTAGATCGGGCGGTTCACGACATCCAGTTCACGCCATTGTAAAAGTCGCGAGCTATTATTGAGTGTTCTTGTCCCTCTAAAGGCCGGTCCGAACCGCGCTTTAAATTGCCACGCAGCTGGTTGGTATACTGTGCGCACCATGGATGGTACGAGCAAGTGATGGTTCTGCCTGTTAAGTACCACCACCTCCCCCCACACATCATGACCAGGCTCTTCCTTTCATGTTGTGACCAGCATGAAGTTTATGGTTTTATATATATATGTGATGTCTTCGCGATGTGAATACACTCTGCTAGAGCATATCATCACACTATGTATATACCGCTCACAACATCAGATCTTCTAATTTACGCTGAATGTTAAATGTGCATGACGCCATTCTGCATTAGAACAACTTGGCACTGGTCTCTTGTGTTCTGACCTGTTAACCCTCTAGATCCGTGAGCATTCAGCGTCTGAATCTCCAATGTGTAGCACGCACACTTCTGCAGTAGGTCCAGTCTAGTCGCGCAGCCTTGAACTAGCAGACTTGTTTTTTGTCAATAATCATCTAAAAAACTAGCTTATAGCTATGCCATGCTCATAAAGTTACTAAAATCTATTTTATTCCATATGGTTGTTTTCTGTTTCTCCAAGAGAACTGTATACTCTTGTTCCTCCACTACTCCATTCACAACAGAAACTCTTAACACAAATCAAGAATTGATGTCACATGTTTCTCGCTAGCTGTCACATGCATAACCACAATAGATGTAAAAAAAACACTCTAACAGATCGCGCATTTGCGCTCCATAAATCTCAGTAACTATTTATAGTTGCTTTATCATGTTTTGGCACTCTTTGTGTCATGTTGGGTCATTACTTTAATGAACATCCCTGCTTCATAAGGATCTAGTCTGGGCCATACGCGGTAGGTGTACGAGTCAAAATTTGGACCTATCAGTTTCGAACCTCATACCGCTCCAATAACTCTATACATCAACTACATTTCAGACTATCGATCCCATTTCGCTGATTTTCGCGTTATAATCTCGGCATACACGATTGGCTATGTCTTATGACTATAACAAATAAATAGATAAACTGTAGGAGTTTTTTGTGTTTTTCGGAAGTGTTTGTTACCAATAAAGACGCGCGAATAAGTAGTGATAGAGTTTAGATTGTAAAAAAATTGTGGCAAAAGGATTTGACTAAGAGTTATTTTGTTATGATATTTGTTGTTAGGTAGAGAAATGTACTCAAAGACGTCAAGGTGATGTGATTTGCGGTTATAGAGCCAGAGAGATCAAATTCATATAAAACTCTTCTCAAACATTTGAGTGTATGGTACAAGACTCAAGCTTGCGCTTAGGGTATAATAGAATCGGTCATAGTTGCTCAGTCCTCATGTACAAATGCTGCTCCTTGACATTTCGCGAATTACGTTATTATTGGGAAAATTATACTAATGGATTTACCATCTGGAACAAAACTCTTTTACTTAATGCGTTACATTATTGATCAATAAAATCACGCAATGCTATCTCTCATAAGGTGCGTATGTTCTAACGTTGCTTTGTCATACACTCGTTACTCGCTGTAATCGCGCACGTACATGTCTAGTAGCTATAAGAAAATTCATTTATATAATCGCATACGTTGACTCTAGTATCGCCCTCAAGAAATAGTATAGAATCGCAACCTTTATCAAACACACCACTTATCAATCGCAGCGAGCTGAGCACGAAAATTCTCGTCCAAGAACGACACTTAGCTCTAAAATAGTACATCTCACTTGGTGTAAACATTTCTTACGAAAAGATAGATAAAATAATTTTGCGCGACTTTTTTCGTAACCTTCTCCGGCAATCAGTAAACTCATTTGTTGCAGCTAATATCATCATTATTATTGAATAGAAATTATAAAAAATGTGATTACTCTCAGTAGTTCCTTAAAGTAAGGGTTTAAACGAATATTTATTTTTAGAAGCAATAACTTACGTGCATTTTGTTTTTCACGTCATAATAAAATAAAAACAATCTTTTTAGGACTGCACGAGAAATACACTATATACTATTTTTTTAATTTTTTTCTAAGATTATTATAAGTAGGCTACACTAAATACCCTTCCTCCGTATACTCACATTGTTTGCTGAAATCGGGAATAAAAATTAAATGTTTAGGCTAGTACTACATAGGTAATAAATTTCTGAATTATTTTTTAGAGACATAAAAAACCACTATAACACACCTTGTTACTATGGACTTACCAATAATCAAAAATATAATTGATATTTATTGATATATTAATTCTATACCACTTACGAGCGCAAACATATAAACACTCACAAAGGAAAACCTGCACCACGCAAAAAGTAATAATGGCTATGGTCTTACTCTGTTCTGGCTCGTGTCGGTTGAACGGACTTTGCTACTTCTCCAGTTATAAGATGAAATACGCTTGTCTACATGAATCATAGGATCAACCTACGCTTCACGAATATTCTACATCAAAGAGCATTGGATCCAGAAGTTCATAAAACTCTTCTTGTCTATCTTGATTTATGTCTTTTTTAGTTTATATTCAATAAATTCTAGAACTATTCAGCTAAAAATTTTATCAATAGCATAAATCTTATGCAGTAACCTCGATTTTGAGATAACCATGTAAACATAGGATATTACAAAATACTTGTGTTTTATAATATACACAATGCAAACTGAAGATGATGATATTTTTTGTTGGATAGCAGTATTTGCAAATTCTTCTACGATTGAGCATTTGGTGTGCTGACTTGTTCTGTCTTACAGGTTATTCTTCAGTGTCTATGTTCGCAAACTCATCAAACAATCTTTATCCACTATAGACCTCCATGCCGGGTTGAGAATTGAGCAGGTGAGTTTCATGTTATAATCGTTTCTAATTTTATTTCATTACGTTTTTTTAAAATAGGCATAACAAATTTATTTAAGTGTAATATGCGTTCATCAAATATGAAACAGGAAACTTTGATGCCGTCGCTTTGGTCACGCCACTTTGTGGTGTTTACTTGATAATAAACATTATAATTTAATGTTAAAATGATGTAACTCAAACAATAGAGTAAAATGAACATGTTTTTAGTTGTTTGTAAGGCCTTTCGGTAACCAAAGTTACCTTATTCAGACAACCTTGGTCAAGTAAACAGTACCAATGTATGTGTATGGTGCGGGTCAGGCGTCTGAGGTAAAGTATCAATGTACGTGTATGGTGTGGGGAGGTGTGGGTAAGTATCAAGTTGTATGTGTATCGGGGGGCGGTCCTTGGTTGTCTGAAAGATGGTAATTTATTACCGAAAGGACCTTACAAAATTAAATAATGTATATTACTGGAGTGTTTGTTACCTCTTTAACATTAAGAAATAATATATCCATCCAGTTAAGAATAGGAGAGCGGTAGAAGAATGGAATAAACATTTTTTATTGATTTTACTTGAGATAATCAGCATAAGAATATATGCCGTATCCGATCGCTCTTAGTAAGGGGTGTTGTGTATCAGACATAGAAAATTATGTCGCTTCACTCGACGATTCGTAGAGTGGTTATAATTGGTTCGAAATGTTTGGTTATATTATTCAAAAGTAATCTTGGTCTTTCTTTAAACACCTAACTACATGTTATTTAAAAACGGCAGCTAAAAATTATAGGAATATATAATAAATATTACCCTTTACTTTAACTTAAAATATATTCTGAAACCCCCCAAAAAAATATTTAATATACTTTGTCAAAATTATGATAGTTCACGCAAGGTCACCAACTGCTTTTTTTCATTTTTCCTTTTCACATATGAGACGCCGACACAACGTTTTTGGGTATTTTAAGGCAATAAAATGGTTATATGGTGTAGGCTGATGGGGATGAGTGTATCTTTACTAACTAGTTCAACTGTTCCTCGAAAGGGCAATTTATTAATACCCACCACCCAGGGCAACTAAGGGACCTGCACTTTACGGGAATCCGAACCACGGGGTGCTGGTCTGTTTTTCAGCAAATTTGACAACCCTGATCCTTTATCTCCCCCACACAACTCCGCACAATGATTACCACCCAACATGGCACCCCAGACTTTCTAGAGTGCCCCACCCTATAACAACCATAAAGGGGAAAAGGACAAGCCTTCCCAAAACCAACCACGAAGTTTCGGCTTTCTAAATCATGTCGCCAGCCCGCCATTTTAGTTTTTTAATATCATGATTTAGTACAAAAAAGGGAAAATCAAAAAAAAAATGGGGAACCTCAATATTTAAAGAGAAATTGAGGCTAAAGTTAACAAGCAGGCGACGTGCCACTTTCGAATTTGATGATGCACTATAACAAATTTTAGAATTTTAATTTGGTACTAAATGGTACCAAATTTTTTAAAAAAAAGGGAAACCCCCTAAATCGTTTCCGGTAATAACTTTTTTTTACTACGGAGTCAATGTGCCGCCTGGCAAAATTGAATTTTCGCAAAATAAAATGCCAAAAATAGATGTGAATTTGGTACTAAATGGAACCCCAAAAAGTTTAAAATATGTACTACAACGTATTTTATAAAAAAAAGGGATAAAGTAAATCCACATAGCCTAGAGCCTGCAAGCCCACAATTTTTCAAATTTTGATGATGAACAAATACAAAATATTAGTACTAAAGGGGTACCAATGATAAAAAAAAATTGGTACCGTACCTCAATATTTAAAAGAAATTGGGGATTAAACTTCCCCGGGGGAAAGACAGAAGAAGAAACAAAAAGGGGGGTCATCTTTGTCACCTTTTTAAAATTTTGTTTTAAACACTAGACAAAAACCTCACAGGCCAATGTTTAAAGATACAAAAGTTAAAAGGCCTATCAAAAAATTTTTAAATATAAAAACGACACTTAGACCTACTTAAACTTACTCAGAATTGTGCAATTTTTTTTAATTTTCTTAACAGAAAATTTTTTATCTATTAAAAATTTAATACAAGGCGGGCACTTGAAATTTTTTTCCACCCTCCCTATTATTTTTTAAACCTATTCTGCCCCAATATTTTTTTATGGGAAATGTTTTTATAAACATTATACTTATTTGTCTACATTTGTCCAAGTAGCGAAGTATAAACGAAATAAAAACATAGGGAAAAGTGGATGAGAAAACTGATTGTTTTTTTTGGATACGGCTACTGAAACTTAACACAAAACATAATTTTTTTTTTGGTATGTAATTTCAATATAATATGGGTAACTCATTCAATTTCATTTCCCTTTTTTTTTCTGCCAGTTCTTTAGTACTGCTCCGGCAATGCAGTTTTTTTTTTTTTACTATTGGGCACTATTTATTATATTAGATTAATTTCAAAGATTTCAATTTATGGAATATACAAAATAATAAAATAAAGACTACTAGTATTTTTTTTAAATAGTTTTTAAATTATTACCACAAAATATACTTCCCCCTTCTAAACTAAGTTTAAGTGCTGGGTTAGTGTGTAAAATGGAATTCGAGTGTGTTCTTTTCCAAATTTCTACCCCCGGGGGAAGGAGCCCCCCAAACATTTTTGCCCCCAATTGACCCCTGCTCAAACTTCCTTCCGCCCCCACTTTTTGCAGTCAGATCTTTCACAAAGATAGAAAAACAGATTTAGGGTATGAGAAATCTCCTTACAATACAAACTGTTTAAATCTATAATCCCTTTGGGATAAAATTGGAGCGTTATTTTTAGTGTGATAAATAAAACCAAAAACAAAGTACTCACTCATCACAAAAAATCTGGAACCACTAAAATTTGAAGAAATTTGGGGGGAAGTTAGTTTTAAAATCATAGAGACTCCGAAAAGAACAGATTTTTTTAAATTTTGTTCCCAAGTGGTGAAATTTTTTTAAAGGTTTCATTTTCCCCCCGAAAGAGTAATTTTGGCAAAATTTTAATAATTTATTTGAAACATCTTGTACAATAAAAAAAAAACATAACACAACACTTGGCTGATTTGGCATTATGAACCTTTAAGATAATTTCACTAACTCTGACATGATTTCCTACTTTGCATCCCCCTAAAAGTATTTTTATAGGATTTCCAGACCATAAAACAAAACTTTGTTAAAGGGGAAGCGGCTTTTATTGGCGTAATGGTTAAGATAGAATAACAGAGAGAAGGGTAAATAAGCGAATAGAAAACCCCTTAGCAAAGCAATTTTTGTCAGCTGTTAATTAATAAATGCATCACTTCAGGGTGTTCAAAATTAAAAATTCTTTATTTCCCCAAAAAAAACTTTTTTATTAATTTGTCAAAAAATTTATAACTACAAAAAGTAGGGGGCCGTTAGTCCATATAACTAAAACTAAAGCACTAAATGACAAAAAAATTAAGGCATAAATTGTCAATAAAACACTAAAAATGAAAAGAAAATAGTTGCCAACACAGTAACTCCCGATTAAATTATCCACGATAATGAGTGGCAACCCTTCATGGATAACAAAATTGGGGATAATCCAAAAAAGCCTAAAATTGCCTGGTAATGACTAAAATCAACTCTGAAAAAAACTGACCCTTTAAAATTAGGCCGTACTTTAGTTAGGTAAAAAATAAAAAAATTTGAAATACAGTATACAGACATACGGGACATTTAAATTAAGATCACTTGAATCACTAAAACAGCATTTTAATAATGAAAAAACAAACACTTTTATTGTTGGTTGGAAAAGAATTTTTTTTATAGATTTTTTGATTCTTACGCTAACTCTTTTCTTAAAATGCTTGCACAATTTTTCATAACACCTAATATCACACGCTTTTTGTATCTTGTTTCCCCTCTATAGTTTTTCGTTTATCCATCTTGAAAATCATCACAAGCATTTCCCACACTGCACTGACCACTGAACACAACTGACTCACACGGCAGATGGCATAAACTCAAAGCGCCTGACGTGACTCATCAGTGGCAGGCGAATACACGTAAACAACTACCCTACAGTTAAAAAATAACGTTGAAGAGGGGAAAAAAAAAAAAAAAATTATTAATTTGATTGATAGTAACTTAAAATTTTTATATATCATATATTACATACAAGAAAAACCATTTTGACATCTAGAAAATCTGATCAATCTGTAATTTTAAGTTAAATTTTGAATACAAATCAAATTTTTTATCATTATTTCTATCATAATAACATCTTTGCAAAAAACTATTCTTTTATGTGCTTTTAATTTTTTTTTCACAGTCGGGGGTTGATCTGCAACGGGGTTTAAAATCCACTCGGGGAAAATGGGGAGTCTACTGAAAGAAACTAATAATTTAAAATATAAAACTTAAGTTATAACACCAATTCTACATAAGTTATTAAAATAGCTACCAGAATTAAAATAACTAAAGACCATTAAGTAAGTCAAACATAATTCTTTATGTCGGGACCTCTAGAACTCTTCTAAGTATAACATTTTTATTAGAAAATTTAAATTTTTAAGTATAATTTTTAAAACGCATTAAATCAAAAGATATTGCTTAATTTGTTATTTTAAATTAAGATTGAAGCAGAATAGTAAGGACATTTTTTCAAATTTGTTAACCTATGATGGGGAACTTGTTGATTTTCCTTTTTGGGGGTTTTATAAAAATTTACAAAACGGTTATCAAAAAGGATAGGGGACTTTTTGGTGGTGAAAATTTTAGCCTTCAAAAAATAAGGCAGGCTTGTTAAGTTTAATTTTTTTAAAAGGGTTTCGGATGAACAACGGAAATTTAAATCCTATTGCTTTCTTTTTATTTAAAATATTTTCACAGAGTTCTTGAATTTCCCCCACTAATATTCATATTTCTCAAAGAAAATAAATACCATAACAAAAAATTTTTAATGTGAAATATCTACTAAATCTCTATAATTTTTAATACAAACACGCTAAATTTTTAGTTTTAGTTTTTTACTGTTTTATATGCTCTTTCCCAATTGAATTTTGATTTTTCAACCCGAAAAAATATTATAAGCTGGATAGATCAACCCATGTTGGTAAAAAGAAACTTTGTAAAAGTATTCCTATCGGGTGGATTTAAAGGGGATATTTTCCCTTTTTTAAAAAACAAAAAGAGAAAGATTAAAAAATTTTTCAAACAGAGAAAGGGTTTAAGGCTTTAACCTGTGGCATTTGCAACAAAAAGGGATCGTTAGTTCGAATCCATCACTGGGGTTTATTTTTTCATGCAACTGTGTAAAAGGCACTAGTCTGTGTACTTGAAAAAAACAGTGTCCGGTACGGGGGGGGGGGAATTTGTTTTCTAAACAGCAGGGGGGTGTTTTTTTATTCAATCTATTATATGAAACTGAATAGAAAAAAAAAGAAAACCCTTTTTGCTATTTTTTACTCGTGATAAGAAAAGGACACTTTTTAATTGATGTGAAATAATTTTTTTTTTTAAAAAAGTTAAGAAATGTCATCTTAATTTTAAGATAATAATGCATAATTATTAAAAAAATTTACATGCAAAAAATAAAAATAACAAACAAAAAAAATTTTCATTAAAAAAAAAAATCACTATAATTGGACAGGTAGGGTTTATTTTATTAATGAAAAAAGCTGGTGGACCATTTACATTTGATCAAATTAAATCTAGTGCAAATTTTCTACAAATGTCTCATAAACTCTGTTTCAATCTTTAAATTATCACGTTTTTTTATATATATTTTTTAAAAGTGACACTCTACCAGTCACTTTCTTTCATTAACTATGGTTTTATTTATTTTTTTGTAATCTCATAGCTATTTATTATTTTAATTTAAAGGATTAACAAATTTTTAAATGTAATAAAAAAAAGTATAGTTTGAATTTCAGTATTCAACTTCATCATTTAGAGGTCATGAAATTTAAATTTTTGTCATTAGTCGTTTAAAGGTTGTTGGACGCAGGTAAAGATCACTAGATTTGAATGTGGTATGTTTTGGGAGAAACGATTTCCTATCCATTTTCAACCTCCCAAGTTAACACTCATGTACTCATTAAAGCGGCTTGTCTAGGTAGTCCGGCAGACCCTTTTTTTCTAAATCAATTTAATTTAAATTAAATATTTTTTTTTTTAACCCAATTCAGTGAAAACCTACAGATTTCAGTTTTTTTAACCTTTCTAAATTAAAAACAAGAACGTTTCAAAATTTGGAAGTGGTTTGCCCATAACCAGGGGTCGCAATTTTTTTAATTTTCAAATTTTTGGGTTAAAGTTTAGGCACTTTTTAAGGGTTTTGTATAAAACATTTTTTTTAAAAAATATTTTAATATGAAAAAAACATAGCATTTAATTACAAAAAGATATATTTTTTGAAAATTTTAAAGTGAAAAAAAAATTTGCCCAAGAGAAAAAAATCAAAAACAAAAAAACCATTTATCCGTTTTTCCAAAAAATTTAAAAGGTTATAGAAAAAATGTCATACAAAAGTTGTACAATATTAATTATCCACAACTTTGTTTAAATT
This sequence comes from Stictocephala bisonia, assembly GCA_035578905.1. Taxonomy (NCBI): domain Eukaryota; kingdom Metazoa; phylum Arthropoda; class Insecta; order Hemiptera; family Membracidae; genus Stictocephala; species Stictocephala bisonia. The sequence continues at coordinate 398,366 of JAQJVL010000542.1, read as the reverse complement.
TTTTTTAATAAAACGTAAAAAATTTCCCTGGAAAGCAAAAAAAGCATTTTAAACCCCAAAGGGCCACCCTCTACCCCAAAACCGGACCTCCGATCTCCTAGAGTTAATTTTTTTTCAATTTCAAAAATTTTTTTCCCCCCCTCTACCAAGTTTGTGTATTCTTTTTTTTGATTGTTTCAAAATGGATCACAGGGGTCTAATAGGCCTTTCTTTTTCTTGGTTAAATGGACTTTAAGCAACCAGTAAGTCGTGGATGGAAGGATTAGAAACCTAAAAATGCTTTATAGATTTGCATTTATTAAATTTTTCATTGTTTTAAAGATTCTTAAAGAAGTTAGAAAGTTAGAAAAGGGGTTTTTGTAGAAAACAAGTAGGGGACAGAATTTAGCATGTTAAAACTATTTAAAAAAAACTGTTTTTTTTTAAAAACCATAGCTTACTTTTTGACAGCTTTAGATAAAATATTTTTTTGGATTTTTAAACAGTTTTTTATTTTTTGTTGTTACATTGGTTGTTTTTTTGTTTTTTAAAGGTAGATTCAATATCGTTCTATGATATTTTTCTTATTTTCACTTTAAAAAAATTTTTTTGACTCAGATAAATTTAAATTAATTATTCAGTCAACTAATTTTGCATTTAAAATTAAAATTTATTTCTCTATTTAGTAGGTTCTTTTTTTGATCAGTAATCTTATCAAAAAATTAAAATACAAACTAAACCATCACTTGAACGGGCTGTTTTTATTTTAATAAAAATTTAACAAAGGGAATAATTATCAAATAGTGTTTTTTTTTTTATTTTATTCAGAGATTTAATTTATTCCCTAATATGAATAAGCTAATTTTCTATAAATTTACATAATATTTAAATTTTTACATAGGAGTAAACAAACATCCTATATTGTTTCCTTCCAAAAAAAAAAGTTTTTAAAAAAAAATCATTGACTTTTCTAAATAATTTAATTTTTGTTAAAGGAAGCAATAATCATACTATTACGCAACTATATTAACTTCTCTTTTTAAACTAAAGGTTCCAGTTCAACCCATCAATCGTACAAATTAAAAGTGATCACTTATAACCTTTAGCTGTTCATTTGCCATTGGCTTTTAATTAATGACACTTCAAGGAATATCGGCCCCTTTTTTTTGTAACAATGATTACATACGCTTGTCTACACTCATCACACCATTTGAAATCAATTTTTTGCCTATATATTGAAGACAGCTCTTAAGAAAAATATAATTAATCATCCATATTTAAAAAAACCCGAACTTATATGACTTCTGATTTCTCTAGTTAAATATACATCTTTTCCCTGTTTATCAAAGGGGGTGATTAAAATTGTATGTTCAAAAAAAAAAAAAAAAAACGGGTTTATTTTAAGACATTACAAAAAAAGATCAATCGCATGAAAAAAACTAACTTTATGTGTTTTTTTTAAATTTAATTTTATAAATAAGGTTAATCAAAATGATCTTCCCTTTCAGAATCTCCAATCAACATTGGATACACAAATTGGGGCCAAAAAAATGAAGATTAATAAAAATAATAGCAGAACTGTTTATTCAAGAAACCCTGGGCAACAGTAACCAATTGGGTTTTAAAAAAATTATAACTTCACACAAAAAAAAGGTTTAAAAATTCACCAGAAAAATAAAACAAAACTATTTTTACTTTAAATAATATCAAATATATTTAATGTACATACAATGCTATTGACCCCCCCACCTCCCATAAGTGAAATTGATGTGACCCTCTAACAACCCAAAAAAGTACATGAGGGTTTCCCCTCCTACTCATCACAATTAGTTTGGCCGGTGATCCTTCAGAGACAAAGAACTGGCCCCCTACCCCCCATCTCCAAATTAAAACAATTGGGTCATTAGTTCACCACTTTCGACTTATTTCTTAACCCTTTTTGATGAAATTTTTTTTTTCAATGATAATTTGATTTACAAGTCGTAAGGGACTAGTTTTTTTAAAATTCCCATAGGTTTTTGTCCTCCAGGCGTAAAAATTTTAATTTTTCTTATGAAGAAAATATTAATTGACCAGCTGGGGGCGTAAACAAATGTTAAATAGTTCAAATAATTTTTAGCTAAACATAGAAAGCAGCACAGTAAAATAAAAAGTTAATTATAAAAGAGTGAATACATGTCCGTCTGGTGTATTTTTTATCACGTCGTAAAATAAAAATGAAAACACTTGAAAAAGACTCAGAAATAACATTGGTTTTTATAATTTTTAAATTAAAAAGGGCTACTATAAAAAGAAAAAGCAAGTGCAGTGAGTGAGCACGAAAACATAATTTAAATAATATGAAAAAAGTTTAATTTACTAAATTTGAAGTAAAAAGTTACATGCTGAGGCCAAGGCCGAGGCGTCCGGCCAGCACATGATTTTGGTTTTGGGCCCCAAAAGCATACAGGGATGCCCCCTAGTCTATATTTATAAAAGGGGATGTTTAAAATTATAAATATATTTTTATAATAATGTTTGAATTTTAAATGCCGCCAAACCATCCAACCGATCGCCAAAAAACTTTAGGATGTTTCCCGATACTCCCGAATATTTCGAGAAGTTTGATGCAGCCCCGTCCACAGGGTCCCCCCCACGGCTCCTAAAGATCCCTTTTATTCAAATGGAGAATCGAATTTTTAAAAAAAACATATACTGTGTGGTTTAATGAGTTTCCATCCAAAAAGCATTTAAGTTCCACAACAACAGACGTATATTTTTTGATTTTTTGTATTCTACATTTCCCCTTTGAGATGTAGCACACACTCCCTTTTACTTGATAAAATGACTGTATTTTGGTGTTAACCTTTTTTTCTTGGGAATTAAAACATTGGTGAAACTGAAAAATAAAAAAAAAAAATTATTTGTTTTGCATTTTTTTTTTTATGACATGCTTCCAAAAAAAACTAAATTGGTAGAAGAAGCAAAAATGCTCGAATTTTTTCACCATTGGGTTTCAAATAAAAACTAAATAAAAATTCCCGGGCGAACGGGGGGGTTACAGTTATACTAGTAACAATAAAGCCCATGTAGTGACTGACTGACACAAAATTTTTTGAGGCACTTCTTGGCGTCCAAACCCCCATAAAGTGATACTTAAATTGAACCTCTCGATATGAAACCCCAGGATAATCACAATTTATTTTTTTTCACCCTAAACAAGATGGCGGCCTTTTTTTTACAAAAGACCCTAATGTATTTCTTAGGGGAAAATTTGCAAAAAATATTTCAAATGACCAAAGGGTTTGAGAAAAGACTTGAGTACAATTTTCAAACCTCCAGAGTTTTACATGCGGAAAAAACACCACCTATGTATAGTTTCAGAAAAAAATTTTTTAAAAATGTGGGGATCAGAAACCCAAAAACAAAATTTGGAGAATGTAAAATTTTTTAATATTGAAAACCCCAATTAAGTAGGTATCAAATTGAAGGTTTTTTTTTTTTCCTGATTTTAAAAATAAAATCAGATTTGGGAAAAAGGGGGAAATCCCAAAAGGGGAATATCCCCAAAAAACCTAAAATTTTTTGGATTAAAATCAAAAAAAGGGGTATTTCAAAGTAAAACATCCAGGGGGGACAAACAAAGTATTTATCTCCTAGAAAAAATAACCATTATATTTGGAAAAACAATTTTAAAGAGCCCCCCCCTCTCCCCTTTAAATAAGAAATGCCCAAAAACCCAAAACTGGTAATGTTAAACTAATACCCCCAAAAGGGGGTATCAAATTAAATTTATTTTTCCTTAATAAAAATTTACCATTAGTTTTTTAAAAAATACTATTTTATGGGCCCCTGCCCCCAAACCAAAAATTTAAAGTGGTCAAAAGCAAAAACCCTGGCAAGGCCGTAACCAATATTCCTCCGGGGCAACATCCCGAGATCCACAATGGGACTGACGATGCCTTTTGGTGGGGGGGCCGCGGGCCAAATTTTTTTTCCCCCCACGAGGCCGAGGCCAATTCCAAAAAAGGGGTTTAAAAAGGAGATTTCCCAAGCGAGGCCGCAGGCCGATTTTTCACACAATGTACGGGGGGGGGTTGGACTGAAGCAGCAGGGGTTCCCCTAGAACCTTGAAAAAGAATGACCCTTCTAACACAACCTTTAAAATGTTGTTCGGGGTGGTTCAACCCTACCCTACAATTAGTTTGTGGTAACCCTTTAAGAACACTATGATAGGGGCCCTCCAAACCCACCCAAATACAGGAATTACAGAGGTCCGACCTCCCACACACCCATACAGGTCAGTGATCCTGCCCTCCAACCCCAAAAAACGTATGTAAAAGAGGTCCTGACCCTCCCACCCCCCCATACGGGTACAAGGCCTGATCCTCCGCCCACCCTCCAGGTAAAAACATGGTCCGATCCTCCCACCCACCCAAAACAGGTACAGGGGTCCGATCCTCCCACCCACCCATACAGGTACAGGGGTGGTACCCCCTATTTATCCAAACCACTGCAGTGGTGACTCTTCACCCAAACAAACAAATCACTATGGGAACAAGTTGATTCCACTGAGAAAAATTTTCAACTGAATTATGTAAAATCAATTAAATAATTAAGATGAAAGCTAGATTTGAATGATAAATAAGGGTAATAAAAAAAAAAATTAAGTTTTAAATTCAAGAAAACTTTGAATGGGACCATTGGGATAACATACATTAGAGTCAAAAAAAAGGGGGTTTAAATTTTAGAACAGTGATTCGAGTCACAAATTTAAATATATCAGGTTTTAAAATTTTAAACATCTGACTTTATTTCCCCTTCACTGCATATGACTGATATTTAAGGGGCATCCTTTCCACACTTCTTTTTGTTAAGGTCGGATTATACCAACTAAAATGGTATCACAATATTTTGATGCTACATTTTGTCTTACACTGTTATTTCAATTGGTTTTGAAATATATTCCTGCCCTTGTTCCAAGTCCGATAAATGTTCCCAGGAGCATGCTTCCCTGTTCAACCAATCCTTTTTTTACTGTAAATTTTACAAAAAGCTTCATTAAACAAACAAATAGTTAAAATTTTTTTTGGTTCAAATAATTTTAAAGCCCTGATCAAAAATTACTTAAAATTAATTGTAAAGTTACTATTTTTAAAATGAATAGTGAAAACCATTTACTGATTAGATAAAAACAGCTTTTTAAATTTCATCCCAATAGCCAAAGCGCTTAGGTATCTACGAGTTCTTTTAAACATTATTATAACGGGTTGGATCACTCACTTCTCTCGGTGCAAAAATTATGTAACCCGGGTTTGAAGGTTGTTTACCAAGAGTCTATAGAAAATTCAATCACTTTATTGTCTTTATTTTTTTAATTGTATGTATATAACATTTTTAATTTTTTTAAAAGTTTTTATTAATTTTTATCATATTTGGGAAATTTTAAAAAGTACCATAATTTTAACTAGTTCGTCAACTTTTAAACTTTTATTACATAAAATCTTCGATGTATTAATTTTATAATTTTAGTGCATGGTTGCCCAAGAAGTCTTTTCTATAAGTTTTAAAAATTTTTCTAAACTTTTACTTTTTAAGAAACAAAGTTCTTTTTTCGATTTCCGAAACAACATTTTTTTTGGTTTTTGAGAGGTCATAGTTTAATTTGATTGGTCATGTTGTAATCCTTACTACATTTAAGTAACAATACTTTATTTTGATATCGTAAGAAGAAATCAGTATTTTATTTTATTTTATATCGATTAAAATATATAAAATTTAAATATTTTATTTATATTCTTCAATTTATTTTTTTTTCCACGTTTTGTTTGTTAAAAAAAATCTTTCTTTTTTTAAATTAAAATTTCAACCTACCCCAATAAAATTTTTGTTCAAAACACAACCCAAACTTACCCTTCATAAAACAAACTTTTTCAAGAAACATTTTTTAATAAAAGGAACAGGCTGTTCAATGCACAGCCGGACCACTTGAAACTTGAGGAAGACTTTAAGTGTTTTCAAAGGCATAAGAATCTCTTACAGTTTCGTTCCATTAAACGCGTCATGGAATATCGTCGCCTGGCAGACTAATTTTATTTTATACTGTTACAATCTAAGTTATTTTATGTAAATAATTGTATCAATCAATGTTTTTTTTGACATTTTTATACAGTGCTTCACTGTCACAAAAAAGTTTTTTTGATTTTTTTTATTTAAATTAATCTACCCAAAGGGGCGAGTCCAGCTACGGGGCGGGTCGCAGGTCGGATAGCGAACTTCCATCTTGTCTTTGAGGGGGTGGGGCAACTGAAAAAAAGGGGGCAACCCCCAATAAGCAGCCCCCGGGACCGGGCCCCGCAGGGGCAGCGAGGTGTCAGCTGACGGACATGACCCCCGGACCCTGAACTCAGCCCCAAAAACCCCAAACCAACAATACATGACACGCCCTTCAGGGGCCAGAAGTAGGAATGGGCCACCAAACCGCGGGTACCAATATCCTGGGCTCTTAGGGTACATTTGTTAAAAACCGGGATGGCACACCGGCGCCAGATAGTACAGGGGCCCGCCGGGGCCTCACCGGGATGTGGTGGCTGCCCATCACTGTAAAAATCCCGACCTGTTACATTGCCATTGGTGACTGGAGGGGACCTTGTAACGGCTGGGGGGCCCACTTCCGAGGCCACAGGGTCCCGGGGGGGCGGGGGTACGCCGGGGGAGGTGGCAAAAGGAATATGGATGGCTCTTGGGACTTTAAAACGGACACACACACACAAAAAAAACAATTCAAAAAATGGACAAAAAAAAAGAGGAAACAGCCTTGAACGTGCCAGAGGTGAGTGAGCACCCACTCAGGGTGGAGCAAACAAGGGGGGCATGTCTTCGGACCCCCCCCAATCGGAAGAGACAAAAGGGGGCTTGGCTACCCGGACAAGGGGGGGACCGAGAACAAGGTGCGGGGAGGGGGAGGAAATGGAAGTTTCCTACAAGCCAACCTCAATCATAGTATTGGCCTCTACAAACACAAAACTGTAAGAGATAAAAGGGGTTAATTTGCTATGATTCAGGGAACCGTGGATTCGGATAGCTGTATTAAGGTCTTAACATTCCTACATAAAAGCCTACGGGGGATCGGGTGGCTAAACGGGCACCCCATTTTGGTTGCAGGGTAAAAATTGGCTCATACCGGAAATTCGTGGGATGATGGGGTTTGCAGTGTAATTTAAAAACTGCAGGGGGGAAAATGGCGTAAGGGGGGAAAATGGGGGTTCATCGGAAAAACCTCCCATACGTAGGACATCTTCCCACCACAAGAGGATTTTGCGTTGGGGGGATTACGTTGGAGTGGGAAACCTTGACTAGTGGTCGGCTGAAACTCCAAAACTCTCAAAATGATTTTGGGGAATCATAACAGAACGAAGGGGCCTTGCTCTTGCAGAATACTGGGAGGTACCGACCTTTGGTACCAAATAAGGGTAATCCCCAACCCTTTTCGAACATCTTGGGAGGGGGGGTTATAGACAAAACTAGCTCAGCCTCAATGTTTAATGACTTAGGGACGGGGAATTTTGCAGGAACCCTCGTTATTGGACCACAGCCATCTGTTTTTGGGTTTGAGGGCCAACAACACTGAGGGTGACAGGAAAATCCCAACAAAGACGGGCCTTTATTCGGGGGAACTGTCTGACAGAGATTCCTAAAGGCCAGATTCGATCGGGACGGACCTAAGGAGAGGGGGGCACTCCTTACGGAGGCCGTAATCACCTCTTATAGAACAACTGCCCTTTGATTACAAAAAAGGGATGCCGAACCCGGGAGATGGACTCAAAATTAGAGGCCATCAAAGGGAAACCAAAGGGCTCCTCGCAAGGCCACAGATCCGGTATGATGCTGCTGGCGGGCCTCCCGGGGAGTCCCAAAGAAATTACATACAAGGGGTTCGCAGATTCCCCACAAATACGGAGAGACTTTGTACCTCATAGAACGACCTCAAAATGTCTGGGCTTCACAAAGTGTTGGCTAAGGACCCGGGGGGAGGACGGGACCCCTCTTTAAAAAGAGGATGGGGAGGGGACCAGATCAGAAAAGATTTTCAACTTTTATTTGAGACTCCTTTGGGGGATCCTCGAGGAACCACGGCGAGCCCCCCCCCACTTTTGGTGAGCAGGCTTGCACCAGGGCCCTCGCAGGGGGACGGGTGAGCAAAGAATTTTTCACAGAGAAAAGGATAAAGTGGGGCAGTTTTTTGCTTTCACCCCCTTCAAGATGCGGGGCCGGGATGCCATCCCCCGTGCACTTGCAGGGGGGCCTGAGTCGCTCCAACCCCACCTGACCACAATAGTAGGGTTTCCCCTGCCTTGGGTTTTACCCAAAGTGTGGAGGACCGCAAAAGTGGTCTATTTTCCCCAAAACTTTCCAACCTAAAGATTTCAGACCAATCAGCCTCAGTCTTTTCTTTTAGACATTGGAGAACCCGGTCGATGGGCACATCAGGGACGGGGTATTGAAGATAACCCCCCCAACAAATCAACACGCATACATGGCGGGAGATCTGCGAGCGGCTCTTCACAGACTCGTCACGAGGGTTTGGGGACGATTGGGCAGAAGGAGCTAGCCATGGGTTTTTTCACTGTCTTGATTGCTGCTGTCGTTAGGACGGGCGTCAAGGGGGCATTTTTGCCCATATGGTTAAGCCTACCATGCACAGATTGGTTAAGGCAACACAACGAAGCGTCGGTTCAGGTTATAGTCGACAGCGCTGCCCCCAAGGGGTGCCCTTTTTCCCCTCCCTGGGGCCCGGGGTTGATGACGTACAAGGGCGCTGAACGGGATAGGGAATATGCTCAGGCATACGCGGACGATGTCTGTATACTGGCTTGGTAAGTTTGCCAGCACAGTGTCGGAATCGTCCAGGCGCCTTGAATACCTAAAAAGGGGGTGTAGGGAAAAGGGGGCTCTCTTTTTAACCCCTAACAAGACAGAACTTTTACTTTTCATTGGAAGAAAGGCGGGATGGCCTAACATGCCCACTATGGAAATATGGAGCTAAGAGCTACGGGGTCAGTGAAGTAGGGGGGTACCGGATCTAAACTGAACGGGTCAAGCACCTTCAGAAAAGCCAGGAAGTTCAAAATGGCTTTTTGGCGTGTCGGAGGGCCTTTGGGGTCTTAAACCAAAGATGGTTTACTGGCTATACACGATGTACTTGGGGCCCTCCAAATTTTATGCGCATTGCCCTGGGGCCGGCCAAAAGGCACAGAACAGTGCAAGGCAACATTAACAGATGTCAGAGAATGCATCCCGGGGAAATTTATAGACGAAATTAAACCCCCTTTGGCGGCGATGGGGGCCCACGGGGGCTCCCCCCCAATGGCCTGTTTGTAAAAGGGAAGCTTGTGGCCTTTAAATAAGGACGACTGGTGGGGTTACCGGTTAACCGGGACCCCATGGGAAGTACTACTCGTATCAGGGACATTGGCTAAACCCCATTGCTTCGTGGGAACAACTCAATATACCTAGGTACAGAATTGACAGGCAGGTCGGGGCCTTCCTTCCAATAGGGATAAGTGGTGGGGAAAAACCGACCTGCACAAGTCAAAGGAAGCGTCTGGTATACAAGGGCCACTTACAAAGGGAGGCGGGGGGTGCGGGGATGTACGGGAGGGGTAGGGAATGTTCTTTCGTACCTCTGGGGCCCATGCTACCGTTTTCCAGGCGGGGGTGAATGGTTTCATGACAGCCACAAAAGAAAAAAATGCGTCTGGGTGGCTTCGGAGGAGTATTTAACTGCTCAAAACACCCAGGAGGCTTAAAAGGGGCGATCATGCCCCAGTACCAGCCAAGTTGGTAGGGGATGCCAGGATTCCGGGAGCCCTTTTTTGCAAGCGTGAACAGGTGAGACTCATAGGGGTCCCGGGGAAAGCGGGTATTGAGGAAATGAAAGCCGATGCACTGGCTAGGAGAGGGGCAAAGTGCCCCTGCTGGGGCCGGAGCGGCTTTTGGTATTCCTTTTCAAAAGGAAAAAGAAGAATTGACAGGGTGGACCTCTGGGGAAAAAACGAGGGCAGATGGAGGACCGAGTCCGGCCTCAGGCAGTCTCGTGAAATTTCCAAGGACCCGGATCGCAGGACAGCAAGATCTACTGAGATTAACCGGGCCAAGGTGAGGGCGGTTACGGAATGCGACCGGACATAATCTTCTTCACAGACAATGAAGTAAGGGCCTAACAAAACCCCACATTGGCTTTGTGAGGGGGATGAGGGAGCTCCATGACACTTTCGTCATTGTGGACTTTCACCTTAGGCATAACTCTGGGTCCACTTTTCTGGAACCAGGGGATAAATTAAAGGGCTACACTCAGGGAATCTTTTCCTTCTAAGGGGGACTTTCCTTTGTGACTCTATCCTCACCCCTCGGGGCGCAAAGGGCCATTGAGTCAGGGGGCGGGGGTTTGGGTGACAGGCCCAAAACCCCGGTGTATCAAATCTAACTAAATTAATCTAAAGTAACTACTTTACTAACACAAAAGAAAATTAAGTGTTGAAACTATAATGAGATAAGGATTACAAGTGAAAAAATTAATTTAAATTTTTACGACACTAGAATCCAAAAAAACACTATTTTTCGGGAAACTTTATAAGCATTTTTTTCAATTTAAAAAAATTTTGAAATTTATGAAACTTGTAGAAAACAATCCTGAAAACCACGTATTAAAATAAAATATGATACATTGTGGGTTTTTTTATTAAAAATTTTTTATAATTGATGAACCATTAAACATTACAGTACTTTTATTTTCCAACAGGAAAAAAAAAATATTAAAACTTAAAAATGCTATTCATGGGTTACAATAAAAATTTGAAAACAATGGATTGATTGGAGTTTTCATAGGCCTTGATTCTTATAACAACCTTAAAACCGGTACACAAAATTTTTTTTGCACTAACTAAGCTTTTTTTTTAACACAAGAAAAGGGATATCACTGAGAAAAAATTTATTTAACTTTTATTTATTTATTTCAACAGGAAAACTATTTCATAACGTTCATCAATGACATTATTTAGGGAATGCAATAAGAGCAGATAGAATCACAATGAGTGTAAATAACAAAAACTAAAAATCATAGATCCATGCAACAACAACATTGGAAACCGCAAGACACAACAACAGTCACAACAAGATTCAAACTAGGAATATAAATATTTCCGTTTAATAAGACATATCGGGCATTATAAGTGTGGACAGTAAAAAGAAAAGAAAGTTTTAAAACAATAAAAAAAAATGCTTGTGGTAAATATTGACAAAAAAAATAAAATGAGTCATATAATGAAATTTAAACTTGCAATAAAAAATCATACGAAAGCAAAACAAAGAAAGAATTCAAACAAGTGAAAACACCTTATGCCCGCAATAAAAGTCAATGTAAAGGCAATATGAAAGTACAATGGAAAGTGCAAGACAAATCAAACTATAACAAGATATAATACTAGCAATCAAAAGTGCAAATTTAAAAAAACAAAACAACTCGCTTTAAAAGTTGGAAAGACACAATTACAAAAAAGAAAATGAACGGGAAAATAAAAAACTAACAAAATTACAGGCAGTAATAAAAAATTGAGCCTAAATGGAATAAAATATTCCTAAATTTATTATCTCCGGCCTTGAACTTTTTAACTTCTGCAATTTAACCAAAAAATTGTGGTTATAATAAAGGGACAGGATGTCAAAGAGACCCAATTAGGGGGAAGATTAAAAAACTGATTTTCAAAACGTAGCCCATTTTTTTACTGAGTTTTTAGCCCCCCCCCCCCCCTTTAAATTACTTTCTAGGAAAACCCTTGATTATTGGTACATTCAAAAAATATTTTTTAAATTCACAAAAAATATTGTTTTTTCAGAAAAATTCTAAAAGAAAATAGTAAATTTATGAGAAGCTAAAGAATGACGTACAATAAAGAGTTTTCTTTTTGATTGTAATTTTTAGTAAAGTTAGTTGGTGAATTATTTTTAATTTTTTAAGTAAAGTAGATACTGATTTTCATGATGGCGTTGGAAAAAATATTATTCTTAATATATTATTTAATTTACACTTGAAAATGACCTTTTAATTTGAAAAAGGGTTTTTTGAAATTTTTTTAAATAAAAAATTTAAGGGTACCATTTGAATTTTTTTACATCCTAAAAATACAAAATAGCCCCAAATTTTTTAACTTTTATTTTTATTCTTAAATTTAAAAACTTGAAGCCTAAGCCCGAAGATAGATCGGGCGAGCAAACTGGCGTACCGCCGACGCCCGAAATAGCCGGGTCCCCAATTTTTTAATTCATATATCTTATTAAAGGGCATTAATCGGGTTAGGTCAACTGAATATGTTTTTTATTTATCTGTTATTATATTTTATGGGTCTATTAATTTTTTTTATCTACATCGGGTCTTGAAAAATAATTATCGTAACAGCTGACGTAGACTTGGAAATGAGCGGCGCCGAGCTTTTGTTTGTCAGCATTGTTTAGTCAGCCGTCAGGACCCAGGGTGCTTTGATCGTAAACAACACGTTCGTTATAGAAGTGAAAAATTTCTGTTTTAAATTAAGTACAGTATTTAATTTTATTACAGTTTTCAGTTCATTTTTTCTTTGTAAATATTTTTGTGTACTATGAAAAATAAGTAATTATTAGAAATTTGCTTGTTTTGGGTTTTTGTGTCAATCTAACCGTACAGTGACTGAATAAGTGTATAATTTTTTTTTATTTAGTTATTATAGTATTTATCTGCTTAAAATGGATGATCTTATGAAAGTGATACTATACGAGATAAAAAGAATCGTTCTATCGAGCTTTTTTTTTTGTTTTTACAATTTTTGTACTTTTTGTAGCTTCTGTAAAAAATAAAAAAATGTAAAACACCAAAAGTTTTGCCCATCATTGAAAAGAAATTTTCCTCCCCTTTTAAAAAAGATAATAATAAAACCCTTTTTTATAAAATTTATAAGGCATTTACAATTTTTTTAATGTGAATAAAAAACCCCCCAGGTTTCCATCCCAAAGGAGTATTAAGGGCCCAGGCTTCAAAGTGTTAAATTTAGTATGGCTTTCCAATGACTTAATGTTTTTTATGAATCAGTATTTAACCCTTTTAGTGCCAAAAATTTTTTTTAAAATTTACTCTCTGCCAGTGCCAAACTTTTTCTATCAATTTGTACAGTGTGTCAAAAAATAATTCAACTCTTTATTTATTACCAAAAAAAATAATTTGTATACTATTTGTATAAAATTCCCAGTCATTAAAAAAAACAAATTATAATTAGCCCTGCATTATATATGCTATCTTTTTTTAAAATACTTTAAACGAGATAAAAAATTTGTCGTCTATTTTTTTTTTCTGCATCCTTTGACCGTGATAAAAATGGGTTTAGCTAAAATCAATCACTTTACTTCGAAGACAATTCAGTTATTAATATTTTTTTGAAATTGCACAATAATATGTTTGCAATAAAAAATTTATGGCAATTTTTAAAATTTTTATTCAAAACAGCTATAAAACAACTGTTTTTGGCATGTTTAGTACCTTTTGATAAAATATAACTAAAATTAACAAACATCCCAAATCAGGGTTTTTTTAGTGAAAGTATATGTCAAGAAATGAGAAATAAAATCAAAAATTTTTTTTAAAATTTTATAATTCTTTTTTGTGACGTCCTTTTGGTATTTATACTATTTTTTTGGGATGTGGGGACAACAGAATTGGGCACAAAATTTAAAAAAAAAAAGCCTCTTTGGGAAAGTTTAAGAAAAAACGAAGTTGCTTGAAATAAATTTCAGATAAATAAAAGGGATGTACCATGACATGAATGAAATTAAATATGAACATTCAACAGTGGAGGGTAAACAAATAGTAAAAATTGGTTGTTGGAAAATAAGTTGGTAAACCTTGAACTTTATGAAATTGTCAATAAGCCCCAACCATAAAATTTTATTTGTTTTTTTTTAAATTCATCAAGAATTTTACCCACATTTGCAAAAAATTCCTGGGGTGAAGACGCAATTTTGGGTTGAGAAAAGGAGAGTGGCTTACAGCAGATAAAGGTTACGAAATAACGATGCAAAATCGTCACACTTCAATAGCGGTGACGACAAGATGCGAAAAACCAGAACTTTTGAGCCCCAAAAAATTACACATAAAGGAGGGGTGAAAATCTTTGAAGCGGCCATTAAATACGTCGAACAAAAAGAACCAGGGCTGTTGACATTATGATGCCCCAAGATGGCGAGACTTACGGCGAAAAAGGGGGAAAACGTCAAAGCAACCAAAATCCCCAGTTTTTTTCCACTCCCATAAACTAAACCAGTTTAAATTTAGTGTTTAAAATAATTTTTTTGTTTTAAAGTGAGTAAAAATTATGTATTACATTTAATCGGAAAGTAAATAAAAATATACTGTAAACTTTTTACGGTGTACAATTTATTTTTTATTCATCTTCCATTATCCACCATTTACCTTACCCCCTTCCCCGGGCCCTTTATGGCGGATAATCGAGACTAAAACTGTAATACTTTTCAAAAACGTGATTCATTATTTCAATAAACACTCGTATTAGAATAACTGAAAAAAAACTAAACAAAAAAATTTCAATTGTTTAATCCAAATTTCAATCAAAAAAAATATGTATATTATCACTAAACATGTAAGTTTAAAAAAAGGGACATTCAAATTATTAAAATGTTTTTTTTAAAAACAATGAAAAAATTTTCCCAAAGGGAAAAAATCCCATGAACGATAGTACAAAAGAAAATTTATCTAACAAGAATTTAACTTAAGACCTAATATTTTTTTATTGTAAATTTAAAGGGCCTTTGTATAAAACATACAACTGAAAGCTGTATTACAAATATTGTGCTCTGGATTTTATACTTAGTAAAGTAAAGGATTTTTTTAAAAAAAAATTAAATAAATACAAAATTACCGAACTTTTGTTTGAAATTTTTCTGATAGTAAAATAAATACATTGTAAAACACTTTTTTTTTTTAAAAAAAAGAACAAAAAATTTTAAAAGTTCTTTCATTGTACCAAAATATTAAAAAAAAATAAATAAATTATTAAAATTTCAAACGTTACTGTGCTGGATTAAATTTTATTTAGGAAAAAGAAAATAAAATAGTAAAATGTTAAGGTTGAAACATCAAAAAAATTAATTTCATTTGAACGTTGATTGAAATTACTGATTGTTTATAAATAAAACAAATATTTTAACTATTAAATTTTAAAATAAAAGTAAATAATTTGACATAAAATTACTACATCTTAAAAATCCTTCATTAAAAAAAAATTTTTAGAAAAAAGGAAAAAAATGTTTTCAATCATAATTTTTAAAAAATTTTATATGTACAATTTTATTTTATTTAAAAAATTTAGAGCAACCCCATAAAACATAATTTTGAAGACAAAAAACATAAATGGTACTTAAGCACTTTATGAAACAGCGAAATCGAACTGCCAAGTCCCTGACTTCCAGCACTCAAATTGACTCCATTCGGGGCAGCATCGACTTGATGACACCTTGCCGTTGATAAAACGCGCCTTTGATGGACTTCTTTTCTCTCCAGTTTTCTACCAAATCCAGTAGCTCCTTGGGGGGAGTCAACTCTCAATTGAGGGAAAAAGGGTTTGGGAGAGCTAATCCCCCCTTTTATTTCAAGCAGCAATAACCAATTCCCTTATTCCTCGAGAAACGAATTGAACAAAAGGGATTTTCTTGAGCTAGCCATACTATAGGGATAGATACACCTCCTTTTTATACTGGATGTCGATGACCGATGCAATTTCGCAGTAATGTAAACATTCCATTAGTATCATGGGGATGCCTATGATCCAAGTTTAAAGAGCAAGAATGCTTTTCAATTCCGGAGTCAAAGTCGCAAGCTTTAAACTTCGCCCTGCAGACCATCTCGTTCCCGCTCCATTGCTCACAACGCTGACTCAATTTGACCTTTTTCCCTTCAACAGACTGAATTTTTGTTTAAAAAATGCGATTTTGTCCGTAAGAAAAAAACGGTTTTGGTCACTTCACTCACTTTTTGTCGGGGGTTTTCAATGTTCCATCTTCTTTTGCAGAAAGAGCCTCTAAGAATTGTTGTTTTTTTCACCAGGGGAAGGACTTTGTTGCCTTAACGATGCAATTCCGATGGCAAGTGTCGCACTTCCAAATTTTTAATTTAGATAAAAGTTACTTTTTTTGCTAAACCGAGACTTACAAAAAAGTGAAGATTCTGTACACTAAACTAATGGGCCACCAAGAAATTCAGTCACACATTGGAACATTTTACTGCAAACAAATGCTAGTAATAAAAAGATAACAATAAAAATAACTAAATTTTAACGATGAAAAAATTTAAAAACTTCAAATTACAGGCATATACTTAAGGCTTGGCAGGCTGCGGCTCGACCAAAAGGGTCGTACTGTCCTTCCGCTCAACGACTGATAAAAACTGAATCATCAAAAACCTTACTTAAAGTTCCGGGTTTTAAGGGAAAAGTTTGATATATAAGGGGGTAGGGTTTGGGGATCATTGGGTTAGGTTAGGTTTTTAGCTATGTTATGGTTTGGTATGTTTTGCTTTTTTTTTGGGGGGTTATGTTTGGTTAGGGGTATTTTTAGTTAGGTCATGTTTGGTTTTATAAACTGTTTGATTGACCAACCAAAACTAACTTAAAAAACCAACCTAACTCCAAAAAATAACCAACAGAGTGTAAAACTCCTAACCTTACAAACCCCAAAACCCAACCTACAATACCCAAAACCGGTCCTAAAAAAGCTTAAACCTTTCCGAAACTATGCATTTCCGTTCTAATGGGGGTTTGATTTCAAAACCTTGCCATAATCGTAACAGGACAACTTTCCCCCCCCCAATTTGAGTACCCACAATGCTATGTAATTAAAAATTTTTTCACACTTATCTCTTTTCGTTATATTTCCCCCCTTTTCTGCTGAGAAATATCAAACTCTTTCCTCTTAGCTATTTATCTACTATGTTTTTTACAACAAGGCATCGCTCTATAATTTCAAGGGTTGTAGTAAAAAAAATAGATTTTAGCATACTTGGGAAAGTTTAATGATTTTTTTTTAACTGAATAAAGTTAAAGGTTTTTACTATAAAAAAGTAACAATTGAAGTTAAAAGTTAGAATAGATTGAAACAAAATGATTAAAATTAAAGTATTAGAAAATTAACTGAAATTTAAAGTTAGTAGTTTGTTTCATACAGAAAAATATACATAAACAAACATTTAACCCCGAATGACTTTTTATAATTTAATCTTAGATAAATACCTGTTTAAAAAGTACATTATAAAAAAATAAAATTAATAAGACCAGCAATTTCTACAGTATTTTTTTTTAATAACTTCTGAATCTTAAATTTTCAAATTAAATATTTAAATTTAAATTTTTAAAATTATAAAAAAAAAACTGATTTAAATCTTTGAAATTAAAGTTTTAAATTTTTAACCAAAACTTTTTAAAAAACACTACTATCAAAAGGAAATTCACGATAACAAAACATTTTTTTTAAACATTGGCATTAATAAAAAGGGCCCCCATAATATCTTGAAATGTTTTCTCTAGGGATTTTTTTCAGATTGGGGGATGATAAGGGAAGGGGACTGATAAGAGAGTATGGGCCGATTAGCGGTAAACAAAAAATGAACAAAATATCCACTCTATAATGAGGAAAGCAAACTATTCATACTAATTTTCGATAAGCAATTACGTTTATTAGATTTTAAGAATTTGCCTTCTGAGTGCATTTTTTATTATTTCTGAAATAAGTTAAATTAAAAATTATGAAAACTATCTAAACAATAAAAAAATACAAAACAATTATGATAGTAATTTTATTGTATAAAAATTTAAAAATAGTATTATATATCTTTTCTTTCAACGGTGCCCATAGCAAAATAAAGAAAACAGAACTAATATAGCAATTGTTATTTGAAAAGTTCCTGCAATCTTTAAGATATTTATTCTGTTTTCGTGGTATCATATAATGGATTGATTTTACAAGTAAGCCCCAATTTAAAAAAGATAAACGTTTTAGAAAAGTTGGGTTTGATAAACCATTTTAAAAATTTGTCCCGATTTCTTTTTACAGGGCAAAATTTTGATATGAAATTCTGTAGATCAATTAATCAAGTATTGACAGATTAACACAAAATGCAACTGATGTTTTTAATTAAAAATACAGAAAGATCCGGATAAACAGATAAAATTCAAAATTTTGAGTTTTTTGAAAAAATAAAATTTTAATTAGCATAAAAACGGTTGGTACATATACACGCTGTGTGTCAATCACCATAAATTCGGCATTTGTACTTGTATTATAGTAATTTGGCATTTTGTGCTTAAGTAATAAATTTTGTGTTGTGTGAAAATTTACTTGTACTGTAAACCCAGTACAAAAAATTTACACCAATAGACGAGCCAACCGCATATTGATGTACCCTGCGGATGTCATCAACTGTTCCAAATTCCTGGATAGGGATTGACTTTGGGAAGTTCACATAGACCATGTCGCTCAAAACTTTCCACAGGAAAATATGTTTTAAAGGGCCTTAGCCAAATACTGCCCAACCAGGTGCTGATGACGGGGGGATTACTGCGTAAATTTACCCCACCTTACCTACTGTTGGGATTGTGGGGAAACCATCAAACGGGCCCGTTTCTCGAGCGTTCAAATTTCAAAAGCAAGCGATTCGAAAAATCGCCTTTGAAGTTCAGAGAATCTTGCAAAGGTACATTCAAGGAGTTTGCAACTGTTGCCCTGCCCTGTTTCTACAAATTTTAAAAAAAACCTTATTCTGTGTGTCAAATGTCTATGACCACGGTAGGGACAAAACACATATGACACCAGGGGAGGAATAACTACCGAACTGGGGGACACAGGGCGGGGTTTATGACCCTCCCTACAAGCAGGGTTTTGTGCATCAAAAAAGTTCCCAATTCAATAAAGATGCCCCACGCCCAAGGCGTTAAAAACTGTTTTAAACACCTTTAGTGTCCCCAAAAACATTTTACAGTGTTGACGAGTTTTATGGCTCACACTGGGTGACCCTTAATTTAGAAGACGACGTCCGGCGTGGGTACATTGGGAGACAAATTGGTGTGATGGAAATTCTGTAGTTCGAAAGGGTTTTGATGTGGGATGATTGTTAAAATTTTTAGAACTAATCTGACGATTGCTTACATTGTTTTGTTCGGCAATAAAAGTAAAAAAAAGTGTTTTTTGAAAGATAAAAAAGCTTGGCCCATTTCGTTTATTTAAACAAGATAACTAAATGACTATCTCAAATTTTTCCCTAACTAAACTAACAAGTGAAATGATCACCCCAGGACAGGTCAACCCACAACAAGGTAAACCTTTGGTCCCCTTTTTTTTTTTATAAGGCATAAAAAAGAGATTAAAGGGAGGGGGGCGCCTTCAAAACATGACCTTTTCTTGCCTGACAATTGGGCATGAAAAAACAATCGGGCCCTTTTACCTGAGTTTTGATACTTTCTCCCCAGCAACATTCCACGGACCAAATGGCACCTTTTTTCACATTTTAAAAAAATAACTAGTCACTTTAACCGTTAGCCATATTTTTACTATTAAAGTTAGAATTAAAAAATTACCAAAAATTAACGAAAATTTAAAAAGTTAATAAAAAAGTAACGATTAAATTTAATCGTTTAAATTTTTTTCATCGTTTTCGCAAGACGGATTTAGTGAGAGTAAAAAGTTTTTAAAATAATTCTCTTGTAATATACCTTACCCCGATGATTTTTTAATTTTTTTCAGGATACTTTTTTAATAACTCTCATTGTGTTTTTAAAAAATTCTGTAGCGATTCAAAATCTTTTAACATTTTCTCTAAAAACTGTGTCAAACCCTTTTTTTGAAAAAAGAAATTACTAACTTTAAAATAAATTCACTGCAGGGTTTGAACTTTATACAGGAAGGAGGAATCAGAGGGGTCTGAATGTGTGTCATTTAATGATTTGGTTTTTCGAATCGCATTTAGTTAGCCTTGGGGGGAAGGCAAAGACAGCACCATCCCCCCCCCTAATCCCTTCTCCTTTTTATTCTCTCGCTCTCCCTCCTATTTCATATACACTTCAAAATCAACAAAAAATTCTGGAAAAAGGAATCAACAAATCTGCCCCTAAAAAACTATTTTAACCCCTATATTTTTTTTTTTTTATAAACCAAAAAAGAACCTCTGTTTCTTTCTTTCTGTGACTGTATGTTTATAAGGGACCTCAAAAGTTTATAAGAAAAACTTCTAAAATAAAAACCCCCTTTATATTATTTTTTGTCTCTTTACGTTTTAAAATTATTACGTTAATCAGCCAGTCAAATAATTATAATATAAAACTGTAATTTAACCCAGAAAGTAACACGTAGATATGACGCAAGTATTGATACGTAAATTTTACACAATCGAAAAATAAAAAACAGTTGATACATTTACATTTTGCTTTTTTTACAAATGCCCCCCTGACTGCTAAGTTCCATAAGAGCCTATGAATTGTAGTAAATTTGATGTATTTTTCTCTTTAAGTCTTTAAATGTTATAAAAATAAACAACATTGACACATTAAACTAAAGGGAGGGGGACTGAGGCCTCTGTTTTAAACACTGCCATGAAAACAAGTATTTTAGAGGGAAAAAAAACCCAACAACACGTAAAAATTTCGTACAATACCTATTTTAATTAAACTGTTCTAGGGGGTTTGCTTTTTTTTTTTATTGATCACAGCATAAATGAATTTATAAGATTAGGGTTAGTATTTTTTTTTGCCCCATATATTCAAAACCATTTAGTTCATAATATGTTGCTGTTACATTTGGAACTATACAAAAAGGCACAAACATATTTTTTTTTAACCTTTTTAAATTTGTCATTCACAAATATTTTCTAATTGAATTTTACCACACTTACAATCCGTCCTTCCAGGGAATTTTTTCCGTCACAACAGGGGTCAACCCCCCCTTTTTAAACACCACTTCATTTTGAACGGGGTGACTTAAATCTAGGTGCATAGTTATTTTTTCTGGACCCTGGTAGAATCTATCATGCGGGCTGTGTTACAAAAAAACACTCACAAATCCTTGTGCGGACTACTTTTTTATCAGTTTTTCAGGAATAATTTTTTTAATTTTTATTTGTATAATTCAGCTTTTTTGCAAAATTAATTGTTATTAAAATTTATTCATGTTTAGTGGTTTTTATATTTTTAATGAATAAATGGATTTAAATTTCCAGTGACCAATTTTTGCACGCGAGTAGTAAGGGGAAGATATTTTAGAACATAATAACTATACCACAGACCGGAACAGTCTGAAGATCGTATGCCTACACTTTCCTAGGAGGGGGTTATAAAAATCAAGAAGGCAAACCAAAAAGCCCCCATTTTATTTTGTGTTTTCCCCCGTATTTTCTACTGCTATTTTTCGTAAAGTTTTTTTGAAAAAATTTTCATCATAATTTATGTCTTTTACTAATATGTTATATTCCCTAAAATTTTTAAAAATTTTTTAAAGTTATTTTGGGTAGTGTTTTGTTATTCAACATAAATTTATTTTTTTTCTGTGTAATAATTCATTTTTGTATTTAAAAAATTTTTTGAAGATAAAGTTAATTTCAGTAGGATTCATGAAGTTTAAAATTTTGTAATAATTAAAATTAGTTTCAAATTAATTTTTATATTAAATATAAAATTTTTTTTTAACCCTATTTTTTTAGCCACAAATAAAACAATTTTTTGCGTCGATTAATTAAAGGTTAAAATTATTCTACATCTCCATAAATCGTTCAAATGAAACCCAAACTTTATCCTAAAAAAAAATCGTTTTAAAAAGCTTTTTAAAAAAGAAAATCATCTTCTGTGGCAATTAATTCAATGGGATTTTATTTTTAAAAGTAATGCCCCCCGAGCTTAATACTTAAAATGAGCCCAATTAATTTTTATGTACTGCCAAGGGAATTTGTAACATTTAAAATCCTGTTATTTTTGTATGATCCCCCTTACTTCAAATACTAGGGCTACTCAATTTTTAGAAAAATAAATTTTTACCCGAATCCTGTCCATTCATCATTATTTAATTTTTTTTTTTGTTTCAAAATGCTGCAAATTTAATTACTAGGTTCCCCCTTAAAAAGGACTTTGGGTTTTAAAATAAAAGCGCTTTTTAAATAACAAATGTAACAATGGAAATCACTTTTCAAAATATGATTTTGACTAGTTTCATTTTTCTCTTATTCCCTTAGAAAAATTTACATAAGTTTTCATTTTTTAAATTAAAAATTAATAAAAATACACAAAAGTACTTTCAAAAATCTTTCCAACCGTCACCACTCTGGCCGTTCTTGTTTTTTTTCCATGATTTTTTTGAAAAGCAAAAAACAATCCGAGATTTGAATAAATGGTTGAATCTCAGCATTGTCTTAATGTGTTTCTACATTTAACACACTGAATAAAAAAATCAAAAACAAAAAATAATGAAAATTAACAAGCATTTAGAAAATGTAGGGCCCGTTTTGTTTAGTTACTGAAGATCATACTTAACAATTATAAACAAATTTACTATAAAAAATCTAAGTACAGGTTTTCGGACCACCCGTGCAGTATCTCTTGTGATTGAACCGTATGACTAGATGAGCAATAAACTGTAAAAATTTGTAAATCTCATAAAAACTAAAAAAATTTCTTATTTGAAAAAAAAATAAATTTCAAAAAACAAAGTTAGGTCCAATGGCTCTTACTTAACTTATCCGTAACAAACGTTCATTTCAGAAACGTCCCAAAAATTTTGTTTGTTGCATTTAAAATACAAGGTTGCCCGAAAATGAAGAACAACTTTGTGAAGGAACACAACATCAGAGCAAAAGTTGACCAAAAAACAAAGGGCCTCAACGAGCTAATGATAATTTTTTGGGGTTATTTTCTGTTTGACAAGCTCTCAATCAACCTTTCCCTCAGACAAGCCTGCATTTCACTATAATGAGACAAGCTGTTTTTAGCATGCACCAAAGTCAACCTGCCCTCAGACAAGCTGCTGCACATCACTACTAATAAGGGAAGGCGGGAGGGAAGAAACCAGTGGGGACCCTCGTTTAAAAGATGGGTGGGTGGATAAGGCGACTTTACAACACTGGAGCAAGGGGCCAACTGGAACAATACAGAGGCAGACGACAAGGGGAAAACCTTAGTAATGCACTCCCCCTGGCCTCACCGCTAAATAAAGTAATTGTATTCATGGTTAATTGTTTTTGTTTTTATTTGATTTTTTTAAATTCAAAATTGACTGGGTAATTTGGTGAAAATATGTTTTCCCGTAACTTCGAAATTAGTACCTCGTTTATGTCAAAATAAATTATTACTTTACTTTTTTAAATTTTAAGAATTGATTGAGAATAAAATTTTCTGAATTTTTAATTTTAAAATTTTTTGTTGTGTTAAATAATAATATTTTAAACCCTAGAAAAAATAAACAACTAAAACATAAGAAAACAACTTTTCATTAGTTCAAGCAAATCCCCAGCAAAAAAAATCGGGGTGAAAAAAAACAATCCATAAATAAAAAAGAAATACTTACATAAAATTTTTCTAGAATTTGAAAATTTTTTTTGATTTTGATTTGGAAAAAGTTTTTTTACATAATGAAAAAAATCACAAGACACTATGTGAGTGTCATACTGTGAATTTAAATTGTAATTAATTGTTTTTCTTAAATTTTTATTTTTAAACGCAAATATAAATAATACACTTTCTACAACAGAAATTATTAACCATAAAATTTTTTTTATACCTTATTTTACACTAGCAGAAAATGAATAAATTCAATGAACTACTTAAACTGATAGTCTTAAATATTTTCTTTTTTAAAATTTTTAAATTTTAATGATCAGATATTAAAACGAAAAACAAATTTTTAAATTTCTTTACATTTAATTTTTCTTACGTCTAGTACCGTGTATTTTTCATTGCTTTTTTTTTTTAATAATCCTGTAAAAGTGCGAAGTAGCAAACAATAATACATTTTTTTTTTAAAAGAAAATATTTTTTAAAATTCTTGCTAAAGAGACGCCAACACAACAATTGTGCAAAAATTTTTTAAGGCGAATATAATGAGAGTTGATCCCCTAAGCAAAATAAATTTGATATTTTGTAATTTTCAGTAGGTAGTAACATATCAAGATTTTATTGCTTGTTTTTTTGTTATGTAAGTATATATGTAATCAATTTTTACTATTAAAATATACTTTGTTATAACATGCCACTTTTTAAATTTAAATTTTTAACACTGCTTTAAAGCAATTAAATTAGTGTTTTTTTAAATTGTAAACAATTTTTTATACAGCTTTTTTCCCTTTTTATTTATTAATTTTTATTATTTTCTATTTTCAATAAATTTGGGTTTTTATTTTTTTACTTTATAGGCTTGATTTAACAAATACAGCTGATAAGGTAACTTTTAAGAATCAAATCTGCATTTTTGATGTGTTTTATTGTCATAAATCATTTCTTGTAATTAATTACTGAACAATATCGTTTTATTTATAAAAACACTGAAAATTTCTTCATCTATATATAAAATTTTATATATATATAAAAATAAATATAAAATTTATATATATATATAAATATATATATTTTAATATAATAATTTAAAAATTATAAAAAAAAATAACAATTTAGCACCTTAAACATTTTATTAAATCAACACCGACTGGTTTCGGCATTATGCCATCTTCATAGGGGTTTACTTTTTAAAAATGTTTCAAAACAAATAAAAATGAATAAACAAATTTTCAAAAAAAAAACATGGTTAAAATTTGGGAAATATTTGTGATTTGGTGGGGTTAGTTGGCATTGTGGTGTTTTTTCTTATTTATATATATATATAAAAAATATATATAATAATAAATATATAATATTTAATATATATATATATAAATTATATAAATAAATTTTTTCAATATTGGGTTTTTTTTTTGTATTAACATGGGGTTTATTAAATTTTCAATTTTTTTGGGTTTTGTTTATAATTTCAAGTTCTTGAGAATCTAGTTTTTTTGCTTTTTGAACCGAATTTTAGAATTTCCATGTTGGGTTTTTATATTTATGTAGTTGTGTTATTGTTTAATTTAAATGTTTTAGTAAAAGAAGATTTCATTGAAGTTCTGTTTTTCATTTTAAAAACTTGTATTTGTTCATTAAAACTACTTTTTAAAAGATCGTCCGTTTTGTCCCATATAATAGTTTTGGGCAGTCTGGACATTCAATTTTTTTAAATTCCGGATTTTCAAATATTTTTTTTTTTATGAATTTTGAGGTGGATTTATTTTGTATTAGGTTAAAAGTGCTGTTATTTTAGGTGTATTAATAAAGCTAAAAGTAACTTTTTTATAATGTTTTAAATTTTTTGTCTTTTTGTTTAAAAAAAAATCTCAAATTAAAAACAAATAACCAAGGCCCCCAATTTCCCCCCCGCGCTGCTGTGTTGTACGTCACGCTTGGGGGATCGAGCGCTCTATACCCGTACAACTTGTATTGGCGCTCGCTCACACCCTATATAATTAAAATTTTAAATAAAATTTCCAGGATGCTTTTTAGGAAGTTTTTAAAAAAATTTTCTGTAGCATGTTTTTACGTAAATAAAGTAAATTAATATATATAAATATTTTTTTGGAAAAAAAACAAGTAAATGATTTACTTATGCTTTTTAATGAAATATGTCAAAAACTTCTGACTATTTAAATGAAGTAAAAATCAAATTACTGATTTTAAATTATCAACCTTTCTTACCTTTCATTTACCCCCTCTCTTTTCCCCCCAAATTTCCTTTTGATACCTTATTGCATCTTTATTCAATAGAATAATATTCAAAAAATTGTTATACATAAATTAAAGAAATATAGAGCATTTTGGCAAAAAAATAAATAAAGAATCGCTAAGATAATCTAACAAATAAATTATGTAAGTAATCACAAATTAATCCACAAGGAAATAATCCCACAACATCTTATTACTGAAAGAATGAGGGGAACCAAAAGCTTGAATGGTCGTCCTAGACCTACAGTTCATTATTTACATTATGAGCAATTCCCTCCAATTTGCCCTCTTTAAACTCATTTCTGTTTTTCATAAATTTCTCCCATAAAAAAAATTACAAAAATTTTTCATTTTCTTCCCAAAAAAATAACTTTTTTTTTAAATATCTCACATGAGTCAAATCTAAACCAACTATCAGTGCTTAGTCGTGGAAAAAGATTGTAAATAGCGGGATGGGCTATAAAAATCTTAGCTTCCCCATATGTTTGTATGCTGTAGGAAAACAAAAATAAGAGGGCAAACCATACAAGGAGGTTGTACAAAAAGATACCTTTTTTTAAATTTTTAATTTAATTGTTCTTTTAAAAACGTAATGTTTTACTTATATTTTTGTCCCTCTTTCCTCAGACTGACTCCCCCAAAATTGCTTTTAACATTCTATTTAATTTTTTTGAGGGATTTCATTAATTTCATTTGGGTACCCAACTATTATTTCTTTTTTTTGGGCCACATCAATTTTTAAATTGTCGAAAAAGTACGCAAAAAACATGGGCTTTTACTAAAATATATTTTTTAAATATACAAAAAGATAAATCAATATTGATATTTTAAGGGAAAAAAAAAATACAGGGGAAAAATTGTCTTTTTAGAAAACTAAGAATAAAACCAGTTGGGTTTTTATTGTGTTTTTAATACACAAATTTTGTCGAGTCTAAATTACATCCCCTTTTTAAATAAAAAACTAAGCTACTGAAGGAAATCAATTGTGTCTAGTCGTTATTTTTCTTCAGTTAGGGTTTATTTCGCTTTTTCCGCTTCAATCCCCTTTCCTCGAGTCCTTCCTCTTGGGAGAATATCTTGGTAATATAGTGCGGAAGATGTTTAAAAATTTTGGGGAACTCACGCTCTGAGTTTTTTAAACCTATCCCGTTTAAAAGTCAAAATAATTCAAAAAAACACTTTTAAGAATTTTTCCCTAATGACGAATCTTTCATATAAGTGTTTTTTTTCATACACGGAAATTGGCAGATACTCATATCATTCTGTGGATGACTCTTACCAGGTCTGAGCGCCCAATCTTTTGGAAGGAAAAAACATAATTAAAAGGCTTAACATAATTACTTTTACATTCTGGAATACAACGTTTACCCTGGGATAATAATACAGGTTTCCAAACATCCCATCTCATAAAAATAAACATCAACAAAAAACGTAAAAAAGGGGGCGAGATGTGTTTGTGGGGGCTGGGTTGTCCGCCGTCCGCCCCCCGCGTACGCGAGCCGGAGTGGGGGGGGAGCAGCGCGCCTGGGAATCTATGTGGCCTTGCAAAAACACATGGTTTTGACATTAAAAAAATACATGGAAAATTTATCTTTTGTAACACATGGTGATTTGTAAATAATAAATTTACTTTGAGTTTTGTTTAGACATGTTTAAAAAATTTATTTGTCCTTGGTACAAAAATAAAATTGTTTTTATGCATCAAACAGAATACAGTCGAGTTCACAACACCTTTGGCTGGGGAACTGTATACTACTGAGGGGTTTTTTAAACCCGGGGGAAACCCCTGCAGTAAAACTCCGGGCCATAGAACGCACCTACGCTGCGCTCACCGTCTAAAACCATTTATTTTTGCATAAAACCTAAAAAACTTTATTTTTATTCTAAAATTGATTAATACAACAGGAAAAAATAAGTTTTTGTCAAAATTGTAACAACATGTTTTAATTGTGCCAACAAAAACAAAAAAATTGGCCACATTAAAAAGTAATAAAATTTGATTCATTAGTGATTTTAAAATTTAAAATGTAAATTTTAAATACATTATGAACCTAATGAATTATAACTGTAGTTCTTACTTTCAAAATTATCTTTAAATATCTTGTGGGTGTTCATTGTCATTACGGGAGCCGGGGCAAGTAGTCACTGTAAGTTTGCCACAAATTGCCCGCACCCCCATGACACAAAGGGCTTTTGTTTTCCTGTTCTTTAATCAAGGCAAAAATTGACACTTTCAGTTGAAATTGTTCATTCCTAACTTCACGAGTGGCTCCTGAATACCTAATTCCACTTTTTTGAGAATTTTAGGTCTGGGCCAATGCTGGGTTTTCCATTCTTTTTCTAAGTTGGGTTTTTCACTAGATCCGCGCAAGTTGTTTTTAAACGATCTTCTAGAAAACAACAAATTTGTATTCGTGATAAAAAATATGACTGTTGATCGTTGCCCAAAGTCCAAAAGGGTTAAAAATATCGCTAGAGGCCATCTATTACACACTCTCTTCACTGAAAACTATTTTCTTTTTTGATCCACTATACCACCCCTCCTTTTTTTTTGTTGTAATAAGTTATTATTTCAGGTTTTTTTTTACTCCAGAAGAGGGGTCAATTTGGGCATCATGGTGCATGGTTTTATAAAGAAAGAACATTTCTGTTTTTTTAGGGACGTAGCTAACTAAAGTGCACCTATCCGAAAAACAAAAAAGCTACTTTTTTCGGGCATTTGTCGTGTTTGGGGTAACCATTTCTGGAATTTTTCCCGCGATTTTTTCTAATTTTCCCAACAATTGTTTTCGGTATTTTGCAGAAGTCTCTTTCCATGTAAATGAGGTAAACCAATTGTCACAGGTTATATTTCTGCCTGTTGAATCAATTGGCTCAATCATTCTCTTCACGACAGCTGATGGGCTATTATCTACAGAATAAGGTCCCTCTGGTTGTGTTCCTGCATAAATTTCCATTTTCAAAGTGAAATAAGTTTCAGAATCGACTATTAAAAATATCTTTATCCCATATCGGTCTGGTTTACTTGGGATTCTTACATTCTTACATTCTTACATATGAGACGCCGACACAACGTTGTGCGTATTTTAAGGCGAATATGAATGGTTTTTTTTTATGAGTGTAGGATGAGTGTAGATGAGTGTAGTCTGGTTACTAACTGAGTTCAACTGTTCCTCAGGAAAGGGCAATTTATTAATAGCCCAACAGCCAGGGGCAACTAAGGGACCTACAGGCTTACGTGGAATCCGAACCACGTAGTGGCTGGTCTGATTTTCAGCTAATTGACAAGCCTGATGCTCAGTTATCTCCCCCCACACAACATCCGCACAATGATTACCACCCAACATGGACACCCCAGACTTCTCTAGTAGTGTCCACGCTGATAGCAACCACCAAGCGGACTGTCTAAATGGGCACCGCCCAAAAAACCTTGCCAGCATTTCGTCTATAGTACAATTAGTTCCCGGTTTGTATGAGGCCATACATCGTTCTACAAATCCTTGAAACAACTCTCTAATTGGAGCCACTTTATCTGTTTGTCTCCTCTCCAAACTATCTTCAATGTTGTCAAATCGTAAGGCTCGCAACAGAAGCTTGAACGATTCACTGACATTACCATTTCTGAATATCGATGGCGGACATCATGGATTTTTGCCACAAATCAAAAAGATTCAAGTGAGAGGACTTTAGTAAACCTGCATAGTATAGTAGTCCAAAAAATGACATAAGTTCATCTGAATTAGTGTCTTTACAGTCTCTTTCTCGGGGAAAAGTTTGGCCTAATCTTTGCTAAGAGTCGGTTTTGTGTGAATAACATTGTCATTGATTACTTCGTCTGGAAAAAATATTTTCCAAGCTTCAATTGGTGTAAAAGCATTCCTTGCATTACCCTTCAACCCTCTCGCCTCAGTCACTACGTTATGTTGTCTGGTTCTAATTCTGTTTTGTTGGAAGCTATGAAGAACGCCATTTTGTTATTGCGTCTTTACCTAGCACGTATGGAACTCTCGCATCTGACACAAAAACACTGTTTCCGGCCTCACCCGCTTCATTTTCGGAGTCAGTTTGATGGTCACTAAACTGCTGTTCATCTTGCTCCTCTATACCTTCATCTAGACCGGCTTTTTCACCCAACGGCCTTTCGTCTTCCCCCAATTCATCGTCACTGTCACTTAGCCATATTCGAATATTACGTTGATTTCGCTCAATATCCATGGCTTATAGTAAAATCACAACACACAACAAATAATATAAATTAGAGAGATATATATATATATATATATAATATATATATATATAATATATATATATTACACCTTACAATAACTAATAACAAATAAAACAAATATATTGGGACACAAAAGTAACTGTACTGTCACGACACGCACCTGAGCGCTTCCGCTCATTTGACATAACTGAAGTGGTTTTTACTGACTAGAAGGAGGGGTAGGGGGATAAAAGGTTCACTAGACTGACGCCAGATTGTTTCTTGGAAGGTACACTCAGTGCTAAAAGTTTCGGACTAAAAATGTTGAAGTACAGTCAAAAAAACACTCATTACTGAGCGCGGCCGCTCAGGTGCGTGTTCTCACGGGTTAATATTACACTATGAGTTTAATCTTCAGCTGTTAAACAAAAAGAAATTATATGAACATGTTTGAAATAGGCTAAGTAATACCGTTGGATATTATACTAATACAGGGGTTCTCAAAAGGTGGGTTGCGACCCCAAGAGAAGTATAAAGAAAATTAATTTATTGCTGTAGTTTTTATTTAAAAATAAAGTGCACATAAAGCTTTTAATACACATACAAGTTTGGTCTTTGTGTTTCTATTAGTTAGTGGGGATACCTGAGCTTGTTAGGAATCAATCAGTTGTTTAATGTTTGGAATGAGCTTTGTAACACACAAAACAATGTTTATTTTCCAATGTCAAATGATTTCTTGACTTTGTTTTTAAATTTATCATTATTGAGAATCCTTGTTCACAAGTTTTAAGATGTAGAAAATGGCATCAAAGTTTTTAGTGCCATTGTGAACAGTGAAAAGTGCTGTTATGAACAGTTATGGGATTTCCTTTTTAATAATTATCCAACATTTGTCGATACAAAAGTTGATTTGTTAAATTTTACTTTAGCTGATTGATCACTTGAAATCTCTATGAGTTGATCATGATGACGGGTACTTAGCTTAGCTTTTATTACGGCTTGCTCACTGGACAGATTGACTACCCCATATAACTGAATGTAATTTGTAAACTTTTCAATCAAAGCTTCGAGATGAGATGATACTAGTAAGGAGAGAGATGAACATGATGTGGCGCCAATACCGACACATACTCTACAAAACTCTTGAGTAGTGTAAAATTTTCAAAATCTTCTTTCTTAACTCTTGTGTTCCAAACACTAAGTTTTTTTTAATGCATTTACCCTGACTTAAACATACAGAACAGTTTTGTATGGTCCTTGTAGGGGATAATTTCAAACATAGAGATGAGAAAAGATGTCTGCTAAATATGCAAGCTTTACCAACCAATTTTCAGCACTGAAAAAAGTAGAAAGTTTCAGGTTTACTACCAATCAAAAGTATTTCTGACTTTAATTCAAACAACCTGCTCATTGAGGTTAAGTGTAAGAGAGGACCTAATGGTCCTAAATTTTGCCTCAGAAAATAAAACGTTTTTCATTTCATTTCATTTCATGTTACCACGGGATAGCCACCGTACTTCAGAGTGAAAGAAAAGACGTTTATGCAAAATCTCCTACCTCTTCACACAAGTTCTATAGTAACCTATTCTGCAGCAGATGAATTTTGATTTAGTTCACTATCTTGACAGCTTTATTTAAAACATGTAATTGTAGGATTTTTTGACGATGTCTAGGAGCGTGCAGCTTGCTGCCATATCTAGTTGGATATTTATGGAAATCCCCAATCATTTGAGGGTTCTGAGTCCCACTTATATCAGACAAAACTGCTTTATAGATGAAAAGGGAGGGGTAAAGTTATAATATTTAACGAGCGGAATACTCCCCTGCACGAAGATATGGGGATGCAGTCCTTTAATAACCCTGACAGCTCTTTTTGTTTTTAAAAATACTCTAGGGGCTAGACCATCTCTATCTCCCTAGTTTCCTATAGCAATTTTAAATGGATTTACACAGGTGAGGAAGGAGTAGTTCGCTATCTCACTTCGAACACTTCTGAGCATCTCTTTCACACTAGTCCTTTCAGTAGCTTATAATCTAAGTGTCCTACTGAGTTGTATTTTCTAAAGAGTCCTGTCTTGAGAATTATCTAAAGACAACAATAATCAATATTACAGTGGCAGGATACACAGACTGTAGTCTTTCCCTAGAACTTCTTTTATATAACTTCAGTTTATGAATTGTCTATGGGCTTAAATGTTTATGGTTTGTTTAAAGTAAGTTTTAAAAGAATTAATTTATTAATACCTACATATATTATATGTACATAAGTGTACATATTTATATGCATGATTGCATGATGGACATATGAGTTGATTGTTATATATGTAAATTTACTTTAAACATCGCATCACTTCATTTCATACCAATAATAAAAGTAAAGACATCATAGAATGAAAAAATGAATTGTATTTATGATTTTGTTTGTTATGTTAATAAGCTTGATTCTTGGCTTTTTCAAAAGGTATGATGTTCAATAACTATCAAGCTTGGCACTCTATACATGTGCCCATAACGAAGATGACATTTGAACAAAGCCCAGTCAACAAATGATAAGCTCTTCTTATCACCACAAACCCTCTGTCCCCAAGAAGCTGTATTAAACTGATAAAGAGGCTGAACACAAAATTATCTAATTTGTCTACTTTTTGCTCAAAAACTTACTGACACAGCAGTAATTAAAACTAGCAAAATTATACTCAAACTATAAATAATAACAATATACTTTTATTCATGTGCATAATATTCCTTGGCAAGTATCACCCCTAATCAACATCAGCCTGAAGTATAACTCTTCAACCGCCTACGGTTTGAATCTGAAAAAAAGTTAAAGAATGTTTTAGATGATCTACATCAAATAAGATTCATTTTGGTTGACATTCATATATATATATATACTTTCAATATTTAAATATTTTATGTAACAATGATTTTATTTGTGCAACAGTCTTAAAGAATGGTTGAGAAAAGTAGTTGGATTTTTTTAGGTATATTAATTTCCATTTTAGCGATCTTATTTCTTAAGTTGTGAATTTATTATTTTTTTTTTTTTTTATCCATTTAATTAATACAGTATCCTCTCTTAACCGTCACCCTCGATACCGAGACTATGACAGTTAATGGAATACTCAAATAACAGAAATTAAATCATAAACGTCTATAGTATAGTACTGTAACTAAATTTATACGATTCAGGAAGGAAATAACGGTTATAACGTTGATAAAACAACCTATTTTATTTAATAATACACGTACAGTTCCATGTTATACTATATGGTTCAATTTAATACTTTAGAACAAAAAGGACTAATACAGTACTTAAATTATCTAGACATCATTAGTGTAAAAAATTGTTTATATCTTAAAATAATCGGTCGTCTCCTTCAATTTCTTTGAAGCTCGAGCTTTTCGTGTGGCAAAGTTCTTTATATCTTCGAGGTCGAGCTTTTTGCGGCAGAAGACAAATCTACAAAGGGTCTACCTCCTCTTGCTTTTCAAACCAATCGATGCATTTTTTCACCATTCCTTCAGCTTCTGAGTGGCTAATTGATGGGATTTCCTGATTTGTCAGTTATTCATTCTCCACGTCTGTTTCCTGATCGTTATATGTCAGAATATCAGATATTATTTCATTGTTATTCAATATATAGAAACCCCCATCCCAGCCCAATATTTGTCACAATCCAGCCAATCTGTTGTCACTTCTCATGCTGACAATGTTTCAATGTTTAGTCTGCTATTGCAGACTTTGATTTTCCATAAATACTAACTGGAACCGTTACGGCTTCTGAAGATTCCTCAGTACATAATGGAGGTTGAGGCCAAAATTTTTTCCACCCATTCTTCAGGTTTGTCACCTTTAGATTTGTCCACACAATGGCAACATTGAAAAAAGTCACCTTAGTATTGTAGCTTTTCCTAAATTCTTTTACTGTAACTGCGTCGTCAAAAAAGAGCAAGCTTTCAATAAAGCTTTTACTAAAACTGCATTTCATGTTTCATCAGCTTGGCCCCATGGGCTGGACGAGTGGGGTTTTGTTAACTGGATGGAATAGGCATTTTATTTCGCCATCATCACTGAACATCATCAAGAGGGTGTGAAGGAGCATTGTCCATAAGTAAGAGTGCATCCTGAGGCAACTTCATGTTTGTAAGATGATGTTTAATTTCTGGTACAAACACTTTATGGAACCAATCCAAAAAATCTTTGTTCCATCCATGCATTTTTGTGTGTAATAATTTACCAAAAGTGCATTCTGGTAAATTATTTCTATATGCACGTGGGTTTTTAAGTTTTCCAATCACTACAAAAGGTAACTTGTGATTTCCACTTTTGTTTGCTCGTACTATTACAGTAATACAATCTTTTGCATCTTAAAGCCTGGGCCTGATTTTCCAGAAAGTGTCACAAATGTTTCTTGCGGCTAAGCTTTCCAATTGAGTTCGGTTTTGTCACAGTTGTATACTTGTTCCCTAATAAGCTTAAGAGCAGTTATTTGTTACTTTAACTGTTCTTTAAAATCATCTACGACTGTGCTATTTGAAATAAGATTAACACCACTTTTTTCCAGTTGTCAAATGCTATTATGAAATTTGAATTTGTCAAGCCATCTTGTGCTTGCTTTAAAATTTGGATCCCCGTCTAATCTCTTATTCATTTCCATTGTTATAATTGGCCTTAAATTGGGATTCCTTGACTTTGAACTTGAATGAACCACTAATTCAAGCACTTTTAAGTTGTTCATATTTGCTAGTTTCATCGATTTACAAGTTTTTGAATCTCCATCGGCACTTTGCATTTTCAACACATGCTTTCAATCTTTTCCGCATCCTTTTTTTATGTCTTTTACTGATGTTCTTCTAATGCCATAAATTATCCCAATACTTGTAGCAGTTTTGCCTTTCCTCAAAAGTTTACTTATTTCAAGTTTTTGATCAAGCTCCAACATGATTTCGCTTTTCAGTCATATTTATAGCACAACACGGTAACAAAGGCATAACACTGATTTACACACAGACACAGGTAACTCGTCAATGACTAATGAGCTATTGAAACAATAACTATTAACAACTGTACTTTCCATGATAATGAAAGTCACACTCTATCATAGTAGACCATACAGTCACGTTTGGCAGGTTAACTTTCTTCCATAGGAAGCTGTTAAATAACTACAAAAATATGAGGCATGTTTTTAAAGTAAGTACTGTTTTGGAATCCCGCCGCTGTAGCGTGCTAGATACTACTATCTTTTGGCAAGCCACAGCCGCCGTTACGGACCCATTCAACTGTATTTAAGGTCGCTTATGACTGTTTAAAATTCCTCCTCTGATTAAAAATGCCGCCAACTCTAAAGTATATGTTGTGATAGTTTTCGTAACGCTAAAGGCATGAAAGCAGCTGATATTCATCGAGATATCTGTGAAGTTTATTGAGAAAACAGGATGAGTGATGGGATGGTACGGAAATTCATGTGCTAAAGGTTCTCAGTTCGATCCCAATCAGAGTCAATACATTTTGAGAAGGATCAACTGATAACCACCGGCTGTTCATTTGTCATTGGGCTATTAATTAATGACACTTTCTAAGTAATAGTCGGTCTTAGTTTGTAACAATGACTACATTCGCTCATCTACACTCATCACACTCATTCGAAATCCATATTCGCCCATATCTTGACAATCGGCGTCTTATGAATAAATA
Source organism: Stictocephala bisonia (assembly GCA_035578905.1). NCBI lineage: Eukaryota > Metazoa > Arthropoda > Insecta > Hemiptera > Membracidae > Stictocephala > Stictocephala bisonia. The sequence continues at coordinate 362,632 of JAQJVL010000542.1, read as the reverse complement.
AAAAAAAAAAAAATGGGTGAGAGCTTTTAAGGTTGTGCAAATATGCATGATGAGGAACGAAATTGGAAACCTCCACTCATTACTGATGACTTGGTGCAAAACGTTGATGAAAAAATTCAGAGAAAACAGACGCTTTACAACTGCATCATTATGTAGTGTTTCTTCAAGTGTCAAGAAGTGCGATTATTGAAATTGTGACAGACCATTTGAAATACCGAAAGATATGCTTACGGTAGGTTCCCAAAGTGCTGTCTGAGAATCACAAAAACAAATATTTGATGAGAATTACAACAAAAATTTTTAACCAGTTCTATCACTTTCCTAAAGCATTAGGATCATGATTGTTATGATTTTTAAAACCAAATTGTCACTGTGACAGACTTACGATGAATGTCAGCTGTTTTTACACCCTTAGCGTTATGAAAACTCACACAGCGCATAATTCACAGTCGGCGGCATTTTTAATCAGAGGAGGAATTTAAACAGTCATAAGTGACCTTAAATGCAGTCGAATGGATCCGTAACTGCATTTATTTGTTGTATCAAACTATGAAGATGAACTTATTAACGAAAATGAAGAATTATTTAAAGTGATAAAATCAAGAAAAAATACAGGAAAAGCCAAAAGAGAACTGTTTCTCAACAAGAACAAAGTGAATTCTGTCTCCAACTCAAGGAAGCATAAGCGTGAGTTCATTACTGGTAAATCTCAGGTTAAGGACCTAGGCCTAGTAAACAGTAGAAAAATTAGGCTTTCTATTTGTGTCTCGATTAAGCCCCACAACAAACTGTGAGGATATAAAGTCATTTTTAGAAAAGCAAAAACCGGATGCTACTTTGAAGTAGAGAATATTACATCCAAATATCCTAGTAAATATGCTTCCTTTAAAGTAGGAATACCTATACAACTAATGAGTGAAATCTACAAGCCCGACTTCTGGCCTAGAGACATTCACGTATCTAAGTTTGTGACAAAGAATAAATATCATTTAAACGGGAACAGTCAAACTACTCCGGACAGGAATTAACCCCTTTGGGTACATTGACTGGAAGCCTAAATAAAAACATAGTAAGTCCTGAATGGAATAACTGCCCTTCAGTGAGCCCAACTAGGCCTAATTGTGCTCATCGTTATTCGACCTTAACTGGTAAGTTAAGCTTAAGTAGTTATAGTTTGTTACATCAGAACGTACAAAATATGGACTATGTTAAATTGATGGAACTTGAAAGAATATCAAAAACATTGAACTTGGATTTTGTAGCTGTTAGTGAACATTGGCAAGACTCTAACACTATAACCTCATTTTCTTTGAAAGGCTACTGCCTAGCCACTAGTGACTGTCGAGACCACCTAAAGCATGGTGGATTGGCTATTTATGTGCGTGAAAAAATAAACTTTAAGTTGATCAACTATTTCTCAATACTAACCGTACCTTTTGTATGTGAGTTGATTGGTTTACGTATCAGTAATGACCTAGTAGTGGTTTTATTTTACAGACCACCTACTGCGGACGTTAATGTATTTTTTGAAATTCTGACAAACGTTTTTGAATTCTTAGTCAAAAGAAGTAAAACTGCAATTGTTTGTGGTGATTTTAATATTAAAATAAACATTCAAGATCAAGTAACCCATACATTTCTGAATTTATGTTCAATGTATGGATTTTCAGTGACAATAAACAAGCCAACCCGCAAAAAAAACTGTTTGGATAACATCCTGGTGTATGGAACATCAACTTTTAGGGCCGAAGTGGTTAACCTACACTTAAGTGACCATTTAGGGCAAACAATAGAATTTTTCCTAGAGGACGAGATCGATAAGAAGAATGAATCATCTGCACCACAGTACTACCATCAAATAAATGATAACAACATCCACATCTTTAAACTAATGGTTGGTAACTTGAATTGGGAATCAGTTCTACACGGAATAAATGCAGACGATGATTTTGCTGTGTTTATGGATACTCTGGTTTATTATTATAACTTATGCTTTCCACTTAAGATATTCAAGCCTAGGCTATGCTTACCTAAAAATAAAACAAAAGGTTGGTATACCGTTGAACTTGCTCATATAAAGTCTAGACTAGATTTTCTTTACGAATTAATGAATAGGCCTAGGCCTAACAGAGTTAATTTTCAGGATGTTGATGTTGCTTATAAAAATCTAAAAAAAGAGTATAGGTCAAAAATCAGGTTAGCTAAAAAGAAATCAAATGATGACCTGGTCCAGGGGTCTAAAAACAAGGTTAAATGTATATGGCAAATTGTAAGAGAGACAACTAAGCCTAGTACAACAGAAAATGGACATTTAATATCTCCTGATCACTTCAATAATTTTTTATTACTGGTTTAAACTGTAAAAGTAATGTAAATAAAACTGACATATCTAGCCCTACACAACATATACCTTTAGTTAAAGATAAGAACCAGTTATCCTCTGTTTTGAGCCTTTTAAGTAAGCATGATTTTGTTGCTGATGAAACCAATAGATTTAAGTTCAATTGTGTAAATGTTAAAGAAGTAAGTAAAATTGTATCCTGTTTAAAAAAATAAGACTAGTAAAGACCACTTTGGTTTTTCAAATAAGCTTGTTAAAGAAACAATTTTCATCGTATGTAAATAATTTTAACCATTTTAATTAATCAATGTTTGATGCAGGGAACTTTCCCATCGTGTTTGACAATTAGTAAAGTACACACCAGTTTTTAAGAATAAAGGTAATAAACAAGATGTAAATAACTATAGGCCTATAGCTATAGTACCTGTTTTCTCTAAAATAATAGAGTTAATTGTAGGTAAGCAGCTCATGTATCATTTAAACGAAATATAACATTTTATGTAAAAACCAGTATGGTTTATAGAGAAGGTATCTCAACAGTAACTGCTTTGATAGCTCTTGTTGAAGAAATCTCAGACGCTTTTGAGTCGAAAGAACTTGCTGGAGCCGCATTTTGTGACCTCAGCAAGGCCTTCGATTGAGTTTCACATGAATTTTTGGTAGAAAAACTGAAAATTCTATAATGTAAAAGATCAAGAATTAGATTTATTTAGAAGCTACTTGCAAAATAGATCTCAATATGTTTTTATGAAAGGTAAAATCTCAAAGCCACGTACGCAGACACAGGGAGTGCCTCAAGGTTCTGTATTAGGGCCCCTGCTCTTTTTGGTTGTTGTTAACGATGTAGAGCAAATGTGTCGTCCTAGTATATTTAATGTACGCAGACGACACCACATTTGATTACCAAAAACAAAATTAAACAATTGGCAATGGATGACATCCAGGAAAATTTAAACAAAGTTAGTGGTTGGCTGGATGTCAATAATTTAAATTTAAATAGGGATAAAACCACCACTATGGTTTTCGGCCTGAGGGATCTGAGTGAGCCGGAGAGTGCCCGGCGGACCAAGTTTCTTGGTATATGGTTGGACCCCACTCTGGCTTGGTCAGATCACTCATTGAAATTATGCAAAAGATTGGCATGTGACATATTTGCTCTAAGACGACTCTATGGTGTCCGTCTCCCAGAATGTTATGAAAATAGCTTATTTTGGACTATTTCACTCTAAAATGACCTATGGGCTGATTGTGTGGGGTAGTTCTGCATCAGCAAAAGATGTCTTCATTATGCAAAAACGTGCAATAAGAACCATTGCAGGAATAGATCCAATGGAAACATTGTAGGCCCTGGTTCATCAACTTTGGAATCCTAACTCTGTATTCAGCCTTTATTCTACAAAATTTAATGCACCTGAGAAACCAAAATAATTTAAATTTTAATTACAATAGACATAATTATAACACCAGATCAAGACATGATGTAGAAAATTCCTTTTGCTAGATTAAGTAAAACAATGAAAAAACCTTTAGCAACTAGCACTAGGCTTTTTAATAAATTACCATTAGCAATAAGAGATCTAGAATTAGGGCGGTTGTAGAGCTGTTGTAACTTCTTTTTTATTACATCACGCATTCTATTCTGTGGATGAATATTTAAGTGGGCTGCTGGTCAGTAGCAGACTTTAATCAAAACACTGTTTTGTAGGCCTATTAAGAATAAGAATAAGAATAAGAATTTATTTCCGCAAAATGAGTACAATACATAACAATTCATAGACTTGGAAATTGCACTGCCACGTTGCAAGTAATGTGGCAGTGTGTACAAAAAATTAAACGAATAAAATAAAACAAAAATAATGAGTCCAGTTTCTAATTTAATTGTCTATTGCCACCTATATTGTTGCAGTATTTTAGTATTTATAAATATGACAAATCCAATGTATTCAGTTGAATATTTTATGGAAATAAAGATCTTATCTTATCTTATCTTATCTTAACGGTGGCTGTGGCTTGCCAACAGATAGTAGTACCCAGCACGCATGCGCTGAACAACGACCGCAGCGCTCCAGTGGCGGTATTCCAAAACGGTACATACTTTAAAAACACGCTTAATTTATAAAAGTATGCATTTTTGCGGTGACGTATTAAAGATACTGACGGTTTAAAGAGTGGCGGTTTATCAAGGTTTTACTGTACAATATATCCTTTAGTATCTTCTACAATTAATTATCAATTAGATATTTATTTATTTAAATTTTTTTACCATTAAAAACAACAAAGATAATTTTACTAAAGTCATCAAACTCCCTAAAAACTGATCGTTTTAAGTTTTGGAATAGGAAAGCTGAATTATCATATTAAAAAAATCTGTTATGTTGGTACAAAAAAAAAGATAAAACACATGGAGATATTTCAGACTATTGGCCTTATCTTTAGTCAACATCGTAAAAGGATACATTACAAGATTATAAATTCTGATTGATTTCTTTCAACAAATTTTTTTTTCTTTTTATTTATAAAATGCACACAGTTTGTACATGAATAGTGTCAACGTGTAAATGGTCTTAACTACTAAACTTAAGACAAGTTATCTAAATTGGAAGGGAAAATTAAATTTTTATGTGAATACTCAAAATATTCATAAATATAAATAAAAGTATTGGATTTAAATTCAGAATAACACTTTCTCATGGGCGGAGTTTCGGGGGGGCCTGGGGGGCCCGGCCCCCCAAAATTTTTGGGCAAAAAATTTAAAAACATTAGCTTATTTAACAGCTTAATAATTACAATATTCACCTAGGTTCTCAATAAACTATTTGCTGCTATCTTACTCTTTCCATTGAAAATAGTACTGAACAAATAATAGACATTCACGTATGACACTGAAAAAAAGAAAACTCATTTATCATAGATTAAACAGAACGTTGAGAGACCAATGAGTAGGGAATAGGGATATTTTGTAGATCGGTGCGGGGAAATTTATCATTACCATTGGCAACACTGATGGCTAAGGTCGCCGCCATGTCGCCATTGTGTTATCGTGTCAGTTCACTGTGCAGTGTCATCACCTACCTTAGACAGTGCATGTATTCATGTATACAATGAGTAAACAAACTGAAACTAAGTCCGACATTCGTTCGTTTTTTTAAACAAAGAGAACAAAAACCTACAGTTGATGAAAGCATCAAAACTATAGTCAACAAACTAGAAGTGCAAAGTGAAATAAGTGATACGTGTAAACAGACAACCATCCCCCAAACATCCTCAACTTATGAAAGAACACAGACTGTAATTGCGCCTAAGCTTCCATCAAATGACCTTGGTGATCTTTGTGGTGGACCAGCTCGTCCAGTCTTGCAGCATTATCCCCTCTCAGACTTTCCAGGTAGTAGAAAACGCAACTTCTCTCTTTTGTACTACAAAAAGTACGACTGGGTAGAATACAGCATTAAACGAAGATGCAGTTTTTTTGCTTTGCCTGTTAGGCAGTTTCCCTCAAGCAACAGAGAAGAGTTGTTCGTTTGAAAAGGGTATGAGAAATTGGAAGAAAATAGGTGAGAAATTAGATAAGCATTCAACTAGTGTGGCCCATTCTTTTTCTATGTCAAAATGGGTAGATTACAGAAAACCAACGCAGTCTGTATCAACACTTTTGTCTAACTCTCACAAAGAATTGTTATTAGAAAACAGAGACTATGTGAAAAAATTGATCGATATTTTGTTATATATGTCAAATCAGGGTTTACCCCTAAGGGGTCATGATGAGTCTGACATGTCCGACAACAAAGGAAATTTCTTGGAGTTTTGTGATTTTGTTTCCAAATACGATGAAAAATTCAAAGAAAAATACAAGAAGTATTTTAACATGACCAGGTCCTGACGTCCAAAACGAGTTGTTGTGTATATTAAGAAAAGAAGTATTGAAACTTATCGTAGATGAAATAAACAGCTCTGGATTTTTTGCTCTTATGGTAGATGAAGCTAAATCCCATAGAACTCAGCAGCTTTGCATTTGCGTTCGGTATTTAGTTGGACAAAAGATAAAAGAAAGAGTAATTAGCCATGGAAGATGTTCTCTTTCAAGATCCGCTCTTTGTTTAGCTGATGTTATATTTCAAAAATTGGGAGATCTTGGATTAAGTGCTGTGATGGTTGGCCAGGCCTATGATGGAGCCAGTGTAATGTCTGGAATAAAGAATGGGTTACAAGCTATTGTCAAAAACGTAACCCTTTTGCAATAGTATGTCCATTGCTTGGCGCACAAGGTTAACCTAGTTCTAGTTGCAGCTTGCAAAGATAACGATTTAAGCTGCAATTTTTTTAACACTATGCAGTGTTTGTACCAGTATTTCAGCTATCCTGACATGCATGCTGAGTTTAAAATCGCACAGAAAAGAACTAAACATAACCAGCCCAGGACCTCATGAACTTCACAGGCTAAGTGATACTCGTTGGTCATGCAGAGCCACTTCAGTATTATCTGTAAAAAGGAATTACTCTGCAGTTATTTCTGCACTAAAAGCAACAGTATCTGACATAAGGAATCCCAAAAACCCAGAGGCAAAGGGTCTGCTTTAATCCATAACATCACTGGATTTTATTGTATGTTTATCAGTGTTTTCGCAGTGCCTGCCATTGATTAATGTACTAAGCCAAGCTCTACAGAACACTGACTCATCAATCGCACAAAGTGCAAGTGTTGCTAAGGGTGTGATCGAGGAGCTAACTGACAGTCGAAAAAAAGTCTCGTGGGATAATAAATGGCAAGACATCAAGAGTTTTGGTAAAGAATTTGATCTAAGGATTTTTCAAAACAATGGGGATGGCAGCATTGTTGCAGGCAGTAGCTCTAAGCCAAAACAACCGCGAATGATGTCAAAAAACCTAGACGAATTTGTGGTGTGTAGTTCAGTAGGACAGAGAACCAGAGATGACACGTTCGCTAATACAACTGATGAGTAGAAAAGACTCGAAAAAAATAAGTACAAGCATAACTTTTACTATCCTTTGCTGGAAATTTTGACTGAAGAGCTAAAAAGAAGGTTCAGCGGCGAAGCCTTGGAAATTGCTAATGCTAGCGAACAGTTTATTCGGTTGGATGAATTTGGAGCTGAACCATTGATTAAAATGTTCTCTATGCCTGGAGTTGATAGAAATATGCTGAAGGCAGAAATGGCAGTTTTAAGAAGAGTTGTGGAAAGCTCTTGGGATATGTCTGCAAACAAACTCCCTTAAAGAAATTGTAGTAGCATTAATGGAAACTGAATTAATGTCCGGCGCAGAGACATACAAAAGTTTCAGCACCCTCCTGAAAATTGCTCTCGTCTTGCCATCAAATAGTGCCACCTGTGAGAGATCTTTTTCAGCGATGAGGAGGATTCACAACTGGTTGCGGTGTACTATGGGGCAAGAAAGGATGAACAACCTTATGATCCTGTACTCAGAATCTGATGTTGCAAAGAAATTGGACTTAGAGAGTTTGGTTGATGTTTACAGTTCTAACAAGGTGAGAAGAAAGATAACCCTTACTTGAAACTAGGCCTAAAACTTTCAGTTTCAAGTATTGAAAATGAACCCGATAATTTAAAATGTTAAAAGATTGTTTTTTTTTATAAACCAGTATTTTTCTTAAACTCTTAATGTTGTAAATATACCTATTATTTTTACTTTCATTGCTTTGATTGCTTTCATTTACTTTAATTACTGTGTATCTGTAAAATATTTCAATACATCATGCATTAATAAATTTGTAAAATTAACATGATTTGTTATTTAATGGTCCTTATGTTACTACTGTCAGTGGTGTAACGAGGGGGAAGGGAGTTTGTAAGTTAAAGCCACCCCCGGCCCCAAACTGTCCCCAAGAGCCCCCCGGTTTTTTAACACCCCCCCTCCCCTATAAGATCACTCTGGTTGCATCGATGCTAGCTGTGTGGCCCCCCCAACGTCCAGTGGTTAACTCCGCCCATGCACTTTCTGTTCTATAAAAATTACAAAGTATAATGTTTTTCTTATTTATGCATTTTTCCATATACCAGTACCATTAGTTTCTAAAAAAAAACAAAATTATTATATTTTTATAACATTTAAAAATTACTTTTCAGCATTTTTAACTTATAACTTTCTATTGTATCATTTAAAAAGAAGTAAATATGAAATACTGATTTTTAAAGAATGTTAATAGTTAATAAATGTCTGTTTTATGTATTTCAGAACAATAAATATTTCTGTAATCTCAAAACATTTCTATGTATTTTGGAAACACATTGAATACATGAATATAAATGTTTGCTGAATATCATATCTGGTATATTTCTAAGGCATTCATACCACAACACAAATTTCTAAAAGACTCATTTAAAAATTGTTCAACATTTTAGAATTTGTCAGAAGTCTAATATTGGACCTCTGTACATGCTAATGATGAAGAATGTTAAGTACATAGTATCCGTCATAAATTAAATTTTGTTTCAAGTATAATTTTAATATGGTAAAACTGAGAAAGTATTTATATTCAAAACAAGTGAATGTAACAGCACAAATTTATTGCAATATAAGTACAAAACGTACAAATATTATAGTGATCGATTTCAGTAAACCACGTTTACCATCTTCAGACCAGAGGGATTCAAAAAGGCTTCCTTGATAAATAGACTGACATCCACTTATTTTGTATTTCTACCAACACATCATTTGCAAAAAAAGACACTAGAATTTAAAAGGCAAAACAAGTTTTTTTGGTCTTATTTTAAAATATTTCTCTTATTTAATCGATCAAGTTTATAACATTTAACATCTTTATGTACATTGAAATTCACGCAATACTAACCAGAAAGCCTCTGTCAGAGTAGTATTGTAACAAATTATAACATATAACTAACAGAGACAATGTTATACGTGGCACTAGTTCATAGGATATGTTGATCATTATATTATTTTAAAAATAAGCCATTGAGAGTGACTGTCTCAAACATAGTTTAACTATCAACATTGTAATAGCAAGTATTGTATTGTATATAAATATAATATATTATGAAATGTAAAACAGGATTTTCAACCATGATGATTTGGTGTATTTTCTGTTGAATGAACTTATAGACCAATAAAGTAAAAGAGTTCAAGAAGGGTTTTCCCTGTTGGTGTGATTTTATTTCTAATAGACATTTATAAAGAGTTGTACATTGGTTTGCCAGAGAAATACCATAATTCATGTTGAGTGTTGTTTAGCTATGGTACTTTAACTAAACATGTTTCATAATATATTGTGTGCTTATAAATACGAAACCTATTTTGCATTAGTTATTCCTACTACAATATACTACGAATTAATTACTCCTGAAGTTTCCTTAATCTCGTGCCATTGTTTCTTTATTCTTTGCTGAGCAATCCTTTCTAGGCCTTCCATTGCTTTCTTTAGTTTGTCAATGCTTTTATCAACCTGAAAACATTATTTACTAATGCAGGTAGTTCCAACTGTACAAACATAATCACCTTAAATAGAAAAGCATACAAAAGCGCTATACAAATCATATTTATTACAGTTTTATAACAATACAGCATGTAAAAGTAAAAACAACTCATAGTTGCAAGTGACTTTCCATCTTTATCTAAAGATGTCATTGTTGTCATACAATTAATAAATTTTTATGAGGACTCATGATATACAGCATTATGTTTTGTTTCTATTGGTATTTAAAAATATGAGAATTCAATAACTTACACACTGAAATGAGTACATCTAAACGGGTCTAATAAATGAACAATCCTTCGTTTACAGTATTCAGTTCAATTCAAATGTACCTAATTAGAAATAAAAAATCATGTAGAAGATGTTTTTGTCTCTCTATATAATAATAATTTTAATTGTCAAACATCTCAAAATTTCAGTTAAACTTTTTCTTAAAACAGTAGAAAGTAAATCCACAATTTTAATTTAATATAATGTTATACAGTACACGATTCAAGCTTAAATATTAAAGCATTATCTTTAAGTGAAAATCTGAAGACAAGACAGTTCACTGTTTCTTTTAGTTTTGTTTGTACACTTAACAAAATTTTATATTAATTATTTTTTCAATCTACTTTGCATTATTTACATGAAAACTATAGCCTATAGTGATTTGTGATATCTACTAGGTCTAATTATATTATAGTGAAGCCAAATTTATAATGTCACTGTTACAACCAAAAAAATCATCACAAATGTCAAGAAGTCTGAAGACAAACTGAGCAAACAGAAAGAACTATGACAACTTGTATAGCTTCACTCTCACTCAACCTCAAGCCCTCTCTCTCGCACCAGGTGTTAAGTAGGGAGAGAAATGAATACCAGACCAATACTGCGTGGTTCAGATTTCACGTAAAGTTGTAGGTCCCTTAGTTGCCCTGACTATTGGGTTATTAATAAATGGCCTGAACACAGTTAGTATCCAGACTACACAGGCCATCCACACTCATATAATCATTTATATTCGCCTTAAAATAAGGACAAAATTATGTTGACGTCTCGTATCTAAGAATGGAATATCTCTGTCTTTGTCTTAAACTGTATATATGACAACTGTCCATTGCACTGATCGTTGACTATTTTTTTCCTCTTTCGCACTGGCTGCACTCCAAGCAGAGCACCCTCCAACGACTTAATAAACTTTAAATCCTGCCTAAAGAAAACAGGCTAACTTTTCACCATAAGTGCTGTTCTTCGTACAAATATTAGTATTCGTTGCCTAAGTGGAATTTAAATAATGCTCGTAATTTTTTACAACTAGACTTGAACAAAACAATAGATTCATCCCTGTATTAATAAAAAACAGCTATCACTTCAGAAGCCTCAAACTGCTTAGGTTTTCAAGCCAAGAGGATATAGAAAAGAGTACATATCAGTATGGAGTAGGAGATTCGATGACCTTTACGAAGAGTTTAATATGATCAGAAAATCCAATACAGCTGACCTGCTGCTGCAGTCTCTACTAAGTGCTAAGTAAGAGAAATGGGTAAGAACAGTTGAAAACTTAATTGTAATCATAGAACAGGAAGGTATTTATTAGAGAAAACAATACCACAAATCCGACCCTAAAAGTTTCATCCCATTTAAAATGGAAACAGTTCAAATGTACAAAACTGAGCTAACTAAAACATTGGTGTTGTCTTTATTTATATTGATAAATAAAGCTTTTTGATAAATAGCTCTTTATAAGAAATAATTAACCTTTGCTAATAACAATGACTACATTTATTCATTTACACTCTTTTGGCCCTCATATTTGCCCTTATCTCTGTGATCGGCGTCTTAGTAATAAATAAATCCAGAGTGGGTCCTCAATATGTTACTATTGTAACCCATATAAAGAAAGAAATCCCAAAGTATTTTTCAATCAAGATAATTTTTTTACATTTCAACTACTGCTGTTTTAAGGGTGTTCATCCGGGCGCCCAGTTTAGCGCTCTAATGAATTTAGTTATGGATTGTATCGCAATTATCACTAAAAGTAGTAATGACCCTGACTCACTAACGAACAAGCAATATATTCTCCTCCTCTCTCTCCCCCTCATAGTCCCAGCCTGCCCCGCCCCGCAAATTCGACAGATGATCATAACTCCCTCATTTATAGTAAACTCTAGCATTATTGAATTTTATGAATATTAATATTATAATTAATGAATATCAATACCACTGTATGTGTATGTGTAAGCAGGTGGGTCCAGTACCACTGTACGTGTATGGGTGGGCGGGGTGGGGTCTGTACCACTGTACGTGTATGGGTGGGCAGGTGGGTCATTACCACTGTACGAGTATGGGTGGGTGGGGGGTTTAGCCAAAGATGATTGTACAAATTTCAACTCAAAATTTGAACAAATATTATTTATAGAAAAATACTTGGCAACACTTTTTTTAGATTTACTATATACTAGGTTGGTTATACCTTTGGTCCACTATATTCTCAAAATGTTAATGAAATATATCACACGGTTTGTTCATGAGTTAAGCACTAAAAACTCCAAATTAGTCACTTTGGGCAGCCATATCTCCATAAAGAAAATGTGTAGAATTTTTTCCTTTTACACATTTATTACAAATACAAATACTAATAATTTTACTGAAAAAAATTTCAAAAATAATTTTCAGTCGAACACCCTTAAATGAATGGACCTTTTGGAGTCGGATTTTTGTCATTTTGTTCTCCAAATAAACGCTACTATTTAGCTGGAAGATTCTAAGCGATTAATAGATTTAGTTTCCATTATTTAATAAAATAATTATACCAGATTTCTAAATGTGATGTCACAGTCTACCACGGAGCCTCACCGTGACACCTACTGTTTGTCTAGTTAATGTTGGCTGTACCACAGTAACTTAATTAGCTGTTAAACTGTGGTATCATGAGGGTGAGCCTTTAGAAAAATAGTTCTCATACAAAATAAAATGAAATCTGTGGTGATTGAAGATCGGTTGAACCATTTGATGATTTTTATTATGGAGCACGACATTTTGAGGTCTTAGTTTTTTTTTATGTCATGATAGATGACTTTGGCAGAAAAACTGAAAAGAAAATTAGTAATATAAGAAGCATATTTATTGTTTGTAAGCTTTCAATTATTTAAGTCTATTGCATTTAAAATGGTAGTGGTAAAGTAGAAAATAAAATCATTTTACAATGTCTTTTCGATTTAGTATTATCATAATATTTTAATGAATGTACATAGGCTGCGTAGAAAACAACCTTTTCAACACACTGGTGCAAGTGAGATGCAAAGAGTGTTGCAAGTGAGACAGAACTACTCTTCCCCCATTATTGATAGTGTCATAGCAAGCACGAAGATGGAAGACTGGCAGCCCAATAGCAAGCCCCGCTCATTACTCATTAGCATCAGTGACAATTGGTTGGTTTGATTAACACCGATGAATCAAGCTTAGAACAATAGAATTAAATCATGATTTAGTATTCAAATAACAATTAATAATATAAATAACACAATAAGTAATAATGTAAACAATAAATAGCAACTAAACAAACTAGTATAGTTCATTACATTTTTTTTGTTCACAAAACACTGTTGTAGAAGTTGAACACTTGAAAGCAGAAGTTAGTAACGTCCTTGAAGTAAGGAGGTTCAGCGGTTGAGATTTACTTCTGCCGCTGGAACTCCTACATGAGCTAAATATAACATGCAAGTCGCTTACTATCGAGCCCAATTATAAAGGCCTATTTTAAACATTATTTTAATTTTTATTAATGAACATTTGGGATTTGGGCCCGAAACAGGCATGTGTCCCAGGTCCTTTAACCCCTCTCGGCAACCCAGATTATTAAAAGTTGCGTGTCATTATCCACACAGTTTAAAACTTTATGATTTACATAACCCAGCAACTTGGATATTAACATGAAACAAATTAAGCAAAACAAAATATTAAACAACTTTTCACTGCACATGTTATAAAGCAGTTTTTATGAGCCAGATGAATTGATTCTTATTAATAAATAGTAAATGTTACAATTAATTAAGTAAGAAGAACAATAGTCAAAATATTTTATGGGTTTGGCTAAATGAGTTAAATATATTAAAACATATGTTTTGGTCAGATAAAATAATGTATTGTTGACTATGTTTTTTTATTCTTGAGTTAAGTCTGTACGGTATGTGAAACATGTAAGTGTGATTAATTATTTTGCTATTAATTTTGTTGGTAAATAGTATTTTGTTCATTTAATCTTTGTATTTGGTGCTTTAAAGTGGAGCAAAAATCATAGGCTTCTAATGTTTGAATTGTGTAACTGAGTGTGTTAGTATAGAGAGAATTAGTAAGTTGAGGAAAATACTTAGGACTACTGTTGCAAAACAATACTTCTGCAGAATAATTTGACTGAAAAGAACTATACTGAAGCTAAGGCCACACTTAATATATTAGACAGGCTAGTTATCACTACACGAAAAGGATAAAGAGATATTTACCATTGATGGATGAGGATGCTTCTGAAAAGATTTGGAAAACGAAATGGTAAATGACATGGGAGTATGACTCTAAATATGAGTCTGCAAAAGTACAATGAGAATTAAAGAATACATATGATGAAATCTTGATGAAGACATCAGAAGTGTTGTAAGTATAAATTACCTTAATAAGCTTAATCTACCTCCAATGAAGATTGAGGAGTTTGAAGGAAACTTAAAGAACTGGCTTCCATTTTGGGAACAATTTGAAAAAATCCACCTGGATGAGTAGATTCCAATATTTCATAAATGTTTTATATTGTTGCAATCTTTGAAAGTGGGTCCTGAGCAAAGCAAGTAGTTGAGGGATCTGTTCCGTTAATTCACTACCATAACCATAACTTAGCTTAGCCTAACTTAACCAAACCTACCGTAACAGAAAATAACTAAACCTAACCAAAGTAGTGGTAGTGAATTAATGGAAAATGTCCTATATCTCAGGATAGAGATAATTACAAAGCTGCTACTGAGGCATTAAAAGAAAGGTTTGGTCGCGAGGATCTATTTATCGAACTGTATATTAGTGACGTTAGGTATGATTATAAGAAACCACTGTTCAACCAAGTTTTCCCTAATTTACATGTATGACAAAATAAAATGCCACCTACGGTTTCTCAAAAACCTAGGCATTACTACTGAAAATGTGCAGCTTTTTTATTCTCTTTATTAGAATCATGTATGCCAGAATAGTTCTTATGTACTTTGCAAAGGAGTTGTATTTCTGATGAGAACAAAGATGCAGATCAAAGGTTTGTTAAGTTTTACGAGTTTATCAGGAAAGAAGTTCAAAATGAACAGAGAATTTTTTTGGTAAAAACCAAATTTGGACTCTCTATGATAACTAAATAATGTTTAATAATAGAGAGCAGAATAAGGTTCCTTCTAAGACACCAATAGGCCTGGTACTTCTTACCACACAAGTTGTTAAACAGTATTGTATTTTCTGTAACCAGCTGCATAACAGGATTAATCGCTTTAAGGCACGAGACATGTCACTTGAGCAGAAACTTCAATGTGTCAAGGACTCTAGATGCTGTATCTCTGTCTCAACCAGTCTGATATATCTAAACACGGCAAAGTGAAGACTTATACTCTATGTGTGATCATAAACATGTTGTGATAACATATCCTAACTCCTCTAGGAATAGGTTTGGTATAAAAAAACCAGTAGTTGCTATAAGAAAATTGGAGAATACCATACAACCAATGAAACGACCCCTACTAACTTATTGTGTATAAACACAAGTCTTCCTGTGATTCAAGTGTTTATTTATTTATTTTTTATTTATTCATAAGACGCCGATCGTCAAGATATGGACGAATATGGATTTTGAATGAGTGTGTTTAGTTAGATGTGGGGCGAAATTAGTCATTGTTACAAACTAAGGCCGCATTCCTTAGAAAAGTGTCATTAATTAATAGCCCAAAGACAAATGAACAGCCGGTGGTTTTATCCCGCTGATCCTTCTCAAAATGTGTTATGACTCTGATTGGGATCGAACTGAGAACCTTTAGCTTATGAAGCTGTGATTGAACCAACTACGCTACCGACCAATTCGTACGATTTGTGTTATCTTACGATTTAATTTAAATTAAGAGAAAGAAATGAAGCAGTTTGTACTGTTCATACTGTATTAGATACTCCTTCTCAAAGGTAATATGTTTTAAATGTTTTGCTAATAGAATGAATTTACAGACTTCTGGATTTGGGAGTAAACAAATAGCTAAGCCATTACACAACCAGGCGCACTCATAAAAAATAATTCAAAATAAAAAAGAAGCTCAATAGCATATTCAAAGTTTCATCTATCTATTACTTTCAAATGCATTTTAATAAGTTTAAAATAAATGTCAACTATTTTATTTGTATAGTAAATACACTGTTTTTTTACGGATAAAAGCTGTGTGTGAGTATAGTAGCTCAATGTGTTGTGCGTGTGTGCATCAATGCGTTCGTGCCGTCAGTGGTGAGTCATCCTCGTCAGCTACAGGCTACAGAACAGAACCATGTTGTTTTTAAATTTTTATTGGAAGCTTTGAGTGTATTATACAGTTACTGCACCTTGCTCATGTGAATGAGAAAGTTAAAGTAGAATAAATTCCATGATTCATTGACTAACAAATATGTTTGATATCATGTGTGTTTAAAACATTTATTTGTATTTCAATAAAGCTTTATAGCGAATCTACTAACTTTTTTTTCTTTGTGAAAAAAAAAATTACAATGCTTGCATCATTAATTTATTGTGCTTTGGATGCATTTATATTAAAGTTCATATTGCAACTCGATTAGTTTGGTTGATAAAGGTATAAGTGAAAATACTAAGTTGTTTAATAATGCAGACTTTTTGTCTTAAAATTTGTGGAACCAAAAAAAATGTTTGAACGCTTATGCTTACTTATAAACTTAGTGGTGAGAGGTTTAGTTTTTAAATGACCATTTAATACCTTTAAATGCTATAAAAAAACAACATTTTGGTTTACTGAATTGGTCAAATTGTTCCGGATATCAATCAATATCAAAATGTCCAAACCCCCCCGCCGTTCTTGACGGGGGTACTCTGTAGTGTTCCCCCCTAAAATGTCTATCTGAATCCACCCCTGTGCACAGCGCAGTTTTAGTGGACAACAACACACATATGATTGGAGCTTTAAGTCAAGATATGATTTGTAAAGATTTACCAACAGTACCAAAGGGACCATGGAATGAAATGAAAAATTCTGGCATTCCTAAACATAATGTTCTGAATGAGGGAGTTTCTATAGATTTGTTGATAGGAACAGATCATGCTGATTCATTATTTACAGGAAGTATAAGAAAATGTATACTTCCTTCTATACTAATCTTGTGGCTATTGAAACTGTGTTTGGGTGGACAATTTCAGGTTAACTTCCACTGCAACATAATAAAGTACAGGGCACAGGAATGCTTGTGTCTAGCATGTTAATAAACAGCATGAATGTTTCTGATCTATAAAGATCGGATCTAATTAGTATTGATGATCCAATGAACAGTAATTGAAACTTAAGGTCGGCATCATTTTGAAATTAATCAGTATATTTTAATTCAGGTAAGAATACACGGATTTGCCTGTTTACGTGTGCAGTAGTGCGAGCTATCCATCTAGAACTAGTACAGTCACTTTTCTCACAGGGTTTCGTAATGGCTTTACGGCATTTCATTGCCGGGCGTGGAAGACCAGTTACCGTACATGACGATCAATGTACCAGCTTTTGTGGGACAGCAAATTCGGTTTAAAATATTGAATGTGACAAAGATATTGAGTATTGTAACATAAATAGAAATACTTGGAAGTTCAATCCTCCAACAGCCGCATGGTGGTGTGGATGGTGGGAGCACTTGATAAGACTGATGAAACGCCTTCTAAGGAAAGACACCAAGAAATCAACTATTTCATATATTGAAATGGAAACAATGCTGTGTCATTGTGAGAGGGCCTTAAATTATATGTCATACTGATTCCTAGGCAGAACCAACTCTTATCACTCCATAATTGTTAATTCAAGGTACAGGTAGTCCTCGTTATACGCGGTCCCGATTCACGCGGTTTCGCTTATACGCGGATGGGCCGGACCCCCCACCAACATTCCAACATTCCACATTGTGGCCAGAAATCGTCAAATATGATGTAGAAATGACTGAAAATGTCAGAACAACGTCAAAAGATATTGTGGATATGGCACAGCGTGTGGGATTCACAGACGTAGATGAAGCGGATGTTGATGAATTGATTACACTACAAGAATAGCTAAGTACCGAAGACCTATTAACAATAGAAGATGATAGGTTTTCTGAAGGATCCGATAAGGAAGAAGAACCTGAAAGTGTTAAAACCTTGACTAGTAAAGGAATGGCAGAGGCTTTCTGTATGATTAATAACGCTTTAAATTATTTTGAAGAGAATGACCCAGATGACACGAGGAGTGCTAAGTTAAAAGGGAAGTTGAGAAATGTGATTAAGTGTTATCGTGAACTATATAAAAAATAAATTAAAAACAACAACCAGCTCTCGATTAAGAAATTTTTCTCCCAAACAGCTGAAAAGGTACAAACACCTGGTAAGCAGACGTCAGACCTAAACAAAGGCGGGCAGTCTGACCCTCCCAGTCCAGTGGCAGGCACATCAAAAGATTGAACTACTGTATATGATGTACTTTTTTAGTTATGTACTGTACAGTACTTTTATTACTGTATTATTATCCTTTTCTCTTTGAATTTAATTTTTAATTAAAGTATGCCTATATACATTTATACTGTATGTTCTTATTTTGTTTGTTCATGTAGTAGTCAAATTTGAATTCAATAAAAGGTGTTGATGAATTATAATAGGCCTACATTTTTATTATATTTCCAAAACAATTAATTAATCTTTTGATTAATCTTACGATATTGTAGTTTGAATTGCGTACAGTACTAATAAGCAGTAGGCGTGGCTACAGTGGCGTAACCCGCTTTAGCTCCGACTCGTTATACGCGGTTTCGTTATAAGCGGCGCTTAGGCAGAACGTATCTACCGCGTATAACGAGGACTACCTGTATAAAAGAAAGTGGAATGCCTGAATTTGATGTGTTAGAGACTGTTAATCTTAAGCAGAAATTGCAATATGAAGCAAAATTTAAAGAAGATTTCAACAAAATATTTAGGAGTTTGATTTTAACTCGGATCATAGAGGATTGTTACGAATCAGGAATAAAACAACAAAACTAAATAACATGAGAGGAGATATTGTTTTGATTGGCAGTGACAATTAAAAAAGTGACTGTAAAACAGGCTTGGTTTTATTTAAGACAAGTTCAGGTTGGTGAGTGTTTGCAACCTGTAAAAAGACATAATAAACTGTTAGAGCAAGGCGAACTTACTGGAAGTGATAATCCTCTACCAATCTGTGATGGAAAAGTAAGAACTTAATAAGGGGTTTTAAAATTTTTTTTTAAAAAAAAAAAAAAAAAAACCCCCCCAAAAATTCCGGGAAAAATTTTAAAATTTTTTTTTTAAATTTTTTAAAAAAAAATTTAAAAAAAAACCCCCTTTTTAAAAAATTTTTTTAAAAAGGGAAAAAAAAAAAAAAAAAAAAAATTTTTTAACGGGGGGGGGTTTTTCCCCCCTTTTTAATTAAAACCCCAAAAAATTTTTTTGAAAATTTTTAAAAATTTTTTAAATTTTTTCCAAACTTTTTTAAATTAAATTTTTTTTTTTTTTTTTTAAAAAAATTTTTTTTTAAAAAGGGGTTTTTTTTTTTTTTTGGGGGGTTTTTTTAAAAAAAATTTTTTTGGGGGGTTTTGGTTTTTTTTAAAAAAAAATTTTTTTTTTAAAAAAATTTATTTTTTTTTTTTAATTTTTTTTGGTTTTTAATTTTCAAAAAAAATTTTTTTGGGGTTTTTTTTAAAAAATTTTTTTTTAAAAAACCCCAAAAAAAATTTTTTAAAGGGTTTTTTTTTAAAAAAAGGGTTTTTTTTAAAAAATTTTTTTTAAAGGTTTTTAAAAAAAATTTTTTTTTTTTTTGGAAAAAATTTAAAAAATTTAAAAAATTTTTAAAGGGTTTTTTTTTAATTGGGAATTTTTAAATTTTTAAAAATTTTGGTTTTTTTCCTTTTTAAAAAAGGGGAATGAAGTTTTTTTTTTTTTCCAAAAAATTTTTTTTTGGTTTTTTTTTTTTAAAAAATTTTTTTTTTTAAAAAAAAATTTTTTTTTTTAAAAATTTTTTTAAAAAAATTTTTTTTAAAAAAAAAAATTTTTTAAAAAATTTTTTAAAAAAAAAAAATTTTTAAAAGGTTTTTGGGGAAAAAAATTTTTTTTTTTAAAAAAAAATTTTTTTTTTAAAAAATTTTTTTTTTTTTTTTTTTTTTTGGTTTTTTTTTTTTTTAAAAAATTTAAAATTTTTAAAAAATTTTTTTTTTTTTAAAAATTTTTTTTTTTTTTTTTTTTTTTAAAAAAACTTTTTTTTAAAAATTTAAAAAAAAAATTTTTTTTTAAAAAAAAAAAAAAATTTTTTTTTGGGGGGTTTTTTAAAATTTTTTTTTTTCCCAAAAATTTAAAAAAATTTTTTTTTTCCCCTTTTCCCGGGGGGCCCGGGAAAAGTTTTTTTCCCCTTTTTTTTTTTAAAAAAATTGGAAAAAAATTTTAAAAAAAAATTCAAAAAATTTTTTTTTAAAATTTAAAGGGGGAAAAATTAAAATTTTTTGGGTTTTCTTTTTTTTTTTTTGGGGGAAAAATTTTTTTTTTTTTTTGGGGTTTTTAATTTTTGGGGGGGTTTTAAAAAAATTTTTTTTAAATTTTTTTTTAAAATTTTTTTTTTTTAAGAATTTTGGTTTAAAAAAAAAATTTTTTTTACAGGAAAAAAATTTTTTTTTAAATTTTGGCCCTTTTTAAAATTTTTAAAAAAAAGGGGGTTAAAAAAAGGGAAAATTTTTAAATTTTTTTTTTTTTTAAAATTAAATTTAAAATTTTTCCCTTTTGGGTTTCCAAAAAACCCCCCAAAAAAAACCCTTTTTTTTAAAAAAAAAAAAATTTTTTAACGAAAATTGGGGGGGGTTTTTTTTTTAAAAAAAACCCTTTTTAAAATTTTTAAAAAAAATTTTTTTTTAAAAAACCCAAAACCCAAGGCCCAAAAAGGGAAAAAAAGGGGGGTTTTTTTTAAAAAAAAAAAAAAAAAAAATTTTTTGGGGGCAAAAATTTTTTTTCCCAAAAAAAAGGGCCCCCTTTAAAAAAAAAAATTTAAAAAAAAATTTTTTCCAAAAAAAAGGGGAAAGGGTTTTTTTTTTATTTTTTTTTTTAAAAATTTTTTTTTAAATTTTTTTTAAAAAAAAAAAAAATTTTAAAAATTTTTAAAATTTTTTTTTTAAAAAAATTTTTAAAAGAAAAAAAAAAATTTAAAACCCCGGTTTTTAAAAAAATTTTTCCCCCTTTTTCAAAAAAAAAAAATTTTTCCCCCCCAAAAAAAAAAAAAATTTTTCCCCCCCCAAAATTTTTTTTTTTTTTTAAAAAAAAAAAAGGGGGGTTTTAAAAATTTTGGGGGGGAAAAAAGGGGAAAAAAAAAAAATTTGGGGGGAAAAAAAAAGGGGGGGGAAAATGGGGGGGGGAAAAAAGTTTTTGGGGGGGGGTTTTGGGGGGGGGGGGGGAAAAAAGGGAAAAGGGTTTTTTTAATTTTTTCCAAAAAATTTTTTTAAAAAATTGGGGGAAATTTGGGGGAAAAAAAGGGGGGGAAAAAGGGAAAAATTTTTTAAAAAAAAAAATGGAAAATTTAAAAAAAAAAAAAAAGGTTTTTTAAAAAAAAATTTAAAAAAAAAAAAATTTTTTTAAAAAAAAAAAAAAGGGGTTGGTGGGAAAAGGGGGGGTTTTTAAACCAATTTTTTAAATTTTAAAAAAAAAAAATTTATTTTTAAATTTGTTTTTTTTTTTTTTTTCCCGGTTCAAAAAAAAAAAAAAATTTTTGGGCCAAAAAAAAAAAATTTTAAATTTTAAAAAAAATTTAAAATTTTTAAAAAATTTTGGTTAAACCCCAAAAAATTTTTTTTTCCCCCCAAAAAAAAATTATTTTTGGTTTTTTTTTTTTTTAAAAAAAATTTTTTAAAACCCCCTTTTCCTTTTTTTTTTTTTTTAAAAAAAAAAAAACCCAAAAGGGTTGGTTTTTTTTTTAAAAAAAATTTTTTTTTTTTTTTTGGGGAAAAACCCAAAAAAAATTTTTTTTTGGGGGGTTTTTTAAAAAATTTAAATTTTTTTTTTTAAAAATTTTGGGATTTTTTTTTTTAAAAAAAATTTTAAATTCCCCCAAAAAAAACCCCAAAAAAAATTTTTAAAAAAGGTAATTTTGGGGGTTTTTTTTTTTAAAAAAAAAAACCCCTTTTTTTTTTTTTTTTTTGGGGGGGGGGTTTTTAAAAAAAATTTTTTGGGGGAAAAAAAAATTTTTTTTTTTTAAAAAAAATTTCAAAAAATTTTTTTGGGGGGAAGAAAAAATTTAAGGGGTTAAAAGGGGGAAAAAGGAAGGTTTAAAAAATTTTTTTTTTTAAAATTTAAAAAAAAATTTTTTTTAATTTTTTTAAAAACCCCTTTTTTTTTTTGGGGTTTTTTTTTTGGGGTTTGGGAAAGTTTTTTTTTTTAAAAAAAAAACCCCTTTTTTTTCCCCCCCCCCTTTTTTGGGGGGTTTTTTTTTTTTAAAAAATTTGGGGGGAAATTTTTTTTTGGGAAAAAAATTTTTTTTAAAAATTTTTTTTTTTTTTTTTAAAAAATTTTAAAAATTTGGGGAAATTTAAAAAAAGGGGCGGCCCTTTTTTTGGGGGGAAAAAAATTTTTTCCTTTTCCCCTTTTAAAAAAAATTTTTTTTTTGGGGGTTTTTTTTTTTTTGGGGGGGGCCGGGGTTTTGGGGAAAAAAATTTTTTTTGGGGGGGTTTTTTTTGGGGGGGGGGGGAAAATTTTTTCCCCCCTTTTTTTTCCCTTTTTGGGGTTTAAATTTTAAAAAAAAAAAAAAAAAAAAAAAAAACCCAAAAAAAAAAAAAACCCCCCCGGGGTTTTAAAAAGGGGAAAAATTTTTTCCCCCCCAAAAAAAAACCCCCCCAAAAAAATTTTTTGGGGGTTTTTTTAAAACCCCCCCCCAAAAAATTGGCCCCTTTTTTTAACCCCCGGAAAAAATTTTTTTTTTCCCCCCCTTTAAAAAAGGTTTCCAAAAAAAAAAAAAAAAAAAAAAAAAAAATAAAAAATTTTTTTTAAAAAAAAATTTTTTTTTTTTTTTTTTTTTTTCCCGGAAATTTGTTTTTTTAAAATTTAAAAAAAAAAAAAAAAAAAAAAAAAAAAAAAAAAAAAAAAAAAAAAAAAAAAATTTTAAAAAAAAAAAAAAAAAACCAAAAAAGGGTTTTTGTTTTTTTTTTTTTTTTTGGGGGTTCCGGGGGGGGTTTAAAAAATTTTTTTTTTTTTTTTTTTTTATTTTAAAATTTTTTTTAAAAACCCAATTAAAAAAACCCCCCCAAAAAAAATTTAAAAAAAAAGGGGGGGGGGGGGGAAAAAAAATTTAAAAATTTTTTTTTTAAAAATTTTTTCCCCTTTTTTTTTTTTTTCCCCTTTTTGGGGTTTTGGGGGGGGTTTTTTTTTTAAAAAAATTTTTGGGGGCCTAAAAAAACCGGGGCCGGGGGAAAAAACCCCCTTGGGGGCCCCCCTTTTGGGGGGGGGTTTTTTTTTTTGGGGGGCGGGAAAAAAATTTTTTCCCCCAAAAAGGGGACCAAAAACCCCCCCCAAAAAAAATTTTCCTTTAAGCCCCGGGGGGGAAACCCTTTTTTTAAAAAGGGGGGGGGAAAAAAAAAAAAAAAATTTTTTTTAAAAAGGGGGTTTTTTTTTGGGGGTTTTTTTTTTCCCCCCCCCTTTTTTTTTTTTTTTTTTTCCCCCCTTTTTAAAAAAATTTTAAAATTTTTAAATTTTTTGGGTTTTTTTAAAAAATTTTGGGGGGGGGGGTTTTTTTTTTTTTTTTTTTTTAAAGGCCCCCCCTTTATTTAAAAAAAAAACCCTTTTTTTTTTTTTAAAAAAAAAAAATTTTTTGGGAAAAAATTTTTTTGGGGTTTTTATTTTTTTTTTTTTTTTTATTTTTTTTTTTTTTAAAGGGGGGAAATTTTTAAAATTTTTTTTTTTAAAAAAGGGGGTTTAAAACCCCCCCCCCCCCCCCCCAAAAAAAATTTTAAGGGGGGCCCCCCCCCCTTTTTTTTTTTAAAATTTTTTTTTCCGGAAAAAAAGGGGGAATTTTTTTTTTTTTTTTTTTTAAAAAACCTTTTTAATTTTTTCCCCAGGTTTTTTTTTCCCCCCCAAAAAATTTAAAAAAATTTTTGGTTTTCCCCCCCCCAAAAAATTTTTTTGGTTTTTTCCCCCCTTTTTCCCCCCCCGGGGGTTTTTTGGGGGAAAAGGGAATTGCCCGGGGAAAAATTTGGGGGCCCGGGAAAATTTTTTTTTTTCCCCTTTTTTTAAACCTTTAATTTTTTTTTTCCCCCCCGGGGGGGTTTTTTTAAAATTTTCCCCTTTTTCCCCGGGGAATTTTTTTTTAAAAATTTTTTTTTTTTTTTTTTTGGGGGGGGGGTTTTTTTTTTCGGCAATTTTTTTAAGTTTTTTTCCCCCCCCCTTTTTTTTTCCAAAAAAAAAAACCCCTTTTTTTAAAGAGGGGAAAAGGGCCCCCCCCCTTTTTTTAAAGGCTTTTTTTTTTTTAAAAAAAAAATTTTTTTGGGGGGGGTTTTTTTGAAAAAAGGGGGGTTCTTTTTTTTTTAAAACCTTTTTTTTTTTTTTTTTTTGGGGGGCCCCCAAAAGGGGGGTTTTTTAAAAAATTTTTCCCAAAAAAAACCCAAAAAATTTTTTTTTTAAAAAATTTTTTTTTTAAAAAAAAAACCCCCCTTTTTCCCTTTTTCCCCCAAAGGGGGAAAATTTTAAAAAATTTTTTTTTTTTTTTTTTGGGTTTTTTGGGAATTTTTTTTGGGAAAGTTTTTCCCCCAAAAAAAAAAAAAAAAAATTTTAAATTTCCCCCAAAATTGGGAAATTTTTTTTTAAAAATTTTTAAAAAAAAAAAAAATTTTTTTTGGTTAAAAAAAAAAATTTTTTTTTTGGGGGGAAAATTTAAGGGGGGGGAAATTTTTTTTTAAAAACCTTTTTAAAATTTTCCTTTTTTTTTTTCCCGGGCCTGTTTTTTTTTTTTAAAATTTTTTTTTTTGGGGGGTTTTTTAAAAAAAATTTAACCCCTTTTTTTTTTTTAAAATTTTTAAAAAAATTGGGTTTTTTTTTTTTTCCCCCCCAAAAATTTTTTTTTGGTTTTTTTTTTTTTAAAAAAAAAGGTTTTTTTTAAAATTTTTTTTTCAAAGGGTTTTTTTAAAAAATTTTTTTTTTTTTTTTAAAAAAGTAAAGGGGTTTTAAGAAAAAAAAAAAAATTTTTGGCCCCAAAATTTTTTTTGGGAAAAACCCCCCTTTTTAAATTTTTTGGGGGGGAAAAAATTTTTGGTTTTTCCCCCCAAAAAAGGGGAAAGGGGTTTTTGGGGGGGGGTTTTTTTTTAAAATTTTTTCCCCCCAAGGGGGGGAAAAGGGGCCCCTTAACCCAAAAAAAAGGGGTTTTTTTGGGGGGAAGTTAAAATTTTTGGGGCCCAAAAAAAATTTTTTTCCCCCCCTTTTTTTCCCGGCCTTTTTTAAAAAAAATTTTTTAAAATTTTTTTTAAAAAAATTTTTTCCCCCTTTTGGGGTTTTTTGGGTTTTTTTTTTTAAAAAATTTTCCCCAAAAAAAAAATTTAAAAAAAATTTTTTCCTTTTTTTGGGGGAAAAAGGGGCCCCCTTTAAAAATTTTTTTTTGGGGGGGAAAAAAAATTTTTTTCCTTCCCCCCCCCGAAAAAAAAATTTTTCCCTTTTTTAAAATTTTTTTTTGGGGGGTTTTTTTAAATTTAGGGCCCCCAAAATTTTAATTTTTCCCCCCTTTTTTTTTGGGGGGGGTTATTGGGTTTTGGGGGGGCCCCGGGCCCGGTTTAAAAAAATTTTCCCATTCAAAAAAAAGGGGTTTTCCAAAAAAAAACCCCAAAAAAAAGGGGCCCCCCCAATTTTTTCCCCTTTTTTTTTTTTTTGGGGGGGGGGTTTTTTAAAAAAACCCCCTTTTTTTCCCCCTTTTGGGGGGGTTTAAAAAACCCCCCCGGGGGTTTTTTTAAAAAAAGGGGGGGTTCCCCCGGAAGTTCCCCGGGGGGGGGGGGGCCCCCCCGGGGGGGGGGAAAAGGGGGTTTGGGTTTTTTTGGGGGGGCCCTTTTTTTTTTGGGGGGGGGGGGTTTTTGGGGGGGGGCCCCCCCTTTTTGGGGGTTTTGGGAATTTTTTGGGGCCCCTTGGGGGGCCAGGCAAGGGGGGGGAATTTAAAAATTTTTGGGGGGGGGTTTTTGGGGGGGGGGAAAAGGTGGGGGTTTTCCCCGGGGTTTGGGGGGGGGGGGTTTTTTGGGGGGGGGGTTTTTTTTGGGGGTTGGGGCTTTTTCCCCGGGGGTTTTGGGAAATTAAAAAAATTTTTTTTTAACCCCAAAAAGAAAAGGGGAAAAAATTTCCCCCCAAAATTTTTTTCCCCAAAAAAAATTTAAAACCCAAAAAAATTAAAAAACCCCCTTTTAAACCCTTTTTTTTTTTCCCCTTCCCTTTCCTTTTTAAAAAAAAAAAGGGGGGGGGCCCCTTTTTTTGGGGAAAAAAAGGGGGAAATTTTTTCCCGGGAAAATTTTTTTTAAAATTTTTTTGTTTTTTTTTAAAATTGGGGGGAAAAAAAAAGGGTTTTTTTTTCCCCCCCCAAAAGGGGTTTTTTTAAAATTTTTTTTTTTTTCCCCCCCAACCCGGGGGGGTTTGGAAAAGGGCCCGCAAAAGGCCCTTTTTTTTTTTTTTTCCCCCCGGGGGTTTTTTTCCAAAAAAAACCCCCCCTTTTTTTTTTTGGGATTTTTTAAAATTTTTTTTCCCCCCCCCCCGGGGGGGGTTTTTTTTTTTTTGGGCCCCCCAAAATTTTTTGGGTTTTTTTTTTTTCCCAAAAAAATTTTTTTGGGGGTTTTTTTTGGGGGAAAATTTTTGGGTTTTTTTTTTTTTTTTTTTCTTTTTTTTCCCGGGCCCTGAGTTCGCTCAAAGCTCTGCATTTTTAAATTGGGGGTCCTTTTGGCCCGGGTTTCCCTTTTTTTGGGGAAACCCCCCCGGCCCCCTTTTAAAACCCTTTTTTTTGGGGGGGGGTTTTTTTTGGGCCCCCTTTTTTGGGGGGGAAAAAATTTTTTTTTTTAAAAAAAGGGGGTTTTTTTTTTTTTTTTTTATTAAATTTTTTTTTTTTTTGTTTGGGGGGGTTTTTTTTGGTTTTGGGGGGAAAGGGGGCCCGGGGGGGCCCCCCCCCCCGGGGGGCCCCTTCCCCCCGGCCGGGCCCTGTTGGAGTCTGGGGCCCCCCTACCCCCCCGGGGGGGAAAAATTTTTTCCCTTTGGGGGCTTTTTTTCCCCCCCCGGGTGAGGGGGGGGGGTTTTTAAAAAAAAAAAAAAAAAAAAAAAAAAAAAACCCTTAAATTCCCCCCCCCCCCAAAAACCCCCCCGGGGGGTCCCAATTTTTGGGGGAAAAAAAAGGGGGAGTTTTTTATTTTCCCAGCTGGAAAATTTTTTCCCCCCCCCTTTTTCCCTCCCCCCCTTTTTTTCCCCCCCCGGTTGGGCCCCCCCGGTTGGGGGGGCCCTTTTTGGGGGGGGTTTTTCCCCCCCCCCCCCAAAAAAAAAAAAAAAAAATTTAAAAAAAATTTTTTTTTAAAAAATTTTTCCCTTTTTTTTTTCCCCCCAAAAAAAAAAATTTTTCCAAATTTTTAAATTTGGGGGGAAAAAAAAAAAAAAAAAAATTTAAAAAATTTTTTTAAAAACCCAAAAAAATTTAAAAAAAAAAAAAAAAAAAAAAAAATTTAAAAAGGTTTTACAAAAAAGGGGGGGGGGGGGGGCCCCCCCCTTTTTAAAATTTTTTTTCCCCCCCCTTTTTTTTTTTTTTTGGGGGTTTTTTTTGGGGGTTTCCCCCCCCCAAAAAAAGGGAAATTTTTAAAAATTTTTTTTGGGGGCCCAAATTTTTTTTTTAAAAAAATTTTTTTTAAAAATTTTCCCAAAAAATTTTTTTTTTAAAAAAAAAGGGGGGTTTTTTAAAAAAAAAAAAAAAGGGTTTTTTAAAAATTTTTTTAAAATCCCTTTTTTTTTTAAAAAACCCCGGTTTTTTTTTTTGGGGGGGGGGAAAAAATTTTTTTTTTTGGGGGGTTTTTTTTTTTTAAAATTGGTTTTTTTAAAAAAAATTTTTTTTTTTAAAATTTTTGGGAAAAAGGGGGGGTTACCGGGGGAAAATTTTTTTTTTTTTTTTTTTTTTTTCCCCCTTTTTTTAAAAAAACCTTTGAATTTAGCCAAAACCCAAAACCCCCCCTTCCAAAAAAATCCTTTTTTAAAAAAAAATTTTTTTTTTTTTTGAAATTTTTAAAGGGGAAAAAATTTTTTGGGTTTTTTTCCTTTTTTTTTTGGGGGGCCCTTTTTAAAATTTGGGATTCCCTTTTTTTTTTTCCTTTTCCCCAAAAAAAAATTTTTGGGCCCCTTAAACCGGGTTAGGGGAAAAAAAGGGGGGTTTTTTTTAAAAAAAAGGGGGGGGTTTTTTTTCTTCCAAAAAACCCCCCCTTTTTTTTTTTCAAATGAAATTTTTTTTTAAAAAAAAAAAAAAGGGGTTTTTTGGGTTTTTCCCCTTTTTTTTTTTGGGGTTTTTTTTTTTTTTTAAAAAAAATTTTTGGGGGAAAAACCCCTTTTAACCCCCCCAAAAAAAGGAAAAATTTTTTTTGGGGGTTTGTGGTTTTCCCCCCCTTTTTTTTTGGGGGTTTTTCACAAATTTTTGGGGGGGGGGGGGGGGAAAACCCGGGGGGTTTTTAAAAAAAAACCCCCCCGGGGGGAAAAAATTTTTTTTTCCCCCCCCCAAAAAAAAAGGGGGGGGGCCCCCCTTTTGGGGGGGGGGTTTTTTTTTTTTTTTTTTTTTTTGGTTTTTTTTAAAAAAAATTTTTTTTTTTGGGGTTTTTGGGGGGGGGTTTTTTTTTTTTTTTTAAATTTTAAAAAAATTTAAATTTTTAAAAAAATTTTTAAAGGTTGGGTTTTTCCCCCCCCTTTTAAAAAAAAGGGGTTTTTTTTTTTTTTTGGGGGGGGGGGTTTTTTTTTTTTCCCGGGGGGGGGGTTTTTTTGGGGGGGGGTTTATTTTTTGGGGGGGGGGTTTTTAAAAAAAAAGTTTGGCTTTTCCCCCCTTTTTTTTTGGGGGGCCCCCTTTGGGGGGGGTTTTTTTTTTTTTTTAAAAAAAAAAAAATTTTTTTTTTTTTAAAAAGGGGAAAAAACCCCCCTTTTCCGATTTTTAAAAAAACCCCCTTTTTTTTTCCCCTTCCCCCTTTTTTTTTTCCTTTAAACCCTTTTTAAAAAAAAAAAGGGGGGGGAAAAAGGTTTTTTGGGGGGGGAATTTTTTTTTTTTTTCCCTTTTTTTTTTCCCCCCCCCTTTTTTTTTTTTAAAAAAAATTTTTTTTAAAAATTTTTTTTTTTCTTTTAAATTTCCCTTTTTTTTTTTGGTTTTTTTTTTTTTTAAAAAAAAAATTTTAAAAAGGGCCCCCAAAAAAAAACTTTTTTTTAAAAAAAAAATTTTGGGGGTTTTTTTTTGGGGGGGAAAAAAATTTTTTCCTTTAAAAGGGAAAAAAGGGTTTTTTAATTTTAAAAAATTTAATTTTAAAAAACCGGGGGGAAACCCCAAAATAAATTTTTTTTAAAATTTTTTTAAAAAAAACCCAAAATATTTCCCCTTTTAAAAAAAATTTTTTTTTTTTTTTTTTTGGGGGTTTTTTTTTGGGTTTTAAATTTTTTTTAAATTTTTTCCCTTTTGGGGTTTTTTTTTCCTTTTTTTTAAAAAACCCCCGGGGGTTTGGGGGGAAAAAAAAAAACCCCCCGGGGGAAAAAAAAAAACCCCCAAATTTTTTAAGGGAAAAAAATTTTTTTTTTTGGGATTTTTTTCCGGAAAAAAATTTTTTTGGGGAAAAAATTTTTTTTTTTTTTTTTTTGGGTTCCCCCCCCCTGGGTTTTTTGGGGAAAAAAAGGGGGGGGGGTTTTTTTTTGGGGAAAAAAAAGGGGGGGGGGAAAATTTTTGGGGGGAAAAAAAGGGGGGAAAAAAACCCGGGGGTTTTTTCCCCCCCCGGGGTTTAAAATTTTTTTTAAAAAACCCCAAAATTTGGTTTTTTTTTTTTAAAAAAAAAAATTGGGGGGGTTTTGGTTTTTTTAAAAATTTCCCCTTTTTTGGGGGGTTTTTTTCGGCCCCCCCCTTTTTTTTCCCCCCTTTTTCAAAAATTTTTTAATTTTAAAAAGGTTTTTTTTTAAAAAAAAATTTTTTTTTTTTGGGGGGCCCCCCCCCCCCCCCCCCCTTTTTAAAAAAAAAAAATTTTTTAAATTTTTTTTCTTTTGGGGAAGCCATTTTCAATATTAAAATCACCACAGATAGTTATTAAGGCCCCCTTACTCATTATTTTCTTAACAGACAATTCAAAATTTTGAAAAAATATTTCCCTATTACCCTGAGGTGACCTATATAAACTAATAATGACCATATTCTGATTGACTAATTTTATGCAACTGAACTCTGAATGAAATTCTTCACTGATGTTTTCAAAACTAATTTCTTTAAAGTCAATGCCTTCTTTAACAAATATTCCAGCCCCGCCATTTTTCCTATATTTTCTACAAAAAAAACTACCAGGTAAGTAACCTTGGGGAACATACAAATCAACTTCTTCAGTCAACAACCAATGCTCAGCAACACAAATTATATCTATTTTTTCAGTGCTACAAAATTGTTCTAGTTCTAATTGCTTATTTCTAATACTCTGTAGATTAACTTGAAGTACTCTTAAAGGCTTGTTTAAAGAATTGCTCATTTTCCTAAAAAAGATACTCTAACATCACCCATCATGGGTTAATCATGGGAAGTTACCCAAGTTTCCCATGGGTTGCTATCTAAGTCTATCATGGTTGGATACAAAAGTTGATCACGGAGGCTACTGAAATTTATCAGGAGGGCCTCCTCAAATTAATCAATGGGGCTACCCAAGATGATCATGGGTGGTTACACAAGGTGGTCTTGAGAGCCTGCGGAAGTTGATATATTCTTATTCTTATATATGAGACGCCGACCAACGTTGTTGGTATTTTAAGGCGAATATGAATGGTTATATGAGTGTAGGATGAGTGTAGTCTGGTTACTATCTGAGTTCGACCGTTCCTCAGAAAGGGCAATTTATCAACAGCCCAACAGCCAGGGCTTTTTTTTTTCCAATTCAATTCAAACATTCTTCATTCAAAGTTTCAAGAATCAAGAATATTTATTTGCCATTAAATAAACAATAGGTTTACAATAGGCATCGTCAGTCATGCCAATATTATTAACCTAATTTAAAATGTCCATAAGGCCCATATCACAGGTTAAGTATTCTTCCAAAGTATAAAATGCTTTTTTCTTGAGCCAGCCTGATACAACTATGCTAAACCTCTTAAAAGGTAATACTCTTACAGCTAGTGGTAACTTATTGAATAAGAGGAGTTGGTATTTGTGACTCTTATAATATTTAGCTAGTCTAATGTTAGGTTTAGTTAGATTCTCTCTTTGTCTAGTGTTGTAACTATGTACAGAGCATTGATCAGAAAAAACATCAATATTTTTCTTTACAAACATCAGATTAAAATTTATATACAGACATGTAAGTGTTATTATGTTAAAATGAGGGAAAATATTCCTACAAGAGGCAGTTAAGGATAATCCAGCTATAATCTTAAGCGCCTTTTTTTGCCATACAAAAGCTTTTTTTGCTGATGCTGAATTGCCCCATAAGCATATACCATAAATCAAATGAGTATGAAACAAACCAAAATATGTCATAACTAACACATCTAAACTGACACAATTTTTTAATTTTCTTAAAAGACAGGTTACTCTTGCTAATTTTTTACATAGATTATTTACATGTACATCCCAACAGAGTTTACTATCCAGATAAATACCAAGCAACTTAACAGGTTTAAACAAGTCATCATCTAAGTTCAAGTGATTTTTTAGAGAGAAAATTAGATGCTCAGTTTTACTATTATTTATAACTAATTTATTGGCTGAATACCAGGTTTCCGCTTCTTCTAAAGATCTATTGAGTTTTTCTTTAACCTTAAAAATATCAACATCTGAGTGGACCAGCGTAGTGTCATCAGCATACAATACAGAAAACGAAGAAACATTACAGCTAAAGTCATTAACAAAAACAAGAAACAGAAAAGGACCTAGAAC
The DNA here is from genome assembly GCA_035578905.1 of Stictocephala bisonia. Classification (NCBI taxonomy): domain Eukaryota; kingdom Metazoa; phylum Arthropoda; class Insecta; order Hemiptera; family Membracidae; genus Stictocephala; species Stictocephala bisonia. Next base: position 330,489 of record JAQJVL010000542.1, on the reverse strand, counting down.
CGATCCCTGCGGAACACCTGCATGAACCTCACAGAAATCTGAACAATTGTTTTTTATCTGGACCATTTGTTTTCTATTGTTAAGGTAACTTTCTATTAGATTCAACTCATTATTTACAATTCCATAAAATTCCAATTTTTTACAAACAATCACATGAGAAACGGTATCAAAAGCTTTGCTTAGATCTACTAGGCTAGAACCCACAATTTGCTCATTCTCAAAGCCATTTAATATACAATCTACAACTGTTTCAACTGCATTAGCAGTGGAGTGATCAGGCCTGAAACCAAATTGAAAATTATAAAGCAAGGAGTTATTGACAAAGTACTCATAGAGCTGATTAACTAAACAAGATTCTATTATTTTGCTTAAGATTGGAACAATTGTAATAGGCCTATAATTTTCTGGGTTTTGGACATCCCCTTTCTTAAATATTGGGGTGACCTTGGATATTTTTAAGCAGTCTGGAAAACATCCTTGTACAAGAACCAAGTTAATAAGAAAAGTTAGTGGTAACAGAATTTCATTCATCACATTCTTTATTATATTATTCGAGATACCATAAATATCTTCACTCTGTGAGTTACTCATCTTGCTAATAACTGACTTAACTATTTTTACATCAACAGGTTTCCATTTAAATTCACAGTCAAAATTAGGCCTATGTGTACAATTAGATAAGATTTCATTATATTCTACCCTATTAACATTGGTGGTATTACCCTGATCACCACCAGCACAGACATTTACAAAAAAATTATTCATCTCATTAGGCGAGATTGGTATTTTAGGTTTGGCCGCAATATCAAGCCTACACTCCCTCTTAGCAACCGTCCAGGCCGCTTTACAATGATTTTTAGAGTTAGCAATAATGGTCTACGTGATGATGATCGTGGTCTACACAAGATGATCACGAGTGCTTCACAATATGATAATGGGTAGCTGTCAATGTAAATCACCAGTTGTTCACAAGCTACCCTTTGGTGGTTGACAGTCAGATACTATAGTTTATCATGGCGACTACCTACATTTATCACGTGGCTACCCAAGATGATCACAGGTAATAACCCAAGCTACCCTGTGGTGGTTGACAGTCAGCTACCATAGTTTATCATGGCGACTACCTACATTTATCACGTGGCTACGCAAGTTGACTATGGGGCTACTCAAGATGATCACAGATAATAACCCAAGTTGACTACAGGGGGCTCCTAACATAGTCACGAGGGCTATTTAAGTTGATCACTGGGGCTAACTAAGTTGATCATTGGTGGCTACCTAAACAGTCACGACTGGCTATCTAAGTTGTTAATGGGGGCTACTCAACTTTATCACAGGAAGCTGTCCAAGTATATCATAGGAACTTCCAAAGATGATCATGCGTGCTACCTAAGCTGATCATAAATGGCTACCTAAGCTGATCAAGGGTAGTTTCCAATGTGATAACAGGTGGTCATTTAAGTAGATCACTCGGGAATTTTCAAGTTGTTCACATGTTAACCAAGATGATCATGGGTTACTAAAGTGTATCACAGGGGACTATCAACAAATTTTAAATAATAATTTAACTATCAAGGGAGCTACCTGGATGATTGACGGTCATCTAGCCTAGTTTGTCACAAGTTACTTAGGCTTTTATAGGCAAATTTTCTGATGATACTACTCCATTTACTAACATTTTGGCAAAAATGTATTTAAGATTTTAATACAATAATTTTATGCTTGAATATATTAAAAACTCATTGTTTAATAATATAGAAGTGGTTAAGAGGTTTTTTATGATGTAACTACCCTTTTCATTTAGAGTTTGACAAAAAATTGTTTAATCGTACTTTTGTATTTGCGTATTTCTGTAGGTTAAGTTTGCGCGCCAAGCGACGGCCTACATATTTCTGTCAGTTATGCTGCAGGTGATTTAATCTTTTTTTACTAAATGCACGTGGACAGTATCGTTATCATTTATTCATCACTGCAATTACAGAAAGATGCTTAATTTATGGTATATTTGGATTGTTGCTATGATGTGTAGAAAAGAGTTTGAGCGGGCCATATATCATCGATGAAGTAGAAGACAAACAAATCTTGGAAGTGAATAGCAAACCAAGCCCAAATTTGTATGTTTGTAAATTTAATATTTCTTTTTATATTTATATTTTATTAGTCTTTTTAGTTTCTTACATGTTTGATCATTTGTTCAGAATATTATTGGTGTTTTTAAGTAGTGAACTGTAGTGTTAATATATGTACATTGAAAAACAGACTGTTCCTGCTCAACTGGTGCTACATATAAATAACTACATGAAGTTCGGTTATAAATATGTAAGTATCTTTATAATTATTAATTTTTCATAAGTTTATTCATTTTACAATATGATATAATTATTTTATTTTATAAATTTAAAAATGTATTATACTGTAGTTAAATAATTTTTGTTTGTATAAATTTTTCCAGGTAAAAAATTTTGTGATTTACTATTATGTAACACAACTTTTTTCATCTACATATCCTAACATATTTGATATTTCTTTTGGTACCATTAGTATTTTAGGGAAAGTGAATATGTAACAAACAGAAGAAAAAGCGTTACAATATTTCAAAAAATTCCATTCTCCAATATATAGTCCACTATCACATTCACAACTCTGTTATAGATATTTTATCCATTTAATAACAATTTTTAAGGGAATTTCATGAAATTTAACCTCAAGTAAAATAATTATTTTGAAACCCTTACATTTAAAATATTTTTGCTTTAAAGGGCTCAAAATGAGTACTTTTTGCACAGTAGGCAAGGGTTTCAACGGCTGCCTCTCATTTAATTTTCATGCTACAGTAGTTTTTAAAAAAGATAAATTATTTTCACTGAAAAATAGGCTAAATTTGTTTTAACAACTTTTTACGAATATTCCTTATTTTTTGAATTATTAAAACAAAATTGTAATTCTTTAAAATTATTATTGTTTTAAAAAATAATTTCTTATTTTAAAATTATGGTTTTTTAAATTAATTACTAAAAACTACTGGAACTTCTAACTGAGATATAAATTAAGTAAATTATGGTTGGATTCTGATGAATTATTACTATATTAGTAGGTTTCAGTTTTATTGCTATATATATAATTTTAGTTATCTTGACTGTTTTCATTGTAACTTTATTATTACTTGTCCTACAAGATATAATAAGAGCTTAAATTAAAGGTCTTTTTATATACTTCAACAAAGGCCTTATCTGCTATTTTGAGAAAAGCTACTCATTTTCCCATGTTTTTATGTTAAATCTTTCATTAAATTTCGCAAAAAACTCATCTTCAAGGAGATGTAACTCTTTCTTCAATAAAAAACTACTCAAAAAAATAAACAATTTTCATTATTTTTTATATAGTTTATTTTTTACAAGCGCAATTATTATTGTAGATCGTAAAATTTTCCAGTTATTTGTGAAAAACTGTTGAGAAACATGTTTTCTTTTGCAATTTTTACTCATGAATAACTAAAATCTTACTGGTTTAAAACAAAAACATTCTATAAGATTTTTTTACTTAAAATTAGTAATCTATGGATTTCTGGTGTTATTTGGAATGTTTAATTAACCAATCCTGAGCAGGAGTGAGATCCACTTTCAGGGTGGAAGCCCATATTGGCACTAAATAACTTTTGTTTTGGTAAAGGTTATTTTACAACGTATTTCAAATTTTTAGAAAAATGTATGCCTCTTGATAACTTTCTATTATCTTTGAAAATGTTGAGATTAAAGAGATTGGTCGGTAGTTTACCATCTCAGTCCGAGCAACATTCTTGTGCTTTGCATATACTTTTGTTAACTTGAGGGCAGAGGGGAACTGGCCATAAGTGAATGATTTATTAATAATGCTGGTGAGGGGTGAAATTAGCTCTTCCGTGCAATGTTTTATCATTTTTGAGGAGTATTCATCAACACCACTTGAGTTTTTTGTTCTCATTGAGTTGATTACCATTCTAACTTCTTTTTGCGTTGTAGGGGTTAAGATGAAGAGTTTGGGGGTGGTTTTTCCGGCAGTAAGTGGGTGTGGTCTATTTACTGTTGGATGGTTGAGTTGATTTTGTTTGATTGTGGTCTCTGCTATATTAGAAAAAAATATGTTTAAAGTCTCTGCTGCCCTGAAAGGTTCTACTATGAGTTCATTGTTAATATTAATCTGTATGTTAGGTTGTTTGTCTGGTTTACTCTTTCTTTCACGGTTTACCAGATCCCAGAGTCCTTTTGATTTGTTGTCTGCTGTTTGAATGTAGTGGTCATTTGTATTTTGATTTAATTCTTTTAGTTTTTTGTCATATCTTTTCTTCCAGGTAGTCATGGCGTCCTTGTCTCTGATGTTTCCTGTGACTTCAAACTTTAGCAAAGCTCTTATATATGAATTGTTCAGGTCTTTAGCTTCATTGTCATAGTACTTAAGTAATTTTTTTTTTTATTTTTTTTTTTTTTTTTTTAGTGTGTTTATAGGGCAGGAAATGTTTAAAACTAGACTCAGTGCTCCCTGGAAGGTGTTGTAAGCAGATTCTGTGTCAGTGGCACCATGTACAGAGTCCCAGTTTTTTTATTTCTAGTAGGGATTTCAAGGAGTTAAAGCCTCTTGTACCCACTTGTCGCTTTAGGCAATGTTGTGTTAAAGTGGTCTCTTTCAAGTTTTTCAGTTTACACAGTTGTCCTGTATGGTCAGACAATCCTGTATCACCTATGACTGCATCAATGTCTGATATTGGTAAATTGGTGCAAATACAATCAATCGAGCTTTTAATTGTTGGCGTTATTCATGTGGCTGGGAGTGGCAGTCGGGTAATTTTGTGGGTGGCCAGTTCGTCTTCAAGAAGTATGTTGTCTATAGTGTTTGGTTTTAGTCTGTCAACATTGATATCCCCCCCATGACAGTCGATTTGTTATGTGCCTCAATAGTGTCTAGAATATTTGACAGAATGTCAATGCCGGCGCTTGTGGGGATGCCTGTCACTGGAGGTCAGTAGATTCCAAGTATATAAAGGATTTTTCTGTTATTTCAATTTGTACCAGGGCTGCTTCTAGTAAGAACTCCTTGCAATGTTGATTTATTGTATGAACTTGGGCTTTACTTACCAGAGAATCCTTGCAGTAGATGGCAACTCCGCCAAGTTTGTGGTTCTCTCTGCTGTATTCTGCTATTAGTTTGTAGCCTTCGATGTTGATGTTTTTAATTGCTTTTTGAAATCGAAAAATGGTGTCATCGTTTTTCACAAATGTCAAATACAGATTCATCAAGTTGTTCAATAATTTAGACACACTATTCAATTTACACTTTAACATGGTGGCTACTGATGGCTCATAATGAGCAACTGCAATCACACACTATAGGCTAACTGTTAAAACATTGGTGCATACCATCTGATCGAAGCTTTACCTTGCCACAGACTGAAATAAGGTTCTTGTTGAAAGGTATTCTCTAATGTATGAAATAAACGTCAAAGATAAATTTAATAAACTTTATTGCTATAGTAACATTAAAATACTCAATTTTTATGTGGCTAATAAATGAGCCATCGATCAGTAGTAGTAATAACATCACATGTAATCGTAAATTACCTCATATTTGGGCCATTCTAAATGTAATAGTAAAATACAAAATTGAAATGAAATTACACTGTTTATGGTAAAAAATAATTATATGGCTTTGGTTATTTTTACGTTATTACAATGTAAACAGAAGCAATACCAACTTTACACCATCTGTGGAGTAACTTATAAATATTCCTATCCACAGACCATGTGACACATACATTCCTCACAGTTTCCTATGTCTATAGATTTCCTATGTCTATATCTATAGATTGATATGTCAAATTTACGTTGAAACTATAGATTGTTACTGAATAAAACTCACTAATGAGCCATTGGTCTACGGAAGAGAAATACCGTAGCTCTTAAATGAGCCGTTGGTATATTTTTTAAGTCTACCCCACTTATATCAGTAGCCAACGTTTTAAGAAACCATTTATATGGACATAACCAAAGTAATGATTCTACTAGATTTGTTTATGAAATGTGCAAAAGGTGAATGCTGAAATTGTCTTCATTACATACATTAATTGAGTCATATAAATTTAAAAAGATTTTAAGTAAGGAAGTGATATGCTTAGTTCAACAATTTGAAAGCTAAATAAGTGAAATATTATTTATGTGTGGATCAGCGTTATTTGAAAAATAAAATTGTACTATAGGATACAAAAAAATGCTAGTCCTTGTGCTTCTCAGTGTTTTAATGGTACAAAATTCTCCTAAACTAACAAACTCTAATACCTTCAATTTTATGAGATAACTGTCAGATAAAGGGAATTTGTTAGATTACATGAGGAAATTGTTCTTATTTTATTCTGAAGATACTAACCGAAAATTTGGTATCTTCTCCATAACCAACATTTTGATCAGTGTTACACCACTAAAGTAATCAGATACCTTCCTTCCCATACCAATAGTTTCCAACTCCAAAGGATGGAAATAGCACACCAATAACAAAATCCCATGACCCACCTAATCTGAACATAAGATAGACCACTTCCCTTCAACCCCTTCCCAATCAGCAATCTTCATATATATATATATACCAACTAACAAAAAACTGCATCAATACCCGAGTGTTGCTCTATGGATGTACACCCCCACCGCTCCACCTGACCAGCAATAGTGGTAGCCACGTCCCTCTCCCTCCCCCCCCCTCACTCTCCCCCCCCTTCCCCCTCTCTCCCCTCCCTCTCCCCCTCTCCCTTTCCCTCTCTCTCTCTCTCTCTCTCTCTCTCTCTCTCTCTCTCTCTCTCTCTCTCTCTCTCTCTCTCTCTCTCTCTCTCTCTCTCTCTCTCTCTCTCTCTCTCTCTCTCTCTCTCTCTCTCTCTCTCTCTCTCTCTCTCTCTCTCTCTCTCTCTCTCTCTCTCTCTCTCTCTCTCTCTCTCTCTCTCTCTCTCTCTCTCTCTCTCTCTCTCTCTCTCTCTCTCTCTCTCCCTCTCCCTCTCTCTCTCCCCACCTGAAGAAAACGTCAGTAGCACAGACATTTTGTAAGTTTATGTGTTTATTTGTAAATGTTACTACTACTCTGGTGTTAGTGAACTTGTTTTCTAAGGTAAGTTTGCTGATGTCCTATCTCTCCAATACATTCATTTTTTATAATAATTAATGCAATTACTAAGCATTAAATATAGATCCATGTATTAAGACAGACCACCGAATTTTCATGAAATTAATGTAAAATTATGTTAAATTATTGTTCAAACATTCAATCTGACACTGTTTTATTCAAAAAAAAAAAAAGGAGAAGCCCCTTTTTCAACCTTCCTCTGTCCATTCCACATAGAGTATTTATCTGTGCGGGGAACTTATTCAAACAGAGTAAGGGGAAGAATCAGTACTCTACTACTGGCTCTCCATTAAGCATATATGCATTTTTTTAAACCACATTTAGCATTAAAATGTTAGCTTAAGATTTTTTGACAATATTTTACATGAGCCAGTTACATATTAACCAAAAGAGATATACAAATAACATTCTTAATGTTTTACAGATTCAAATAAATGATCAGTATAAATGCAAACCGATTGATTTCAGTTCTTATGCAACAGGAGAATTAACATCATACATAAAATGAAATTTACCTCAATAATCTTAGTCTTCAATGCTTCAATACAATTGTTCAAATTTTCAAGTCTAGCCTCCATCTAAAAATAAACAAATGTCAATTTAGTTTGGTTTAAAATTGTACCTTAATATTGATTTATAAACAACTGGCGTTAAATTATTCTCAATTAAATAAACACACAAACAGAAGTAATTAGTTATAATCATTACATTGAATTCATGCTTCAATTATGCAAATCAGGTAGATGCTGTCAAATTACATATTCAGGATTAAATTCACAATGGGAGAGATAGGATTACATTTTATTTCTACGAGTTTGGTTTAATCATGAGCAACCACCCCAATTTCTCAACAAACAGTAATTGGCCGATATTTTTTCACCAATCCTGAGGAAATTTCTCGCCTGGTCTTCACCGTACGCTCGTTGACCTTCAGGAATATGGATCAACTCTGCATCACCTCACAGAGCATCCAGTTTTCAGATAGGCTGCGGGAGGAGCGTGCCAGGGCTTCTCCAGTCCAGGATGTGCAGATGCCACCGTCCAGTCTGCCTCATGGAGCAGAGGGACCTCTGGTTTGTTTTGGCTGTGTGGGCAAGTAGAGCACACATCAGGCGCCACTGCCTACAGAACTGTCAGCAGGAGCCTAAAAAAAGGAAGCAGGGAGGAGGGAATTGCCTCCTGGGCAACTCTCCTAACTTCTCACTTGCATATGACCACTGAAACAAAGTTACGTGTAAAAGGGGCTGACCCACTGTACCGAGGTCTGGCTTGTATGGCTCCACTGGGTATCTGAATCAAGTCCTCAATGTGTCCCTATGTTAAAATCCTTGTGTGAGACACAGAGTTTCGAGCTCCTCTTGATTCTGTCTTGGCCTGTTTTTCGTTTCCTCTACTCTGTTCCAACATTTTTCTGACCTTTGTCTGGTGAAACACACTGTGGAGTTGTATCTTCTTTGATGGACTGTTTCAAATTCTCCTCTACCCATACTTCTGAAGCATTCCTTTAAGCTCAAGATTAGAGGCTTTTCGTGGGTGTGGAGCTTTCTAGTTTCCTAGGACTTTAGTGTACCAATTATCCTGGAAGCAGATTTCATATCTAAGAGTGGTCTGGTTCTGTAGAACCAACACTGTTTTTACCGTTTCAATTGCAGAGTGTTGGTTCCTCTTCGAGAATGCTGTTCTGTTTCTTCCACAGTTCAAAAGGTAGGTTGTGAGGCAGAACAATCTTAGGTATATCCTGTCGGTCATCTTCCCCTTTAGCAGGTAAAAGCAATCAGGGATTTATTTATGCGCTTTCCTGATGAGTTAACTTCCAAGCTAGGGGTTACTCACCTTTTAGAGTATCAGGTTCACTTGACTGACAGTCTGCCGGTGAGCTCCCGCTCATACAAACTTACTCCATCGCAGATAGAAGTCCTTTGATGTATGACTAAAGATCTCCTTTGAAGAGGTAGTCATTGAACCCTCTCATCAGTGTATGAAAGTCCAGCTTTCCTGATTCCTAAGCCTAATGGGAAGTCTAGGCTTGTCATAAACTATTGGCGTCTGAACGCCAATGTGTCTGTTGACTCATCCTTTCATCCAAGCTTACATTTGGCGTTTGAATAGTTCGGTAAGGCCAAGTTCATTAGTATTTTCGATCTCAGCCAGGCCTATCATCAGATTCCTCTTGATAAGAAATCGAGACATCTCACCAGCTTCTGTATTCTTTGGAACCTTTGTCCATTCACTTGTGTTCCTTTGGGCTTAGCTGTGACTGCCCAGACTTTGACCAGACTTTTGGATTCCATCTTCCACAATGTGAAATTCTATTACATCTTGAACTATCTGTATGATATCTTTGTCTACACATTTTCTAAACGTTCTAAGAACACATAGAGAACATCTGAAGGAAGTTCTGAAGCACCTTTGCAGCGCTGGCCTTAGCGTTAACCCTGACAAAGTCACCTTTACCAAGCCTGAAATTTCCTTCTGAGTTCATCTGGTTTCCTCTCAGGGTGTTATTTGATGTTCTGAAGGAGGCTATCATGCAGCTTCTAGTTCTGTGGATGCTGGATTTTTCCCCTAAGTTCATTTTGCAGACTGATGCCTCTTCGTCTGCCATTGCTGCGTTGTTATCCCAGGATTTTGATGGTGTTCGGCAGCCTATTGATTTTGCCTCTAGTACCTTGACTCCACAGGAAAAGAAAGCTTCTTCTATTTATGAGTTAATGGTTTCTTCTTGAGAATAACAACCAAGTGCTCTCTTGGTTACTTACTAATTCTTGGCAGCTTGGAAAAATTGATTGCTGGAGAGTCAACATTTTAGCTTTTAATTTTCATATCCAGTATGTGCGTAGCATGCAGAATCTCATAGCAGATGCTCTGTTCTGCATTTACCATGAACCCAGTTACCCTTCACCTGACTTAGCCAGCTGTTGTGGGGCTGTGCTGCTTGATTTTCCTTTTGCCTTTGATAGTCTGATTTTCCATCATCAGCATGACACCGAGCTGTCTTGTTTTCTTACATGAGCTCCAAAAGAGAGCAGCCCACCCTCACTATTTTCCAAGGGGTTCTCTGCTGCAGGCCTCACTGTGGAGGAGGATTCAAGGTTGTACTACTGAACATCCTTGTTCCAATGGTCTATAAGTATTTTCTCACCTCTCTTGTGGGCGATCATTTAGGAATTCAAAGGACCATCATGAAGATTTGCCAGGAGTTCCTTGGAAGGGCATGGACCAGTATATTGCTGAGAGGGTACGGGCTTGTCACCTGTTTTCTCTAAACAAACGCAGTCAGAATGCAAAGTTGGAGTTGTTGTCATCTGAAGTGGCAGAACCTTCCTTTGAGAAGGTTTTCAAATCATTGAGAAGTTCCTTTCCCACGTAGCAAGTTAGGTAACACTCATCTGCTTGTTTGCGTTAATCCTTCTTGAGGTATTGTTGGCTTTTTCCTCTTTTTAGTACAACCGAGGTCATAGGCCCAATCCTTTCGAGGTGGGGGATTTGGTCTATTGTCAAGTCCATTCAGTCAATTTGGCCGTGGGGAAAAGGGCTGCCAAGCCTTGTTTTAGGTGGTTGGGCTCCAAAAGCAAACCAGAGTTTTCTTTAACCTGTTACTGCCTTACTTGTAGATCGCCAGTCTGCCAGGGTTTCCTGGAAGGTTTGTGTTTCTCACTCGAAGCCTTACCAGGGTTTCGTTCTAGCTGCTTGGAACGGTAACACAGGGGGTGTTGGGGAGCAGAGAGACTGTTCACCTCTTTGTTTCCCCTAACTGTACTTGTTTTCCCACCTTCTCTCTTTCTTAGCTAGGGCCCTAGTGTCTATCCAAGGAGTTCTCTTTTGAGTCTGCTTGTTTTAAGGTTTTCTTGTTATCCCTGTGTTTGCTTCCAAGCAAGGTTTTGGTCTTCTGTAGTGCTGGAAGGGAGTCTCCTGACTCCTGAGGTTGGAGCTTTGCTCTCTTTGGGGGAGGGGGATGTGCCGTTGCATAGTGTGTCATATCTGGTATGGCCTCACCTTCCTCTAAGGAGGTTTTTATATTTTATTGTTATTTAATGTCTTCATTTGTCATTTAATTTAAAGAATAATTAATAGAGCTGTTCCCCGTTTTGTTAGATTAGGCACATGGATGCTGAACTTAAAATGTACTTTTCATAATTGTTATTTTATTTTGTAATATTAATATTATTAATGCTGTAATTTTATTTTGTGTTATTATTTAAAATCCTAATACAATTTTTTTAGATGCTTTATTAAGTTTTACATTTGTCACAGACTAGGCCTAAAAGCATTTTACTAACTCTAAAATAGGCGACAGCTAAGTGTTTCAGAAAACTTTCATTCTTTTGAAAAAACTTATTATGGCCGCTACTTGTTATTTGTTCTTTGTCCACCTGGGTTCGATGCCTTCGCACCCACTCTCAGTAGGGTCAAGTAGTAATTATTATTGCAAGGCTGGGTTGCAATAGTAAACAAATATTGTGAATTTTCTTTTATTTGAGGATCTGTTTCTAGTAGTTGCCCTGGCCTTTGGAAAAAGCCTGTATGTTTCTGAAATATATGACAATCTTTCTACATAAAAGTACCCACCCAATCATATACATACAAGGTATTGATAATAATGACTAAATGATCTTCTTTCTACTCTTCTACCCTGCCTGATCAGCCATATTCATCCTTGAAAGTCAGTCTAAGTCTGTAGCACCCATCCCCCCTCCCACACAAGGACAGTGGTAGTAAGCCGTCCGCCCTCCCATTTATGTACAGTAGTAATACAAAATAATAACATAAGTAGCAGAGAAAATTGAAAGTAATTTGTTATACCATTGTTAATATTAATCATTATATTATTTTTAACCATTTATACAAGTAAACAACAGATATTTAACATAATTAATTCTGTCTGCTATTGTTTGGTTAAAAATGTACTAATAAGAGCTTTTTTTAACCAGTAAGTTTTGATCAGCTGGCTAATGTTAGCAAATTATAGCCTTAAAATATTGGGCAATATATAAATACTCCTTAAACAAAAATATTATATTTTTTCTGATAAAGTATCCAAACTAGTTTTCTAAATGTATGTAAAAATGTAACATAATTGACAGACTAAATTTTTGTATTCCACTCATAAACTATTATTATGTTGTGTATTCCATACAATGTAGAGTATGGATTTTGCACAAGGGAAAATTTCATTACCATTATTTTGACAATGCTTTTTAATACTCTTAGTATAGATTCACATTTATAGAAGAAATCTTCTTTTGTTAACAACACTGTAAACTTTCAGTTTGGCACTTAAATGTATGACTAAATTACAAACATTCCCTAACTTAGTTAAACACTTGAAGTAGTTAAACCATATCAATAAAACTAATAACTCAACTTACAATTAAACCGGGGAAAAAAACAAAGTATAATTATTATAAAACAACAATTTTGAAATGATAACTTGAAATATACTAGCACTTGATATGAACAGCTTCTTTTTGTTTATTATTTTACAGCCATCTGGAAAAATGTATATTCAAATGTTACTGCTGCAATATTGAATAGTAATAATAATAATAATACATCAAAACCACAGAGCACATAAAACATTCAATCACAGCACCTAAAAGACAAATGTTTACACTACATTATATTTTAAAACAAAGGAAGGCTTTTTTTAAAGTTCCAAAACCCCTTACAAACTGTTGTTCTTCCTAAGTGTTTTGAATTTAATGAATCTCTCATCATTACAGACAACTTACTGGCTGGTAGTGTTTATGATAAAACCCCACCTTCATTAACTACTTTTAATCCCTATAAGCACAAAATGTTGCCTGTTCGTTTGTGATCTGACAACCACAGTAAGTAATGGCAAGCCTTAATCATGATTTTTTTGCTTCTTTAATAAGCCATATATATTTCGCACTATATAAACTGAAACTTTTGTTGCTTAAAAGCATGAACTTAGATTGTACATAACATAAATTGTGATTTTCTTTTCTTTTTTAATAACAAATCTTGTACTTAATTTTTATTTTCCTTTTTTTACCATGAAACTCTAGAGACCCATACGAGGGTGGCTTTATCAGTATTTTTTAATCATCTGGGGAAGTGCTCAACAGGTATTCATAAACCCACAGTAAATGGTGTGTAGACAGCACATGCATGACAGATTGTGTCCCACCACGCACGGTCATCTGATGACGTACAGTCACTGCCAGATATCAAGTTTAGAATAGGTTTCAATAGAATATGTACAATACAAAATAATACTATTAGTAATAAAAAAGTCTAATGGTGGTTAGTTTTAGCAGGGCCGCCGAGAGGGATTAGAGGTCTAGGGCACATGCTAGTTTGGGGGCCCCAATCCCCAAATTTTCATTAACTAAAATAAAAATATTTTTTAATCAGCATTTAGTTATAATTATGGAAGTTCACATTAATTAACTTAAGAGAGTTATAATAGATGTACAAATAGATAAAAAACATGTTTCTTGATAATAGGCTATTATTAAATAAGTAAAAATAATATTTCTAAAATAATTTTTCTCCAATACCATTTTAAATGTAATAAACTTAAATAATTTAAGGCTTAAACGCAATACATATGCTTCTAATAATTACTACTACTCTTTTCAATCTTTCTGCCAAAGACATCTATCATGACATAAAAACTTTAGGACCACACAGGACTGGTGAATTTGGACAAGTGGCCCCCCTTGTCAGCGGCCCTGCTCACAAAGTTGTGCTCCATAATCAAAATCATCCATTGGTTCAATGATCTCGTCATCGTAGATTGCATTTTATACTTTATTAGATCTATTTTGGTAAAGCCTGACTTTCCTGATGCCACTGTAACGACTATCGACGCAGAAATTATGTGTACCCCGAGTCGGAAGGTTATTTACTAAGAAACTAAGAGGCCTATTAAAAATCTAAAATATTTGCCTCGTTTAGTATTATAAGACATGACATGAATTTTTAATTTTATTACTAGTTTTAATAATTGTTATCCTTGTCAGAACAGAAAAAGTACAGGAATTTTAACTAATTTTCACTATTTATCAACCTTTATTACTCAAACCCCCATTAATAAATCACATTGGTACTTTAATATGTGGTTCCTATAAGTTTTACCAATTTCAGAATTTTAACTTTTCAAGAATAAAAATTTGTGTCAGTTTCCTGGAACATTTTCCAGGAATCCTTATAAAATGTATGGTCATGTATCATGATACACTTTATATGAGTAAATAAATGAATTATATCAATATAAAATCACTTAATCACCACCATACGAGAATAGGTTGGTGGGTGGGACAATACCACAGTGTGTTTTAGATGGATGGGCGTCTGTTATTGTCCCAAGTGAAGTTTACGTTTTACAAATATTACTTTTGTAGCCTCTATTTATGCTAATGTCAACATCAACAACTGCTCTAAGTACTGTCTTCTATTTAACAACTTCCTATCGAATAAATGTCTGATATGTTTTTAATCAACATAATTATTCTGACCTTTCAAAGTGTTGAAGAGCCATTCCTTTTTAATGTTCTGTAATTTGTAACTGGCTTGTGTCTCCTTACTTTTAGATACATATTTCTCCAATTGCTTTTTAAATCTTCATTGCCAAATTTGAAGTGGTGGCTATTTTTAGTCACAATAAGACAACACGAAAAGCAAAATAGGTATATCGTTTTCCTTATCCATATCATCCAATTCCTGTGTGGTTTTCCCATTGGAGAGCTTTTTTAGAAAATATTAGCATTTGAAAATCCTGCCAGTGCTGTCTCTCGGTAAATTATCCGTTAAATAAGTACGTCCTTTTCACATTGAAAGGTCTATTATTGACAGCAAATAAACTACTTTTCTTCTGCAACCGTGCAGAAACGTAAAATTTACAAACACTTCTACCAGACTTTTGCCAGACACCTGACACCTTCGACTACATGAACATGAACTGGCGAGTGGCGAGTGGTGAAACATGCAAGACAGTCAGACGAACACGAACAAGAAACACGGAACAACGAAATGAAACACAGAGATATACAAACTAAAACAAACAACAAAGTAATTCGTGCTATCCCAAAGGCGAGTCAGCTGTGTTAATTTGTGTGTATTTTTATTTATTTATTTATCTCAACGGTAACACCATTTTACATATTTGGTGTAACATCAACCAAGTGTAACAGTGCATTCTAATATTTTTCCTGAATAATTTTGTTATTTTAATTATATTTTCTCGTTTATTCTGTAATAAGTGTTCAAAATGTAGTTTAATTAGGCGTTTCTTTTTTCCTTTGTTATTATTTATTTGATTTAAAAGTGTTCTAGTAATTAAATAGTTGTTTTCAGAGATTGTTTACATTTAGCCTAGGTTAGGCTATTTTTCTTACAATGAACGAACTTCCACGTACGTCTAATTAATTTTGTGCGAAAACTGTGAGTACTCATTCTTATAATGACCACAATCACTCACTCAATCAACACAAAACCAATTCAACTTCAAACTTGTTTATTTGGCCAAATCAACAATACATTTGCATTAGCTAAGTCAATACAATAATTTAATATATATTATTAACTAAAACATTACACAGGAATTTATTAGCGACTACCAGCCAGAAACTACCGGACGCTGTAGACTACTTCCTCCAAGAGCATTGTTTTAACCCCCCTCTTAAAAGAACGGTGATCCTGCTCGATCTTTAAAGATAATGGGAGACTATTGTAAAGTTATACAGCATTATAAAGGAATTTTTTTTTTTTTTTAATGAAGTTGAATGTTTAGGAATGGGAATATGATTGTTATTGCGGAATTGATATCTGTGACTGGAAGGAAAACTAAACATTGTAACATTGTTCTTAACAAACAGTAATGTCTCCAAGATATAAATGGAAGGGAATGTGAAAATTTTGCTGGTTCTAAATATTTCTCTGCATGATTGGTTTCTGGGGAGGGAGAAGATGACCCTTATAGCCTTCTTTTGTAAGCGGAACAAAAAAGTGGACCTTTGGCTTTCACTTCCCCAAACCGGTACTGCATATGAAAGATAGGGGTAAATTATGCCATAGTAATCTGAAACTAGAACCTCGTTTCTCACTACTGTTTTCAGTGTCCGTAGGATGAAGACTCCGATTGAGACTTTATTGGCCACTCCTTGAATATGTTTATTGTAGTTTAAATTGTCATCAAAAGTAAGGCCAAGGAATTTCACATCCTGGGAAGAGTTCACAATTGTGTCTTCTAGAAGAACACATATCCCACTACTGTTTACTGCAGATGCCCTATTAGATAAACGGAAGTTTAAAAGTTTAGTTTTATTGCATTTAAAATTAGATTATTATTTTGACACCACTGCAAGAGACTGTTTGACTCATAAAAGACCATCTGCTCCAATGATTCAATACAGGGCCTAGAAATTGTGAGTGACATATCATCAGCAAAGAGACAAATGTTGGTGGAGTTGACACTATTGGGAAGATTATTTATGAAGAGGAGAAACAGGGTAGGACCCAAAACAGACCCCTGGGGCACACCTCTCTTGATCAGTGACTTGGAAGAAGCATTATGTCTCAGGTATCCAGCAACATCCACAGCAGGTATCACAACTAGCTGTTCTCTGTTCTTCAAATAGGATGCGAACCAATTTAGTGCAACTCCTCGTATACCCAGGTCATACATTTTTTCAAGAAGCAAATCATGATTGACCATGTCGAAGGCTTTGCTCAGATCAAAAAACACACCAGATACACACCGCCCTCTGTCCAAATCTTTAGCTATGCTGTTTATTAAGCTAAGCATTGCACTGGTTGTAGATCTATTCTTGACGAAACCATGCTGGTTTTCAAACAGTATCTTGTTATTTTCTAAAAAAAACTACATAATCTGTTCAACACAGCTTTTTCAAAAACTTTAGACAGAGTTGATATCAAACTAATTGGTCTATAATTATCGCAAGACTCCTCCTTTCCTCTTTTCAAAATAGGCCTTACCTTAGTCACTTTTAGGGCTGATGGAAATTTGCCTTCAACAAAGGAGGAGTTCACCAAGCTGCATAATGGTGCTGCCACAAATTCACTAATGCACTTTAAAGTTTTTGGTGATATTTCATCTAACCCTGCTGAGTTTTTATTTTTCATCCCTGCTATTATACTTTTTATTTCATTTTCAGTGACAGGGGTAAGGAAAAACGAGGAACTGTTTTGCTTTCTGTTAAATAGTTCAAACACATTATTAACTGGTTTGTCAATTTTTTCTCCTATCCCGACAAAATGTGCATTAAGTGTGTCACATAGTTCTTGTGGTTCTGTAATTAATTTTCCTTCGCTGTTTTTTATGGCAATCCTTTTATTCACTTTCTTGGGTTTCGGTCTATGGTCGTTAATTATCTTCCAAACAGTCTCCATTCTATTGTTAGCGTTTTCTATTGTTTCCCGTATTTTGCTACTCTCACCTTCCTTGATCATTTTCCTGTACTGATACTTCAATCTTTTATAATACTGTCTTAAGAAATGGTCAGAATTTAATTTTTTTGTTTTTTCATGGAATATAAAAAATTGTTCTTTTAGTTTTAAGACTTCTTGTGATAACTGTACTTTTTTTCCGAACTGATTTTTTTGTATTTTTTCGGGAATACTATTTCAAAATGATACTTCAGTTGCATGCTAAACTCGTTATACTTTTCATCAACACACTGAGCCTAGTAAACTTCACACCATTTTTCCTGCTTTACAAAAGTCTTAAACGTTTCTACGTTTTATTTGTTAAAACTTCTTTCAAATTTAAACCTTGCCCCTCTGTCTCTGCTTCCAATAGTTAATTTATAAGTTGCTGATTGGTCATAATGGTATGATAAAATGGATTTTATGACTTCATCTTTAGCAGATGTGACATCAGTAAATATATGGTCTATTAAGGTTTCAGAGTTTAAGGGGACCCCGAATGCCATTTAAACGTAATGTTAGCTATAAAGCAGATATCTCTGTAAAAAAGTGACCTAGAGCTCTAATTTTTTTTTTATTTGAAAGAATGACCTTTTATCTAGGCCCGTACACAGGGGATTGTTTTTATTTTTAAGAAAAAAAAATTTATAAATTTTTAAAAAATAGTTGTTCTAAGTATAAAATTTTGAATACAAAAATATTTTTATTTTTGTTTGTAATACAAGTAAATCAAAAACCCTGTGTATGGACCTAGAATTTGGTCCTATGTATGAGCCCTGAAAATTTGGTAAGGATATCTCAAATGGTTACCAAGATATTTGCTGTCAAAAATGAAAAAACCCAACTTTCGGAAAATTCAAAATAACTAAAAAATTACCAACATAGTAAAGTTTACTTACAATTAGTGAAGCCCAGCACCATAAGAAGGGTTGTCTGGGTCTTCCTCTGCCTCATACATATCTTCTAGCTTCCTCTTAGCAAGGGTTCTTTGTTGGCGGATTTTTTTTTCCAATTCCAACGCTGCCTTGTCAGATTGTCGGATACGCTCAGAGTCTTCTCGTTTCATGGATTCTATACAATATTGGCCTACCTTCAATCCTAAATGCTCTAATAGTTTGCATTTACTCACATAACCATCATTGAAGGACAAAACTGCCTCACATGTTCCAAATTTCAGGATATGCAGGGTTACAAATGTCCGTTTGGGAATCCGAGTCCAGATTAAATTGTTCAGTGATTCATTTGGATTCTGTGACTTGCCTGACAAACATTTCTTTAGTAAGTCTGGGTGTGATAAACTCTGGAATATGGGTTTGATTTCCAACATGATTGGTTCTGGTAGATGGAAGTGCTTAGTATGGTCATAGTCTTCATTTAGGATTCGAGATTTATTAAATTTACACCATGACAATTCCCCTATTGGGCAGAGCTGGTGAGTTGGTCTGTCATTGTTTGAAAGGATATGGTAGTAGACTGCCCATACAGCTTTCTTCATTTCATTTAGATTACCAGGATTTCTCCTAATGGCCAGTCCAAAGAAAGTTTGAATTTTTTGAATGCCAGCATCGGTAAGACGGTTCTTCCCAGACAAAGGCTTTCCGTCAGATAACTTTACCCCTTTCATCTTTGCTTTTAGAGTGCGAAGCCTAGTCCCCATGCGTTTCTGAACGTGGCCTACACACTCAAGCTTTGCTACTACCACCTCTTCACCATATGGATTTGCTTCACACACAGCCTTGTGACCATTAGAATCCCCGTCTCCCAAGTACTCAACATATCGAACGTTACCTCGCTCCATAGACCTCTGAAACATGTGTACAGCACCTTCCGCTTCCATCCCCCCGCTAGTTCCAATATAGTTTGCTGCACAGGTAGCAACATGAATGTTTTTAGATCTGTCTGGGCATAAACAATGCTTAGACATACAATACATATCTAAAACTTTCCCCGTATCAATGGAAGTTAGGGATACAACACCATTTAGCGACACATGGCCTCTTTTGTGCCAAGACCCATCTAATGCCACAGAAAGATCTCTGCAGTTTTCATTAGCAATAACAGCTTCTTCAGTAGCCAAAAGCATAGATTTCTCACACATTTCTTCTGTATTTTGTCCTAAGAATTTTTCATACTTTGTGTAAGTGGTAGGAGGTGGCGGAACATTTAGAATTCCACACAATACTTTAGCAGCTGTGTAACCCTTTCCAATAACTCTCAGTCCATATACAAGCCTAATGTTGAGGTCATAAAATGTCATAGGCCTACTATTATTTGTATCAGTACTTGCATGGCTTATTTTATCACAGTTGTCAAATGATTTGTGCAACTCGCAGTTAGAGCAAGACAGTCGAATGTTACAAGCTAAGCCAGCAATATTTTTCTTATCAACAGATAATGTACCATGGCATATTTTACACACTGCTACATCTAAAATAATACTGTTGAGTTTGTCCAGGTCAATCAAGGTATATTGCAGACAATCATTCTTATTATTATAGTAGGATAAGTTATTTTGTAGCTTACCTCTTGAACTTGATGGTTTACTACCATCAACTGTAGGTAGGTTAGTTTGCTCTGAACTAGGCCTAGGGGTTTCTATGTCAACATTCACTACAGTTCCCTTACCTACATGTCTTCTCTTTTTATATATACTCCTTTGGCTTCCTACTTTCTTTTTACTGCCCATAGTCTTTTACAATTTGTACACAACACGAAATATTAAATGTAAACAATAGCTTACTACTCAATATTTTCACATCAAAACAATAACAATCACTTCACTACTAATCTGTTGTATGCTATAGAGTACAGAATACAGATTCAAGTCAGGTTAGCCAACTAACGAAAACGTAATAACTGCAAACAATAAAGAAACTCTATACTATATGAGGTGGCGAACAGGAATGTCATTTCTATGGAAACGAAATCATGTGTAACCTTTATAAATAAACATTTTTTTCGTTTATTTGCAAATAATTAACCCTATAGTGTCATATATCAGTGGAAAGAGGAGATTCTAAGGTTTAATTTACAATAAAAATCCCAAAAACGTAAAAAAAAATTTTTTTTGCGTTTAGGGTCCCCTTAATGTTTCCCTTGTGAAAGAAAATATTATGTTATGCAATCCAAATGACGACATTTCTGAGACAAGTTTGTGACCTGTGAAGCTTTCATTTGAAAGGTCAATATTAAAATCACCTAAAACACTTTTGAGTGTTTTTTTATGTATTTGCTTAAACAACCACTCAAACGTTCGAAAAAAGATTCACAATAACCTGTAGGTGGTCTGTAACCAGCTACAACCAGAATTTTCTCCTGATTGCTGATTTCAATTAGGACTGTCGACAGTTCACACTCACCTTCTTCACTGAAGGTCAAACAATCCAAATACATGACCTTTAATTAGGTTTGGACGAATCCAGATCGCCACACCTCCACCTTTAACGTTGGTTCTACAGAATGAAGTAACATAATCAAGGTTTCTGATCGTAAGATTTTCAATTTCAAAATATTTCATTGACTGCTCAGTCAGGCATAAGACATCAGGATCCTTATCGTCAACCAGTGAAACTGGCCTATAGTTAGCTGAATCAGACTTGTTTCTCTTTTTGAAAATTGGTGACACTTTTGAAATTTTTAACGATTCAGGAAATATTCCCTCAAGCAAACACATGTTAATGACGACAGCAAGCGGGTAGGCTATACTTCGTTTACTCTCTTAACAACATGGGCGGAGTTAGACCTTGTATGTTGGGGGAGCACAAGTAACAAGTTTACCATGCATTAAATTTCCTGTATCCTACTTTTTCCGGGGGGTCTGGGGGACATTTTTAAAAATTGCAGCTTAAAAACATGACATTTAGGTACCTTTTTTGAATGAAAAATACTTAAACTCAGAACATGAAATTGATGTTTATTTTTATCAAACATAAACAGAATATTGGTTTTATAGCAATATAAACCAGGTATATACATATTTATTACTTTCTACAATATAACGGTCTCATATGGTCAAGCAATGTAACCCTTATATATTAACACATTAGCACTACAATATTAGCACTCCTTTATTAATAATTAAATAAGAGGCAATTTTCTATTATCTTTTTTTGCATATTTATCCGTTAGTTTATCCAAGTTGAGGCTTTTTACTAAATCAGATTCTGAATAAATGACAGCCAAATTGGAGAAACGTTCTTGGCCCATGGATGACCTAAGCCATTGATTAATTCTTCTCATTGTCGAGAACGATCGTTCACAAGTAGCACTATTAGATGGAAGAGTAAGACTATTAGATGGAAGTAAGTTAAAAAGCAGTTTGAAATTGGGATAAATATCATCTTGAATTAAAACCAGTTCTTTTAATATTTTAACCAACTCTTTAAGCGTTATTTCTTTCGGGTTGATACCATCTGACTCGAGAACGCACCGTAGGATGCTCATTTCTGATATGAGCATAGTTTGGTTCAATCCGGGCACTGGATATTTCTGTACAAACGATTCAGATTTCTCTACATTGAGGCAAAGGAACTCTTCATTCGCATTTGCTACTTCCATTGCTTCACCGGCAAACCTTCTTTTGAGTTCACTGATCAAAATATCAAATATTGAGTAATAAAGGTCTCAACGGTACTTTACCTTGCTGTTCACTTCACTGTTATCACTCAAACTCTCTGTATCGACTGTCCAACAGAAGATATGACAAAATATTCATTAAGAGTTTTTGAAATAACTCGTCGACGTTTGGGCGCAATATGTGAACTTGAAGTTGAATGACTTTCTTTTTCCAAGGAACGAGATGTTGTGGTAGTCTCATTGGATTGTGTTTTGATGTAAATATTTTTAGGGAATAAATGTAGTTCGTGAATCCTTGAAAACTCCATTACTTCATTCCACTTTTTCTCCCAGGCGTTTTCACTTCTTTTTGACTCGAGCTTCATAATAATTGCTCCTGCTGCTTTCGCACATCTTGCTATGCAAGAGTCCTCCTTCTGAAGCACTTTTCTGAGGATATTTATATCAGTTAAACACTCTAATAAAAATATTAAACATACTACAAAGTCCATGGATGTAATTGAAGCCAGTAATCCTTTGGCCTGAGGAGACTTCGAATTCCTTAGATCATTAGCAATCTTTTTGAGGACGGCATGAATTGCATCAAAATTTCTGTAAACACGACCACCTAGCGTCACTTAATTTGTGGATCTCATGTGGGCCTGGGACTTTGATCTGTAGCTCCTATTGTAGTGTTTTGTATTCCGCATGCATATCAGGGTTAGAACAAAAACTCATATAGTGACTGCATCACATTAAAGAAGAAACAACTGTAGTTATTGCTTTCACAAGAGTTAACAAGAACCAAATTAACCTTATGTGCTAAACAGTGCACATACATGGCGAGAGAATGGGTATCCCTGATGATTTTCTGTAGCCCATTCTTTACTCCGGACATTACACTCGCACCATCATGTGATTGACCTTTTAAAGTAGCAGTTATACCTACTTCCTTAAGGTAGTTCAAAATAATGTTTGCTAAGGACTCAGCACTACGATCTAGAGAAACATCCTTCATTGTTAGCAAGCTTTCTTTAATTTCTGATTCAAACGAATATCTTATACAAATACACAATTGTTGAACTCTGTGTGACTTTGCTTCATCGACCATTAAGGCATAAAATCCAGATTGGTTTATTTCATTCACTATTGTACTTTAAACCTCTTCAGTAACAATTTCGAAAATTTCGTTTTGAAATTCATGACTTGTTAAATTGATATATCGTTCATATTTTCCTTTGAATTTAGCATCATATTTCGGGTATAATTCACATAACTCTAAATAATTTCCCTTGTTGCCTGACGTTTCTTTTTCATCGTGTCCACGAAAAGGCATTCCTT
This sequence comes from Stictocephala bisonia, assembly GCA_035578905.1. Lineage (NCBI taxonomy): Eukaryota > Metazoa > Arthropoda > Insecta > Hemiptera > Membracidae > Stictocephala > Stictocephala bisonia. Next base: position 307,044 of record JAQJVL010000542.1, on the reverse strand, counting down.
GTTTGGCCAAAAATAACAAAAGGTCCAAAATTTGCTTAAAATATTCACGATTTTCAGAAATAAGCTCTTTATGAGATGACGATATTTCCAAAGCAATTGTATCCTTTGGCTTTCTATAGTTATGCCACTTCGCCATGGAAAATAAGTGACTTTCACTGGACGCACGCATTTCTAATTTTTCCCCTATCTTCTTCCAGTTACTTATGCCTTTTCAGTTACAGATACTGCTTTATTGTTAGAAGAAAATATCCTGCAAGCGTAACAGAATACAGCATCTTTCTTTATACTGTATGCCATTCAAATTTCTTAAAATAAAATGGTGTAAATGCTCGTTTTGAATTTTTAATGTCTGAAAGTGGATATGTAGTCAAAATTGGGCGCGATGGACCCGTCTCTGTATTACCAAGGTCCATTTTTTTTTTTTTTTTTGAGTAGGCTCCTTCATCATAAGAAGAAGTAACTGAATCAGTTTGTTTACTTGCGTCATGGCAAGACTTTGAACAGCCTGGGGAAGCTTTTATTAAACACTCAGAGTCCGCTTCTTCATTGGTCTTAGACACGGTCACTGGTTCTTTTATTTAAAAAAATTCTAATGTCTATTGTTTTTTTTACTGATATTGTTTAAACTGTAGATTCCATAGATAAACAATACAGAAAAATGATAATACTGTAATTAATTAATATAGAAACACCACCATTAAGATGTTAAATAACACAAACAAAAACACTTATTTTAATACATGAAGCACGAAAGCGGGAACAGAGCATGAACACTAGCTGACAACTGCTGACTGACTGGGCTGGGCAGAACGCCGGCCGCGCTAAACACGACTCGATTCAGTCAGCCGCGCCCATTTTTAGATGGTAGGTAATCGAAGTCAACCCGTAATTGTATTGTATACTCGCATATATCTCATTTTGGATTAAAGGCATTCTAATTTACTATAATTAGTATATATAGAGTTAACATGCAATTAAGTTCATCGTTCATTTAGTAAGCTTTATATAAAATTATATTCCTTATAAATAAAAATTAAAATTCACTCAAAGGTTGGGGGGCATCGCTCCCCACATAACTCCGCCCATGCAACAACATAGTTGGAAAGCTCATAATAATCTAATAACATTGAATTCTTAAAATTTGATATTACATTTATGACATCTACTGCTTCTATTGGTTGGAAATAGAATATATAATCTGTGGTTAAATCATTTTTCAAATATTCATCTGATTTCACATTCGAATTTCCAATACTACCATTTATCTTTTTAACAGATTCCACAAAAAATAATGGCCAAATATTTTGTCAAAATATTTTAGGCCTCATGAATTTCGTATTCAACATAAAAATGGTTAATCGTTCTTTAAATGGGAGCACTTGTACTTGTATGTATTTGATTAAATATTGCTTTATAATAATGCTTTAGAAAAAAACAGTTTAAACATATATTTAAAAAAAGTCTGATCTGAATTAGGAAATTAACTCCTATAACGTTCTCTTTTACAGTAGGACTAGACGCTCTTCTCCGAGCCGACAGTTCCATCGTACATACGCTGACTATACCGTCACGTCCACGCCAGACCACCACGTCTGCTAGACAGTGGCAAACCTACCCATCTGGTGATCCATTCGTTAGTCTCAAAACACTTTTTTCGTATGTTGGATGTTGTGTGTGGTGGGAAGTTAGATTCGGTTGAAAATCATCTTATTTTATAGTGTCTATGTTGCTTTAGATAGTCATCAAGTTTTCTGTTTAATGTGTAATATTTATACATTATAAATATTATGTAAAGTCTTCCGATTATTTGCTATTACAATCTCACAATTGATAAGGATAAGTAGACCTAAGGATTGGTTTTTCTTATTAAGGAGTTCTCTTACTTAAAATACGACTGCATTCGTTGCTAACGAAGAGTGCATTATTCAATAACCGATGTCATCTCCCTTGACACAGTTAGTATTTTTATATCCGTTCCTAGTTATTCTGAAAGAAACTTCGCTTCTACCAATGTTCACAATAATAGTCCTTATATTTGAGAACATTTAGACATTAAATCTATTAATGTTCCGTGTTTTTGTTCAATTTCATTTTTAATAATGCTGTTGCCTATTTGAATCATTTCATTTTGTTCTGTAGATAGGTTAGTCAGTCACATGGGTGCAATTTTTCAAATTGACTTTCTATCATTATTAACTTATTTTGTATTGTATTTTCAACGACATAATTCGAAATGCGCTACGACTCAGTTACCAAGTGTGGCCAGGTCTGGCATATCTGAAGTGACGCTTTTACAGCCAGTGTTTCTGACACAACTACAAATACGCCAAGTGTGGCTCTAGCCTTAGGTTGGGTCTGACAGAAATCATCATCCAACCGCACTACACACAACCCAACTGTGGGGGCTGACCTGGTCAGCCCTTACTGTCAAGCCAACAAATCGGGACGTGTGTAGTGCCCTGAAGATGCTTCACTTTAGCTGTGACTAGGATAATTACGTAGTTTGGCCACTAAGACTTTGTTCCCGATGTCTAAGAACACAGCAGCAAAAGCTGTTCTGAATTCGTTGTTTAATTTGAATTGCATAATCTTATTCTGTTAGATTGCATATATTTATAAATATGTTAAAGAAAAACTCAATAAAAACAAAAGTATTTTCTAATTATAAATGATGAAAGTATGAAAATATTTTGGGGCAACTGCCCACCCCCTACATCCTGCCACTGCTATTTACTTCTATATGTAATGGACACTTTGCAATGATTTGAAATATACATTTAAATACACTTTCAGCACCAATGGTACTGTCCTGAATATATTTTTATTAGAATTTTAAAATTAAAACTGTCCACCAAAAATATACATGGTGTCCCAAAAGTAAAATTCCAAACTTCGAGAAGGTTCTAAGACAAAACAAAGAGAAAATAAAAAATAACCTTCCCTCCAAAAACGCTTCATTTACCATATATTTCACAATAGAATTTTTGTCTCCGAGTTAGCTTAACCGATCTTTATGAAATTGGCTTGCATGTTAAGATAATAGAGAACTATTCTGGAAAAAAATTCAACTTAATCCAATTTAAAATTTCAAAATTACAACATTGATATACTTACTTGTACTCTGGTAATATTGAGGAGGTTTGATCTTCCATAGTGTTAAACCAGGGAAGGTTGTAAGCATGGTTTTATCCACATTCTATTGTAGGGCTCTGCTCTATTGGACTTGAAGGTTTCAATGGTAATCTAATGCAAATATTTTATTTATTTCAGTACCAGGAAACTGAGCTTTGCTTAGTTGAATTTAGCAAACTGAAGAGGTAGCATCCATATCTCCCTGAGGATCGTTTGTTGTTGTTCTACCTTGTAGGTTATTTCATTTCGGAGGTTTTCTGAGTTTACCTTTAGCCTCTTGATGAAATTAGGCCTGCGGTCTCGTAGTGGAGCTCGGCCTACGGCCTCGCCAAAATGCTCTGCTACAGGCACCTTGAACTTGGCCTACGGCCTCTTGGGAAAATGTCGGTACTACTACAGTCCTATTTGTGGATCTCAGCAATGTTATAAATTTAAAAATGTTATCCGTACCTATATTTTTGAAATCTGTTTATATATCAAATCATAGTTTTTAGAATTCAAAAACAATAACAACACCAGATTAAGGGACAATTGTGCTGTTCAACACAGATTAACTTTTTTTGAGATGAAACCACTTTATTCTGAACTAAATATCTTTCAAAATCTTCCCTTTACTACTAAGCAAGAAAATACAATGTGTAAGTTAAAGAGCAGCCTAAAAAGTTGTTTGCTTCAGAAAGCTTTTTATTCTGTAGAGGAGTTTTATCACTTTAAAACAATTAGGGCAATCACAGCCTAACCTAACCTATCCTTTATTGGACTCATCACACTCATTCGAAATCCATATTCGCCCATATCTTGACGATCGGCGTCTTATGAATAAATAAATAAATAAATAAATTATGGATGTCGCGCTTGAGTCGGGCATTGGGACTAATCCAAAGTTTTCCTGAAATTTATTTTGCATAGGAGAAAAACAGATAATTTCTGGTCGTACATTTTTTTAGCATTAGGATCCGCATATAAATTTTTATATTCGTTTTGAAGCAATTCAATGGCAAGAATTAGATTTTTATTTTCTGATTTATATTTTTGTTCTTGTTTTAGTAACTGAGTTTGAAAATCTTCTGTATTCGGTTTTCTAATTTTATGATTATCATTTTCAGCTGTATTAAAACTTTTCATCCATCAGTGATTTTTCCAATGAAATACATTTCTCATTGAGTGGATTTAGCTGGTAATTTAAATCAAGGTATACTGGAGTACTAACACCAACATCTCTTCTGCATATTAGTGAATGTCTGCAGATTTATTATTTTTGGTAAAACAGAGTAATTTTGATTTGGGTTAGTGGATGTTAAAGGTGTTGAGCATTTGCCAATAGAAGGGGTATAGTTTTTATTACTTGGAGTTTTCAGTTTCAAATTAATTCCAATTCTTGATGGGCTTAGTGTTGACGATTTAATCCTTTCCCATTCTTTAGCAATCTGGTGTAGAGCAGTTTTTTGCTTTTCTTTACCGCTGATTCCAAAGGAAATCTTTGCTTGTTTTGGTAATAATGACATATGTCATTTTTATTTAAGATACAAATTTCCTCTGCTGCAAAAATTAAACTTTATTTTTGTAACATATTTAAATGTTTGCTATAACATATAAACATTTTTCCAGGCTAACATTCAATGATTTTTCCAGGCTAAAAAAAGTGTATTTTACACTCTTTCATTCCCATATTTTGTATGGTGCTTTTCTCTGTGCTGGTAACTCCAGTGGTGCTAAGGATGTTTTCCTTTGCCAGAAGAAAGCTTTGCACACCACGATTACTATGAATAATACTGATTCATGTAAGTAAATTTTTATTGAACATGGAATACTCACTTGGCCCTCTATTTTTAATCTACAGAGCTTAATGAATGTAAGAGAAAAATTTAATCAATTTAACTTGAGAAGCTCTACCTACAGGTATAACTCTAAAAATAATGGACTGTTAGATATTGTATATGCTAGGCTTACTAAAACACATAAGACATAATAAATGTGTATGTTAGTTTGAAACTTTTTAATAAGTTGCCTTTGACTGCCAGAATGCTTCATGTAAGCATTTTATAAATCTAATCTATAAGCGGTTAAAAGAGGAAGCCTTATACAATATTGATCAGGTGAACACTAGTTTAACATTTCGAAACATTCTACTGGACTGTGCTACCTTATTGTTTATGTGTATCTTAATATTATATTTAATGACCTGTATTTTCAATGTTTTTCTTTTTTCGTAGTGTATATTAATTTAATATAATCCTAGCCTTTATAATATTGACTTCTGTTCATACAGCAGTACAGCACTATACGTTTAATTTATAAATACTGTATTATAATGTTTTATAATGTATTATGTATTTGTATTATAATGGATCTATCAGAAATAAATCCATATATAACTATCATTACAAAACATAACATGAAAAAAAGAGCTAGGAACATTTAATCTTAATAATTACAAAAATACTTCTGAATATTCGCGTACAACCACCCCAGGTGGGGGGTTCTGATTCTGTCACAGGAGAGCTTGAAGGGAAGAAGGCTTGTACTGGATTGTCAATACATCGATTGTTGGACGACAATAAAATATTCTTGATTCTTAACTTGACTGTTGATTGTTTTGCTGTTACTTTTGTTTTATGTGAATGTTAATTGTATTGTATTGCATTGTGAATGTTTATGTGACTTCCCACCTCTTGCTAAACCACCAACCAACCAAGCAAGGCTCTGCATACTGTGAGGTGCCAAGAGAGACTAGGACCCATAACTTTGTACATTAAAACGATACTTATAGTGTTTCTACAAGTGTTCCATCTGTGCCTGCTGTGTCTCCTTTAAACTCTCTTTTAAGGAAACCAATAGAACCAAATTAAATAAATCTGCAATTTTTACAGTAACAAATAAAATAAACAATTTTAAATATCAAAACAAATCAGAACCAATAAAAATATTTCACCAAAATATACCAAATCTTATCTCACGAATTGAGCCTCTTGAAATAATTCTATCAGAAATAAATCCATATATAACTATCATTACAAAACATAACATGAAAAAAAGAGCTAGGAACATTTAATCTTAATAATTACAAAAATACTTCTGAATATTCGCGTACAACCACCCCAGGTGGGGGGTTCTGATTCTGTCACAGGAGAGCTTGAAGGGAAGAAGGCTTGTACTGGATACTGTAGATGATCTTTGTAAAGATACAATGTTTGAGTGTTGTTCAGCTACATTTAATTGTATAAAGAGAAACATAATATTGGCAGGAGTATATAGAACACCTAATCTAGATAATAAGGAATTTTTAAATCAACTAATAGATATCGTGGTACAAATAAAAAGGATGTAATATTAGCTGGGGATTTTAATATAAATATTTTAGGAAATTCAATAGAGAGTAGAAACCTTAAAACAATTTTGGCATCTCATGGTATGTAGTATCTTGATAATTTTCTCACAAGAGTAACTGACTCATCAGAAACATGTTTAGAAAATTTTTTTACAAATATGAATATGGATAATATCAAAACAACTGGCTTAGTAACAGCTTTGTCAAACCATGATGGCCAGTTATTAAATGCAAATCATAATGCTAATAATAATTTGCGATACTTGTGTAGAAAATTCTCTCTGACCAACATGAAAACTTTTAAAGCTATACTTAAAAAGGAGGATTGGAATTCAGCCTATCAAGCTCCTGTCAGTGAAAAGTGTAACACTTTTGAAAACATCTTTTATTTTAACCAATCGTTTCCTTGTTCTTTAAGAAAAAAGACTGTTAAAAAATGACTGGATAACATTCCAGTTAAAAGATGAAAAAAAAGAAATCACTGAATTAACTGAAATAGTTGGAAATACAAAAGATAAGTTTCTTGGGAAAATACTAAAAGACAAGAAAAAACAACACAGATATAAGTTGATTCAAATAAAAATATCATTCTTAAACAATAAGATAGTTAATTCTGATAAGTGAGTAAAACGATATGGCATATAATAAACAAAGAAACGGATAAAAATAATCAACAAATTAAAGATAATATTACACTGACTGTGAATGGTGATACAATTTCCAATCCTGAAGTAGTAAGCGATATGTTAAATAATTATTTTGTTAATATAGTTGATGAAATTGTAGGGAAACATACACCTTATTTAACACACAATACTGTAAGTCATTTGGGTGTGGATTTTAACTGCAACACAAACCTTGCTTTAGATGCCCCCAATTAATGAATAAGAATTAAGAGAGATAATTAATTCATTTAAGAATCAAGTCATCTAGTGGATATGATGAAGTTCACCTAAGGTTAATAAAATGTACAAAATCTTCATTAACTAAACCATTAACTAATTAATTCATTTAAGAATAAGTCATCTAGTGGATATGATGAAGTTCCCCTAAGGTTAATAAAATGTACAAAATCTTCATTAACTAAACCATTAACTCATCTAATAAATTCTCATTTACTTCTGGCATTTTTATCCTTCAAAATTAAAAATTTCAAAAATAATTCCAATTTCAAAAAATGGCAACTTACATGATATAGGAAGCTATCATCCAGTATCAGTATTGCCATCTATTTCAAAAGGGTTTAAGAAAGCAATGTATATTAGGCTTTACAATTCTGGTTTTTTTGATAAAGAACAGCACGGTTTTTTGAAAGGCAAATCTGTGATTGCTGCCCTTGTCAGCTTTGTAGAATCAGTAATAGAAAGCACTGATAATAAAGAAATAGTATCTGGATTTTTTATGGACTTCCCTAAAAATTTTGACAGCATTTCACACAATATTTTGATAGAAACATTGGATTCATTAGATATAAAAGGAGTTCATAAAGATTGATCTATTCTTGGGCCTTTGCTATTCACTTCTACTTAAAAGGTATGCCTAATTTGCTCTAGTAAATTCAACGACTCAAAAAGCCTATTATTTTTATATGCTGATGATTCTAGTCTTTTAGTATCCGCAAAAAACAAAAAATTACTTAGAAATGGTTTTATACTTACAACTTTTAAAATTACATGATTATTTTAATAGGAACAATTTGTTCTTAAATTTAAAAAAACAAACCCTCATCAAAATAGAACAATTCTAAATGATCACATAATATCAACATAGGCCCTTCTCAAATCAATCAAAATATTGTCACCCAATTCTTAGGCCTTTATATCGACAGTTCTCTCAGTTGGGAAACTCACATTGATCATTTTGTGAATAAATTAAATTCTGGCCTCTTTGCTTTAAAAAGAATGTCCTCGTTTTGCAATGCTCTAAAAGTTATTTTTCTTGCACATATACAGTCTCATATAGCTGATGGAATTTCAGTATATGTGGGAACTTCTTCTTTTAACTTAAACAGAATATTAATATTACCAAAAAAGGAATAAGAATAATTTTGGGGAAAAAGTTAAATGAATCAGTCAAACAACACTTTAAAGAATTAAGAATATTAACAGTCTACAGTTTATATATGCTGGAATGTGTTATGTACATTAGGTGCAAACATTTTAAAGTGTAGTCAAAATTGTGATTTTTCACAAATATAATACTAGAGGGGAAATATAATTATACCCTGCCAATACATAATTTAGAATTGTATAAAAAAAGACTACATATATGGGCATAAAGTTTCTGAACTGTATTTTAAATACTATAAAAGAAAATGATAATTATACATTTAGAAAGAAACTTAAAATTTATTAATTGATAAGTCATATTATTCATTACAAGAAATTTTCTCTGACCAATATTATAAAACTAGTTAGTTAATTGAAAAACAAAGTAGTTTATGTACATCACTGATGATTGTATTTTCATTTATAGTGACACTATTTTATGTGCATGTATTGAGTGAAGTGAATAAAAACGAGTAAAAGCTTTTACTTTCTGTCTGACAAGGAAATACTTGCGAGTACGTAAATAAAACAAGAAAAAGGTAAATACTCATAGTAATTACTTGTAAATAAAGTATTTGCTTTGAAATGAGGCGAATAAAAAAAGTATTTACTCACAAGGAAAAGTATTTACTCGTGGATTTGCAAGTATGCCGAGACCCATGCTAGCACCTTTTACTAAAATGTCATTGCAAATATTTTAATATATTTTGTCACTTTTTATAGTTTTACATATTTACGGATTTGTTTATTAATAAGTTTAGTAATATATAAGCTTATATGTATTATTTCTAATTTAAAATATTCTACACAGGAATAGGTAGTTTCTCTAGGGAAATTTTGGGAATTATTTGTTGCACATAGGTCAACACTGTTCACTTGTATTTGGTGTCATTCGTGTCTGAGATGGTTAACGTTGGAACTACTCTGAAATACATTACTCTGCTGCTGCCACTCACTGACATTCTTGAGCTTGAGATAGCAAGGGAATATGTTTACCAACTTTTCCTGTTTTAAGTTACCCTTTAATTCTGAGGTTGATTTTATATGGTCTCATTATAACTGATGTGACCCAGTTTTTTTTCGGCTTAAATTGATTAGATCTGTCTGTGTTGAAAATCATGTGTACAGGCATGCTTAAGTCTTTAATAACTTATTTATTGATTCATATTCCCAATGTCTTCAAAATGTTGTGGTATAAGTAAGTAAATAAAATAATATGGCATGGTTATTATTTAAAATTACAAAAAATCTACATGCAGAAACTTAATGAATCAATTAAAAAAGTACCCTAATAACAATTTCTTAGAACTTTTTCTGTCGCATATCTTATTATATAGTTAGTTTATGAAAATATACAATTACAATTATAAATTGCTGTAATTCAGCATTGTGTACATTTTAAAAATTTTCATTACTTAATTTTTCTTAGATTATACCAAATATATAATTGTTGTTTGTGTTAAACATTTTGTTTTTATTACTACTGCTAATATTACCCTATAAAAAACAAATTATTTCATTACTACATCATTATGTATTACATTTGCAGTATCTCCGATTTTATTTAAATTTTTATATTTTGTTGAACACACGTAATTATTAAACTACTATATACTGTTAATTCAGTAATCCGGAGGCCTAAACATGAAATTATTAAACAGTAATAAAAGCATACCACCACAAAAACATGCCGGTATTAAGGGACCATGCTCGGTCCTCTTAATACCGACATGGCGTAAGCTCAGTGGTTGCTATCGGCGTGGACACTACTAGAGAAGTCTGGGGTGTCCATGTTGGGTGGTAGTCATAGTGCGGATGTTGTGTGGGGAAGATAACTGAGTATCAGGCTTGTCAATTAGCTGAAAATCAGACCAGCACTACGTGGTTCGGATTCCACGTAAAGTTGTAGGTCCCTTAGTCGCCCTGGCTGTTGGGCTATTAATAAATTGCCCTATCTGAGGAACAGTTGAACTCAGTTAGTAACCAGACTACACTCATCCACACTCATCCTACTCAAATAATTATTCATATTCGCCTTAAAATACCAACAACGTTGTGTCGGCGTCTCATATGTAAGACCAACAAAACTGTGTACTTGTTTACTAGGTAGTGATGTCTGCTGAGAATATTCCCACTGGGAGGGAACTTATAAAGTGGGATTATTGCTGGGAATATATCTAAGAATTTTAATAAATTCCCACTTTTTTGGAATCTTCCCCGGCCAAAGAAATATTGTTTAGCATTTATAGCCATTATATTGCTTGATATTATATATATATAAAGAAAATACTTAGCAATCTTTTGTGATGTTTAATAAGATCGATTTCGGTCTCTTAAGACCATCTTCAGTAGTACAGATATAAGGTTATAATAATACTAAACTGTAGAATAAAATTAATTCAACTGCTGATACATAAAAATTTATATAAAAATGTAGATGGATAAGTTGTAGTAGATCTTGTTAAATTTCAAAATTTTGCATCTTCATGATAGAATCAAACATAATATTTGAGTGAAATTTTATTCGGTCATTGAGTAATAATAATGGATTTTCTTTTGTGTTTTTGTATATGTAAAGTTTTTCAATAGCATCTAGTTTTGTGAATTAATTATTCTACAATTAAGTATTTTTATAACCTTATATCTGTACAACTTAAGATGGTCTTACGAGACCGAAATCGATCTTATTAAACATCACAAAAGATTGCTAAGTGTTGTTTTTATATATTAATATAAAATATTAAGCAATCTAATGGCTATAAATGTCAAAAAATATTTCTTTGGTCGGGGAAGATTCCTAAAAAGTAGGAATTTATAAAAATTCTTAGATTTTGAGTTATTTAATACTAACTGAACTTATAATAAAACGTTTGTTCAGAAAGTTTATATAGTTTTATTAAATAGTTAATGTTAAAATACATGAATTGTCTACATAAACTAGAGGGAATTTACAGAATTAAATTCCTGAAACAGAAAAACATTCCGACTGGTAATACCAAAAGAGATCTTACATCTGATATAACAATTGTTTGACAATTCCTTTTAATACTAGTATATACAAATTCGATAGAGTAAAACCAACCTATAACAATTAAAAAGGATATCGCACTCATACTATATGGGCTCTTCCATCAACTTTTTAGCATTAAAATGTTAAAAAAATTAACATTTTTAGACAAGGTCTATTTCACATTTTTTTACAAGTTTTTAAATTTCAAATTTGAAAGGGATGTTGGTTGCACTGTGCTAATAACTGTAAGGGGGAAATTTAGTTCCTTCTATTTGTAGGAGGAAATTTTCTTCTACCTTTCAAATTGGCCTTTTTCTTAGTACAGGGGATTAAGAAGAATGTGCGCCTTTGCTGATATAGCGAAGAGGATCCTAGGAGCATCAATTCTCTCTCCTGCTACAGATCATAGGTTCAGTACATCTTCATGGATCCATTCGAAATTTTGTAAATTACACGATTTGTACAGAAAAAAATTCTTATTAATTTCCTGAAACAATGTTTTCTTGGCGTTTAGAGGTCATACAATTAATTACTTGGTCAAGTTGCGATCCATATGAAATGTGTACTTATGATACATTACTGTTGTATATGTAAGTACCTGCATTGATTTTATATTGCTTAAAATCAATTTAAATTCACTGTATTTACTTAAGCATGGGCGAGCCGGTGGCCGAGTGGTCTAAGGCGTCAGGACTTTGAGCTCGGGTTAGAGATAGCGCTGGTTCGAATCCGGCCTAGACTGGAAGATTTATCAGTAATATTCACCTTGTACTGTACTGGTTCGCCCCCTTACTCTGTCTGATTAAGTTCCTCGCACAGATCAATACTCTATGAGGAATGGGCAGAGTAAGGTTAAGGAGGAGACCGGCCTCTCCTTAAAAAAAATATATTTAATTAACAAAAAAAAAAAAAAATCTTAACAATACTATTTACAGTACTTGATGAACAACAAAACGTTTTTTACAAGAACACAATCAGAAATATGTTGGAAGGTAGATAACAATGATTACAACAAACTTAATGCAGAATAAATTTATTTAGCAACAATGTTTGAACATATTCTCTTTTGAGGCTCTTTTTAGGTATTTTAAAATAAAAAAAGTTCTTAACCTTCTCAAGGACATAACATCTTGGTGCAGTTAGCCATTCCTTTTTCATCACAATAGCACTTATTAGAATCGGCCAAAGGATGTTCCTGGTGTACAGCCCTTCTGTAACAAAATACATCATTGGACTGAGTGAGAACCACTGACCCGTGTATCATGGATGACCTCAGTGGGTCTATAGAGCCTCCTAGTGCAAAAGCTAACAGTTCCGCCATCCTTGCCATGACAGGCTAGGCTGCCATACGGTGGTTAACGTAATTACTCATAATATTTGTTAACAATGTTCTGCTGCTGTCACTCTCCGATATCTAGAGCTTGAAATAGCAAGAGAATGTGTTTACCAACCTTTCCTGTTGTAAGTAACCTTAATTCTGATGTTGATTTTGTATGGTTAAATTAAAACTGATGTGACCCAATTTTCACTCAGCCTGCAATAATTATATTGGGTGATAATGAAAATCATTCGTACATAACTAAAGATAACTTTCCTAACTTGTTATTGACTCCTATTCTTAACGTCATCAAACTGTTGTTGTATATGTAACTTGTAATGTAAAATAAGCGAATCTGGTGGGGTTATTGTTTGAAATTAAAAAAAATTGTCCATGCAGGAACTTAATGAATCATAAAAAAAACAGAAAAGTAATAAAAATAATTTCAAAATTTTACTGTTGTATGTCTAATTATAAATGTAATTTACAAGAATATTCAGTTTTAGTTTTAATTTGTTGTAATTCAGCAATATACACATTTAAAATGTTTGTCATCAATTAATTTTCTCACATTCTGTAAAATATACTCTTTTGTGTTAAAAATCCTGTTTGTATTAGTCCTACTAATATGATCCTGTGATAATAAAATTATTTATAAAATTGAGTTATGTATTATTTACAGCATCTTCAATATTGTATATATAGCTGTAAGGATCTTAACTGACTCAAACTTCTTTGGTCACTGTAAACCACTTTTTATTGCATCAGGGATACAAACAGTAATACACTTATACATATATGACCTCATCACTTATTTATTTAACAATCAGAATTTATTAAAAAACCCAACCAGCATAACTATAGCACAAGAAATAGAAATACTACCATGATAGATTATCATAGACTCAGCAAAACACAAAACAGTCATACTATTGTAGCGTTAAAAGTATATAACTTTCTCCACTTGACAATAAATAAATACCCTTGTGAAATTTTCAAAAGAAAATTCTATAATTGGCTTCTAAATAATCTTTTTTATTCAATTGAGGAATTTTTTTCAACTGAAAACATTCAATTGTAGTTTTTCCTCAATGTAATTACTGTTAAATGTTTTTCTACAGTCATCACCTGCTTTCATAAATTTAGGTACTAGCTGTAGTTTACTACCCTATGTTGTAAAAACTTAATTCTGTACTTCAATTAAAATGTAATTTTGATTAATCATTGTTATGAGATAAGTATAGTCATTGTTAGTTTTTAGTATTTTAAAATTTTTGACCTGGTATTATAACCATGACTTTGACGTTGTCAATAATACAATGTACTTATTGTATTCTGATGGCAATAAAGATGATTCTGATTATGATTGTTTAAAAATTTATATTTTGTTAAACAATAATAAAAGCATACCACCACCACAACAACAAAACTGTGTATTTGTTTACTTGGTGTTTTTAAATGTTACTGTTAACTCGTTGATGCTCAGTGGCTTTCCTAGACTGACTGTCAAGGCAGGCAATGCTGCGGATACACAAGGTTAGTAAAAAGACGGAGATGGCTTGATATTTTTATTATTAACAGTAGAGAATTAAAACTTCACAAATTAAATTGGAAGCTAAAAACCAATTGTTTAATATTCTTGCTGTCTTATTACCTCAATGGGGGACGGACCATAAAGAGTCAGTAGATAATTTTAAGTGTAAGCATAGATTGATATATACTATAGCATATTTGAAAATGCTGGCCAAACAAAGAAGAAATGCAGTTCAAAAGGATGATTCATAAAAAATTAACGGTTATGCAAAGATTTAAAAAATAAACCATAAAATTCAGCTGAAATCAAGGAAGTTGCTGTAATTAGCTTGATTTCACTTTTTTTTAATTGTTCTGAGTCTTTTTAGGTTGGAATTCCCAAAATAAATGGCTATATTACATTTTTAAAATCAGATGAATGTAAATACATTTTTAGTTGCATAAATGATTCTCTGGATATATCTACTGCTTGTAGCGGCTCCCACTGGAGTCTTCTTTTCTGTGACCGAGAGCTCAAGAAAGCTTACCATTTTGACTCGTTGGATACACTTAATGAGAGAGCAGCTTCAATTGTCGCTTCTAACCTTGGTATGACTACAGTTTTACAAATGCCCTGCCAACAACAACGTAACACTTTTGAGTGTGGGCTTAACCTCCTTGTAAATTCCAAATACATTTTAAATTATTTTTGATCTGAGAAACCCACAATCATTGGGAATCAAAGGGTAGTTTCAACCAAAACGTCTACTGAAAATAGGTCAAATGAAAAATCACAATCCCTCAACAAATTGAGGGAAAAACTTCTATAAGTTTAAAAATGAATAAATGGATTCGTACAAGAAAGGGAGTTCCAAAACAATACGCACCCCTGAACAATCAATCAATCACTTGTAAAAATAAATATTCTGCTCTAGAGATTGATGGGGAAAGTGTTGGAAACTCGGCTTCCGTAGATGCAAGAGGAAACGACAGAAATACAATATCATGCAAAGCTAACATTAAAACCAACATCAATACTAAAATAAAAACTACTGAACTTTCAAGTAAAAAACAAACATCTAAAATCCTGAAAATAAATAATCACCAAAATGAAACTACTACAACTAAGGAAAAAAAAGGGAAATTCAATATTCTGATATTGGCTGACAGCCACGGTAGGAATATTGCTCCACTTTTATCTGAAATTTGGCCTGACAGATCTTCAAAAATAACTTGTGTTTTCAAGCCTAATGCTACTCTGGCAGAAGTGACAAAAAATCTAGAACAAACAACAAAATCATTTGATATGGAAGATCATGTCATAATTATAGGAGGAACTAATGATAATCTTGTCAACTGAGAATCCCAACTAATAGATACTTTTAAAAAAGCACTCGAAATCACTTCACATACCAACATTATGCTGGCGGGTTTACCATACCAGTACAACAGACCTGAATTGAGCAATCAAGTGAGCTACGTGAATATGGAATTAGAACATATTATTGACAATACTGAGCATGCTTCATTTCTACCACTAGGCGATCTCTGTCGCAAAATGCACACCAAACTTGGGCTACACTTAAATAAAATGGGAAAGAAGACTGTTGCTAATATGATAAAAGACACTATTTATAACACTCGGCTGGAAACCATAAAAGAAAGTATGTCATTGGAAGAAGAAAGTATAGTAATTGTAGAATCTGATATGAAGGATATTATCAAGCGCTATAAGAAGGAATCAGATGTTGGCTTCGCACATACCATCTCTGCCGATATTGAAAAGGATAGAAACATGAGTGCATTAGGGAAAGGGGGTCTGGGGAGTCAAATATTACACTAACCTTACTTACACTGCCTTACTGCACAGAAAGGCAGTATATTCTATGGTAACATTTTAAAACACTAGAAACAATATTAGATAGTTTTTATTTTATATCTTACCATATTTTGAATATACCAATATTGAATTGACTTCACACACGCACACCCACGCACACGCCAGTGGTAATGATAGTTCTTAATACCACTGTGCGTGTATGGGTGGGCGGGTGGGTCAATACCACAGTGTGTGTATGGGTGGGCGGGTGGGTTAATACCACAGTGCGTGTATGGGTGGGCGGGGTGGGTCAATACCACAGTGCGTGTATGGGTGGGCGGGTGGGTTAATACCACAGTGCGCGTATGGGTGGGTGGGGTGGGTTAATACCACAGTGCGTGTATGGGTGGGCGGGTGGGTCAATACCACAGTGCGTGTATGGGTGGGCGGGTGGGTCAATACCACAGTGCGTGTATGGGTGGGCGGGTGGGTCAATACCACAGTGTGTGTATGGGTGGGCGGGTGGGTTAATACCACAGTGCGTGTATGGTTGGGCGGGTGGGTCAATACCACAGTGCGTGTATGGGTGGGCTACTGCACCACAAATTCTTCGTCTGATCACCATACAGTTATAGATAAAATAACTAAGAGTCATTACCAGCGTACGTGTGTGGGTGGGCGGGAGGGTCATTACCAGCGTACGTGTGTGGGTGGGTGGGAGGGTCATTACCAGCGTACGTGTGTGGGTGGGTGGGAGGGTCATTACCAGCGTACGTGTGTGGGTGGGCGGGAGGGTCATTACCAGCGTACGTGTGTGGGTGGGCGGGAGGGTCATTACCAGCGTACGTGTGTGGGTGGGCGGGGAGGGTCATTACCAGCGTACGTGTGTGGGTGGGCGGGAGGGTCATTACCAGCGTACGTGTGTGGGTGGGTGGGAGGGTCATTACCAGCGTACGTGTGTGGGGGGGCGGGAGGGTCATTACCAGCGTACGTGGGTGGGCGGGAGGGTCATTACCAGCGTACGTGTGTGGGTGGGTGGGAGGGTCATTACCAGCGTACGTGTGTGGGTGGGCGGGAGGGTCATTACCAGCGTACGTGTGTGGGTGGGCGGGAGGGTCATTACCAGCGTACGTGCACCATGTATGTGTATGGGTGGACGGGTTAGTTTTTTCTTTTGCTTTGGTTTTCATGAAATTCAGCATCAACATTTTTAAACGGACACTATTTTGAAACGGGTAAACATATTAGTTTATATTTATAGAGTATATTAGGTGGTGTAAAGTTAATACTAGTGTCAAGTTTCAAAACTATAGCTAATAATTCTCGAGTATCTGCCTTCAAACTGTTACTAGTATATCTGTCTGGTTGAGAAATATTCTTCAGTTGCTGTTAGGAATATGATTTGAAAACGTATTCATAGTATCCAGAAAATTTTATAGAGACGCCTGGATTAAGCATGTGTACTACGGCTGCACTATCAAATAGTTAAGCTGTTACAATAGGTTGGCTATGATTAAAAGCGATGTCATGTTTTGTTTGAATGCACTCAATGACATGTTGAATGGTTTTCGTAGTTTTCCATTATCTGATGGGTAAAACAAGTTGGAATCTACGCAAACTAAAAAACCTTGGACTTTGCCTTATTTTTTTTCATTGTTATGAATTTGAATATGTAAATATTGATTCAAGGAATAATCTCGTAAATAGAATTTTGCACTTGATCGAGACGGTTCTAAAATAGTGTCTAAATACAGCAGGTGTAGCTGTAATTTTTAAATCCTCATTTGGAAGGCCTAAGCCAACAGACTATGTGAGTAATAGACTGACCTATCAAGTCATAGAGAACTCTGCCTCTATCTATAGTTTGGTGACTAAGCCAGAATATTTTCATAAACCAAAGAAAGAAGTTTATGACGAAGCAATCCAACAGCTCATTGAACATTTCAAATCAACAAATCTGAAAACCCTTGTATGCCCACCTATGGATTGCGTTCGTGATCTGATTGATCCACAACAGTTTATTGAAAATCTTGCAAAATTCCATCACGAAACTGGTGCTAAAGTAAAGATTGTCACTTGCGACAAAAAAACTACACGAGTGCTTAGAAATGGTCTCTCGCACTCAGGTTTTCTAAGAAAGCTCCGAAGAGAAATAAAAAGATATGAAATCCACCCAGAGACTCAATCTGTCTATGAAAACAGTGTGCCCATCTGCAGTGTGAGCCCATCAGCACCAGCTGGCCCTGTCACGACTGACATGACTCTTTTTCCTCCACTATCCACCCCACTTGCGCATCATCAGCAATCCTGTAACACCGGCAACAGTGAAAAATCGGAACAGTATCCAACAAGTCAGTCAGACACCTCTACCACGGAAGACAGTCAGACACCTCTACCACTCCATCTTCAACAAATGCCAATAGCCATACACTCTTAGATTTAAACTAAGTTACTTAGACAACGATTTTATATCTGCAAATTTGCCTAGTTCTGATGTAGAAACAAGTTGTAGTTCATCAAACCTGACCAACTATAAAGATAATAATATTGACAATCAAGATTTCATCAGTAACATGGATCAAAATTATACCAATTCACAATCCATAGAGACATATATAGATGATATTTATAATATCAATGGTAAAATTTTGAGGAGTTGTAAATGGTTGATGCACTATAATATACAAGGTTTAAGATCATTGTCTAAGATTGAAGAGTTTAATCAGTTTTTAAGTAAATTAAATTTAGGTATTATCTGCTTAAATGAGCACTGGCTGAAAGAAAATGAACTATGTTTACTGCATAACAATATTTTTAATTTTACATTGGCAGATTTTTATTGTAGGGAAAAATCTGTAAGAGGAGGTTCCTGTATTCTGATTAAGAAAAACATTACGTTTAAGATAAGAAATGATTTAATTAGTAGTTTTAAAGAAGATTTTGTTTTTGAAGCTTGTTGCATTGAAGTAGTGGATTAGAATACAGTTTCGCATATAGTTATCTCTTTATATCATAATACAGACTTGAGTAATATGAACTTATTTTTAAGTAAACTTGAAAAACTATTATGTACACTAAAAAAAGAAGCTAAAACAAAACATATTTATTTAGCATCCGACTTAAATATTGATAGTCTAAAAACTTCTCGCAATCCTAGGGTAAGAGATAAACTATTAAATATATTAGAATGTAACGGGTTTAATTTAAACTTTTACTTACCAACAAGAATAGCCTTTGACTCTAAAACTTGTATTGATAATGTAATCTCAAACAAACTCGTTAGTCAGAGAACTCGTTTGAATGTTGAACTCGGCATGTCTGACCACAGAGCCTTATTAATTTCCATATTTAAAGAATCCGGACAAAATGGTCTCCACAAGTTAGAAAGAAGAAGAAGATTTACAAAATCAGGCTTATACAACTTTACAGAATGTGTAAAAGACATAAAATGGAATTTAAATAATACAAATTCATCCCAAAAAAACTTTGATATATTTTTTTCTCTGTTCAAATTAAACTTCGATAGTCACTTTCCGTTAAAAACAGTAAAAACAAAAACCTTAACAAATTCGAAATGCACAAACAAAAATTGGATTACAACCGGAATTCGTATCTCAAGTAGGCGTAAACGAGAATTGCATACTTTAGCAAAAACTTCAAAAGATCAAATATTTTTAAATTATGTAAAGTTGTACAAAAAAATCTTTAGAAAGGTCTGTGGTACTGCCAAAAGAATTGCAAATAGTAAATATATAGCAAATGCTGAAAATAAAAATAAAGTAGCTTGGAATGTAGTCAAGTCTGTATTAGGATTACAACAAAATGTGACAAATGTAGGATTTGAACAGGTTAACTTTATGGATGAGGAAATTACCAATGGAAATGAAATTGCTTGTAAGTTTAATGAAATGTTCATCAATGTTGGATGTAAATCAAACAACTTAATTTCAATAGAAGCTGCTAGGAAGTTTCTAACAAAACGGGAAGAAGTGTCAAACCATAAATTTGAATTTAGTTTTGTTACAATAAATCAGATAAATGGAGTAATAGCAAATTTAAAAAACAAAAAATCGGTTGGGATGAGATTCCTGTGCAGGTTCTGAAAAATACTGCAGGTTATATTTCACAGCCTTTGTCATTTCTAATCAATCAGTGCTTCTATGAGGAAGTTTTCCAAGTCAATTAAAATATGCAAACGTAATACCAATCCATAAAAAATACAATAAAAATAACCCCGATAATTATAGGCCTGTGTCAGTATTATCAGTTCTATCAAAAGTATTTGAAAAAGTTGCTCTCGATCAGTTAAGTACATTTCTCAACAATAATAATATAATTTGTAAAAATCAGTATGGTTTTCGACCGGGGTATAGTACAATTGATGCAGCCACAGAATTAATCAACTATATTACAGAGGGGCTGGACAAGTCTAAGAGCACCGCAGGTGTTTTTTGTGACTTGTCAAAAGCATTTGACTGTGTTAATCATGACATTCTAATTGAGAAACTGAAATTTTATGGAATCAACAATGGAGCTCTAAATTGGTTAAAATCATACCTGACAAATAGAAAACAACGAGTCATTATAAACAAAACAGATGGTAAATATATGTCAGATTGGAATGAGAATATAAATGGAGTTCCCCAAGGTTCGCTGCTAGGCCCATTATTATTCATTCTATACATCAATGAATTACCTTTAAATATTAACCATGCTGAAGTATTTTTATATGCAGATGACACCTCAATTCTATTGAAATGTTCAAATGATAATGAATTAAAGAAAGCAGTGGAAAGAGTTTTACATGAAATAAAGCAGTGGTTTGATATAAATGGACTTAAATTAAATAAGGAAAAAAACTGAAATAATAAAATTTCAAACACAACATAACAAATGCCCTTTTAGTAATTCCATTACCATCGATGACAACATCATAACTATCAAAGACATGGTGAAGTTTTTGGGGTTAATCATTGATCAAAACGTCACATGGAGACCCCTAATAGAAGCACTGAGTAAAAGATTAAGTTCCTTATGTTTCCAAATGTATATTCTGAGAGGAACTGTGGAGCTGAGTGTTAGAATGACAGTGTATCATGCTTGCTTTGGTTCCCTGCTCCAGTATGGTCTTGAACTATGGGGCAGCTCAACCGATATTCTTAAGATTTTTAAAATTCAGAAGACGTACATTCGAACAATGCTTTTTATGGACCATAACCAATCATGCAGATCTGTATTCAAAGAGCTGAATGTTCTAACACTTCCTTCCATGTATATTTTCAAATGTTTATTATTTGCACATAAAAATAAAGATTTAATTTTAAATAAACAGCACAGCCATATTTACAACACAAGATTCAGAGAACAACTCCAATATCCAATTCATATGCTAAAACTATTTGAAAATTCCCCTCATTACATTGGTCTAAAGTATTACAATAAAATTCCGTCTAATCTAAAAATCCTAAATATTATTAAGTTTAAAAAAATTGTTAAAAACTTCCTGATTCAGAAAGAATATTATGATGTAAAAGAGTTTTTAAGTGATAACTCTTTGATCATTGATATGTAATTTTAGAATAAGTTTTAGGATAGTTTTAGTTTTTTAGGACATTGACTCTTCACCTGTTTACTTACAAATAAAATTTTGTAAAATTATGTAAACGTTATGTGAAATAAAAAAAAAAAAAAAAAACAATGATCATTGGCATGAAAAAATGCAAAGAAGTTGAAAAAAGCACAAACTATGAAAACCCTAAAGAGAATAAGTGCTTATTTTTTGCTTCTAAAAGGCAATTTTTGCCCAACTGAAAATGTACACAACATACTTTACTGTAGGGGTGGTTTGAAAATATTTTTTTCAAAAATTTTAAGTTACGTTACAAATTATAAGTAGATATTATATTTACCTACAGATATTTTCAGCTTATGATTCAAGCCTTATGATCTCAAAGCCTATTTTATAATCTATCAAATGAAAAAGATTGAAGATGATATGATTACTTACATTAGTTGATGTCCTTTGGTTTCCTCGTTGCTGATGTTCTAGGCGATAATAGGGATCTAAGTCTTCAAACATTTCTTTCTAAAACAAAATATGTTTTTAATAAGTTTTAGGAAATACAAGTTGAAATAATGACAGTAAATTATTTAATAGTTATTAAGTCTATGAGATATACAGTATTAGGAGGTATTAAATATAACACTGATTTGAAAAAAATTTTAGGTTATGCATAAGTAGCTAGTTTGAAAGTACTGCAGTAAAAATTAGAACACATAGGTGTTAACTAATGGGTAAAATTATACTTATTTCTATTACATTAGTATTCTGGATCAGCCTCTTCATATATTGCTGCTGTATAAAAGAAAATACATTTTGGGAAATCCAAGTTAAAATAATAACAGCATACTATTTAATAGTTACAGAGTTTCTAAAATATTTAAAAAGGTGATAAATATACTCATTCTTTTATTTTTACTATACGTTATGCCTTGACTGATAGTTTTTAAGCACTAAAATAAAAAGTGTAATACATTGTAGTTAATTTAATGGAAAAAATAATATTTATTAATTTTTACATGATACCGGTTGGTTGGATTATACTACATTTTTAATACATATTTGGTCTGAAATAATAGATTACTCACAGATGGGCTACGAGAAGTTTGAAAAGATTTGCTTCAAACACATCTACAATCTCTACAACACAAAAGTTTCTCACAAAAGCACCTGTTGGTCTTCTATATGTATTAGCTTTTCCTTGCTCAACACTGACAAGGAAATAGTATATTTCATAACAAGAGTGGAAAGTGGGGTTTTGCATGTTCGAGACCATATGTTTGAAGAGCGAGACTTGTCGAGCACTTCAAATGGTCGAGAACATACAAAACACTTTCACTCGAGTTTTGAACGATACTTTTCACTACACTACGGAATAAAAACAGGTGTTGTTGACTGTGGAAAATTTTCGGTTGTAAACAATGTTACTTTCGGTAGTAAACAATAGTCAGCTGTTGAAAATATGATGTTTCGCAGGTTGTAAACACATAACAAAAACAGCTCAACTCATAGTAGTGTAGTGAAAATTTTTTTTCTCTATTTACTCTTCTTTCCTTAGCCAGAATCCATTGTACTTCAGAATTTTATACAGAATACTTCAGGTCACCATTGAACCACTTTAGTCATTTTTGGTTAATCCTTTTCGTATTCTTCTCCTTTATCTTTCTCCAATATTCTTTCAGATCTTACTTTTCTTGTTTGATATGAAAACACCTGTATGCATGTTAACCTATTATCTTGTCTTATGATGAATCTAGTATCTCTGTATTTTAGGACTTGTTTTTTTGGTTTTTTGTACAAGATGATCTATTGTTAGGCCAAGTTTTTATATGTCCTCTTTTCTTTCTTTTATCCAATTAACTGTTGTTTTTTGTCCAAAAATTCTTGTAATTATCTGGCATTCTTAAAATGTGTCCAAAATAAGATATTCTTTTTTCTCATATAATCTGTTATTGGTTCTATTTCTTTATATACTGCATTGTTGGGTATTGGTCTCCAACTTTCTTTCGGTATAGTGTTTTTTATTTATACATGTTCTGACTATAAGTTTCTCTATTTTTTATATTTTGTCAATTTGATTTTTCTGGGGGAGCTTAAATATTGTCTCACTTCAATATTTTACTTCAGTTTGTACTACTATTTTGTGGTATTTTAGTTTGTGTTTATTGATAAACTTTTTTTGTTGTACATGTTCTTTGTAAGTTGTTGTGCTTTTGTTAATTTTTTTGTTCGTTCCTCCCATGTTCCTTTTTCTTTCCCATTGTCTTGTATGACTTCTTCTAAGTACTTGAATTATTTTACTATGTTCATCTGTCATCTTCACTTTGTCTATTATTAATGGGTCTATCGCCATTATTTTGGTCTTTTCATATGATATTTTTAGGCCTATCTTGTTTGCCAGTTGTTCTAGATTACTTATTTGTTTCTTTGTCGTTGATATATTATCTGCTAATAATGCTAGATCATCTGCGAATCTAAGGCAGTTAAGTCTTATGTTGTTCCTTCCAGCTCCTATACTTATATCTTTTGGGTTTGTTTTTTCCCATTCTCTGATTATATATTCTAGTATGCAATTGAATAGTATTAGGGATAGCCTATCCCCCTGTCTAAGTCCTGTATATATTCTAAATTATTTTTATGAGTCTCCTCTGAATTTGGTTTTTGACCTTGTTTTTTTTTTTTTTTTTTTTTTTTTTCAACTCTATCATCTTTACTAATTTTGGGTGTAGTCCCATGTGTCTAAGGATTTTTAACAGTGATTTTCTATGTATAATGTCATATGCTTTTTTAAAATCTATAAAGGCTATAGACATTTGTTTCTGTCTCCTTTTATAGTAGTCCATGATCAGTTTCAATGTTATTACTTAATCTGAGAAACTTCTCAATGGTCTGAATCCTCCCTGATAGTCTCCTAGTTCCTTATCTAATTGTTCTTTACATCTTTTATATATTATCCTGGAGAAAATCTTATAGGTACAGTCTAGCATTGATATTGCTCTATAATTATCTGGATTAGTTTTTCTCCTTTTTTATAGATCGGTACTATAGTTGCTTCTGTCCAATGCTCTGGTAGTTCCTCTCTCTCCCAAATTTCCATAAGTATTTGATATAATTTTCTCTGCATTGTTTCTGCTGCATATTTCCGATGTCCCATCCTCTCAACTGGCTTTATAGTTTTTCATTTCATTTATAGCTTCTCTTACTTCTGTAAATGTTGGTGGTCCTATTTTACTATGTGGTGTCTTAATTTGAGTTTCTGTGTTTATGTCTCGTAATGTTTATAGCATAATTACATTATATATAATTACATAAAATACATATATATGTGTGTGTGTGTGTGTGTGTGTGTGTGTGTGTGTGTGTGTGTATAATTACATTATATATACATAATGTCCATAGTATATACCACTACTGTTAACATTAAACACTAACTATAGTAAAATCTAAACAACAGTGTTGAAAAACAGATTAAATCAATATGTCAGCAGACTGGAACAACATTGCTGGTGGTGTAAGTGAAAATAGGGTACCAGAGTTTCTGTTAAGAGGCCCTTGAAGGACACCAACGTTTGTGCTGCAGACACAAGTAAATATACAGGGTGGTTATAAAAAAAACTGACCAATTTTAAAATTATCTCACTCATCCTGTATTAGATATAGAGACTTCTAATTTTCATTATTTGTTAAAGAAACTCAAGCAGTTTTATAATCAGCTGTTTTAATTACAAGTTACATTGCAAGTAACATTTTGCTATGAATCCTCGAGTGAAGGAGCAGTGTGTCGAGTGGTACATAGCACTCAAGTGTCCTGTTGCTGTTCAGCACATATTTAGATGAAGATTTAAAAGGAATCCTCCTGAAAAGAACACGATCAAAGCATGGTATGACAAGTGTATAGCCTATGGAAGCTTACACCACAGAAAGGGCACTGGTCAGCGAAGGGTAAGTGAAGAAAACATTCAAAGAATTCAAGAATCATTTCTTAATAATCCAAGACAATCAACAAGATCTACAGCTCGAGAGTTGAATATTAAGCATTCCACTTTATACAAAGTGTTGAAAAAAGTTTTGCATTTTCAGGCTTACAAGTTACAGATGGTTCAAGAGATTACACGAAGAGATTGGGAAAGACGCAGAGAGTTTGCTGTTACAATGCTTGACCGTTTCAAACCGGGCTATGAATTCTTAAACAGCATTTTCTTTTTATATGAAGCTACTTTTTATGTATCAGGAAAGGTGAACAGGCACAATGTCAGTATATGGGGATCCGAAAATCCCCATTTCTACCGGGAGCATATCAGGGACAATGAGAAAGTAAATGTTTGATGCGTCGTATCTTGCAACAGATTGATCGGCCGTATTTCTTTTTTGCTGAAAAAAATATCAACGGAAACATTTTCGTATACTTGTTAGAAAACTATGCTATTCCACAGCTAGAAAATCTACAACCAAACGTTGAGTTCCAACTAGATGGTGCTCCCACTCATTAGAGACAGTTTGTTCAGGTCTGTCTTGACGAAAATTTTCCAAATTGTTGGATTGGCCGTGACGGGCCCATACCTTGGCCACCGAAGTACCAGACATTACCCCATGCAATTTTATTTCGTTTGAATTTCATTCCACCCTACAGAATATGTATTTTTTAGATCTTTTGGTATTTTTATATGCACTGTACAGCATTATACCGTACACACTATATTTCATGCAAAGAAAACTGACAGTTGTAAACAATTATTTTTAAAACTTCCTTCTTTTTATTCTAGAAAAAATAACAAATGTGAAACAAAATATCTTTATTTATTCAATAAATAAAAAATAATAGTAAATTTATTACTGATGTGTAACTGTTACCTGACCGTTCAATATATTTACAAACCAAAACCAATAATTTAAAAAAATTGAAGAATCATTATAAAAATGTCTTTGTACAAGAAAAAACATAGGGCCTCCAAGGCTAAGCCTGTTTGGAGGTTCCAGTACACTTTAATAAATATACTGTCAAAACAGCGATCAATACATTAATTGAAAAAATAAACTCCCTCGCTTTATTAAAACAAAATGAATACATAAGTAAAATGTAAAAAACTTAAAATTAAAAAATCTTACTATTATATAAAAATGTAATGGTGTCTGTGTGTGTGTGAATCAATAACACAAAAACTACTGAACCCATTCATCTGAAATTTTGCATAGGCATTCTTTTGGTCTCTGGTTAACACATAGGTCTATCTTTATTTTGAAATTCTATCAGAAAATCACCCCAGGGGTTTGAAGAAGTATCAATGCAACCCCTATGGTAATACCAATTTGACAATTAATTGTTTATAATAGTTTCATTAATCAGCTGTTGCAATAAATAAACAACTTACATAGTTTCTTCTTTGAGTTCTTTATTGGAAAATGTAACTAATTTAAGAAATTCTCAAACATTCCAATAAAATATTTTGTTTTTTTTTTTTTTTTTTTTTTTTTTTTTTAATTTTATGTTGATGTCTGACGATGCCTACATTGTAGGCGAAAGGCCTCACATAATAAAATATTTTATTGGAATGTTTGAGAATTTCTTAAATTAGTAACTTACATAGTGCTGAACTAAATACCGGACCAAACCCAACCACAACCACGGTAACTAGAAAAGACGGTAGGTATCACAACGAGGCTGCACAGTAGACTGTGACTTCACATGAACGAAAACACCTGGTTTGATTATTCGATAAAATACTGGTAACTAAATCTACCAAGCAAATGAACGTATTCAGCTAAATATTAGGCAAGTTATTTACCACTTATCAGCTGGAACTGTAAACTACAGGAATTAGAACAGTATTTTTTGTTGTTGTTGTCATTTCGCCCATGTGACGTCATAGGAGATGCGTTTGATGCCTACTATCTTCTTTCCTAGGGGAACTGTGACCACAATGCACTTTTGCATTATACAGATGCCAGTAGGTACACGTTTTGTATTATTGAATGCAATAAGAACAATACAAATCAACGGAAACCCCATACAAAGGATGGTACTGTGCTAGTATAATACTAAATGTAATACCAGATGTGTCAATGTACAAACAGTAACTACCTTAATAATAGGTTAGCCCTATATGATAGGAGCTCTTTGTATATAGGGATTAAAGTGTTCAATAAAATACCGTTGGACTGAAGCAGCTCCCTCCAACTGAGACAATAAAGTCTAAACTACTCAGTTACGGAACAGTATGATTTATTAATGAGTAGTTTCATGATACTTTCTCATATGTGTTTATGGGTTTTACTGTATTTGTAAGTCTTAGTTTAGCCTGACAAGGAATATGTTTTTGTATATTTTTGTATGACATTATTGCAAATGATGATGTACCAACAAAATAATTTTAATTTGTTATCCCCTCTAGAATGTTGAGGATTAACAACGATTTACCAAAATATTTATAAGTACAAACGTGGTTAAGCACTTTTTGTGATTTTTATACACTTTTAAACTCTACAGTCACTAAAAAATTCAATATCCAATACTTAATTAGCTAATCATACTACCCTCTGTTTGAGTTAAATGTTAGTGAGGACTCTATAGTTGTAACTGCCTCTAAATTAAGTAATTTTTCATTTCATTTCAATTCATTTCCGTTACAGTAGCATAACTATGAGGGTGGAGGGATAGTGGGAATAGAACCCCCTGGCAACTAGTTCTTCCCCTCAGGCAGAAATTGCCTTTGCGAGGATTATCTTTCTTATAAAAAAGTATTCATGTAACTAAAACATGAAATACAATTATTTTCTGATTTAAATCCCTTAAATGACATACCAGTAGTGTCTTGTTGTATGGATTTACTTATGAATTGCAGGTTCGTAATATACTGTACAAGTATTTCTTTGAATGAGGTTTCTCACTCAGTGCACAGCACTCTTATAACAAAGTGTTACTTTACACAGCAATACATTCTGTAATGTAAAATCAACTATACATAGACATGTTAATAGAAGGTAACAGACAAATTATATTTACCGGACACCGCTTCTTAGCACCTGCGAGTAATTTTTCCCCTTCAGCTTGCTTGACTTCATGAGAGTCGCCATATATTATACGGACACCCCTTGGAGTAGATAAGGGATGACTCAAATAACCTTTTGGCTGAAAAAACAGACAACAAGGTAAATTATACAGCTGCTAGAGATATTACCTCTGCCGCTTACGACAAACATTCAGTTAAATGTAATCATTAAACATCGGTAATGCTGAATTTATATATGAATGTCTACGCAACTGCAAAATTTATATTTAAAAATCTTACTAAACAAACAGGGTACACATTTTAATTTTAGAAGTGCATTACATGATCACATAACAAATTCAATCAATAATCTAATGAGAATTTTTAGTTTCATTAGTGTGAGTAGTTAAAAATCAGGATATAAAACGTTGAAATTCTATTATTTTGGCAAGAAACAATATGAATTAAGAACATTACAAAATTTGCCTTGTTTTAAAAGGAATAAAAAGTTAAAGAAAAAAATTAACAAGTAAAATACTTTAAAAAATAAACATTAATTATTAAATTTCCTATAATATACATTATTTACTTATTTATTTATTTACAGGATCACAATACTTAACTTAAGCAAGCAAATTCCTACTCAAACAGGTAACTAACCATAATATAAAGACTACTTTGAAAAAATAAGATAAAATACTTGGTCACTGAAGCCAATTGAATAATGATTTCAGTTACGATTACTGTTAGTTGAGATTTTTTGTTTTGACATTTACCCCTGTCACCTCAAAGTCTTTGTCTGTGGGCATGATGTGTTTGTAAGGGGTAATGTAAGTTTGAGTTTTTGTAAAATTGCCTTTGG
Organism: Stictocephala bisonia; assembly: GCA_035578905.1. NCBI lineage: Eukaryota > Metazoa > Arthropoda > Insecta > Hemiptera > Membracidae > Stictocephala > Stictocephala bisonia. Next base: position 277,469 of record JAQJVL010000542.1, on the reverse strand, counting down.
TAGGTGCGACAGTAGTAATTAGCCAATTGGTAATTTTGAATTTAAAAATGTTCAATATTACTGTTGTTATACCCGTGCTCGGTAACAACAAGCAAATTGAGATTGAGCTCCTTGCATAAGAGAGTTAACTCGTCCCCCTTGTTGGTGGCCATTTGTGCATTTTGATACATCAACGACCACTTCTCATGACTTTGGGTTGCCGAACGTGAGATTTCAGATTTTTCTTTTAATTCTGTCAAATTTTGTCTGAAGCCAGAAGTAGATTCCCTTAAAACCTGTCACTTAGGTTATTTGTCTGTTTATGGTCGGTCTGTCATGTATTAGAAGCAGGCATACTCGCTGAATCAGAAGCAGTACCCCTCACTGCATTCGCGAAGGTGTCGAAGTCTGCCTTGGCCTTTCGGGATGTTGAGGTTGTTAATGAAGTAGCTGGAGTCGGCTTGCGAGGCACCCATCCGCAGCTTCGCAATCTTTCTACCATCATCCGCACCAACAGTTGCTTGCCACTCATCCGCAAGTGAAGGCCGTGTCGAGTGAAGTGACGGCGACCAATAGAGCTGAGATCTAGAAGCTCCATTACCTGCAGGCGGCTACACAGTTTAGCAATAAACTGACTTACTGTTCGAACCGTACGGTGCAAGAAACTGTCAGCAGGTAGATCAAGTCTCACTGGCAAGGTGGCGACCAGAAAACTGGAGGATACAGTAAGTCATCTCAGCACGGGTTCCATGTAGTTGAATATCGTTCTTTGGTCAACATTCAATACGTCATTTGTACCCGCCAAGAGGATGCAGCATTCTCCAACCAAAGAGCAGTCAGCAGACCAGGTCCTGGTGCGCAGAAACCCGTTACTTGAGTCGCAAATCCCACGACGTCTTGAAGTAGGCTGGATAAATTCCGGCTATGGCTAAGAGCAGTCAGCAGGCCAGGTCCTGGTGCGCAGAAACCCGTCACTTGAGTCGCAAATCCCACGACGTCTTGAAGTAGGCTGGATAAATTCCGGCTATGGCTAAGAGCAGTCAGCAGGCCAGGTCCTGGTGCGCAGAAACCCGTCACTTGAGTCGCAAATCCCACGACGTCTTGAAGTAGGCTGGATAAATTCCGGCTATGGCTGTCACGATAAATTGATATTTCCATAAAGGGAATGTTAAGAGTTTTCTTCTGGGATGCTGAATTTAGATTTGTTTCATTTTTGTGATTCGGCTGGTAATTTTTTATGGATGTAAGTTTTATTACTACTTTGTTTTAAGCTTTCGGTTTTCTTTTCTTTCTTCTTACCACTTGGAAATCTTCATCATCAAAGGCTTTAGTTGCAATTTGTTTTTTATGAAATCTTCTATATCTTTGGTAAGAGGATTATTGCTTCTAGGAGGTTTTGTTTTTAGAAAATCGAGTTCAGACTGAAGACGTTGGTTTTCTACCTAAAAAATCTAAGTGAATTTAAAATGTTTCTACATTCTTCCTTAAATATTGGGCATTGAGGGCAGTTAAGTGAGATCTGATCTATCTGAGTGGTTTTATGACTTCTTATTTTATTTTCAAATATCTCTTCAGTATACTTTGACAGACGCCTATCATTTTCAATTGACTGGTATAACATGATTTTTAGCTCAAATTTTAGTTTTTCAATTTCTTGATTTATTGTATACTGTCTTCATTTAAATTTAAGAGAGATTCTACAAGTGTTTGAGAGACAGTTGATTTCGATGAGGAAGATGGCGTGGAAGATACGGGTGTTGAGGTCAGGCTGAGCGAGGGTGTGGGCTGTGTCATTGCGGCCGGCGTCGCAAGTGTTTCAAATGACAAGAGATTGACTGCTGGAGTCGACAAACCCCACTGCGTTATTGTTGAGTAGGAGTTAACACCTTCATTGTGATGGGGTGATGCCCACTATGATTGTCATGACTGGAGTAAATAGTTGTTTTGTTACAGTTTGTCTCGATAGAGGCCTTGCAGCTGTAACCCAGACAGCGCCAGACAATATTACTACATTTTAAATGATAGCTCTCTTGATATTTGTAGTTGTTATATAGAATCATGCCCTTTTCATTTTTTATTTCTTCTAATATAAATGACATTTAAAAAGAACACATTTTTAAAAATTATTCCACAATTTTTTATTCAAATAGCGCTTTCGCCGGTTAAGGCATCATCAGTTTTTGTAAACAGAAAAAACATATGTTTAAAACAATATAAATTAAAATATGATTAAATATAGATATTTTAAAATTAATTCAAAACTTAAATAGATTAGTAGAAAGTAATCTTAAATAAAATATTAAACTGGAAAATATGATTTACAATTAATTATTTTATGTGTGATTTCTTCTTTAACTAAAGGTAAGTATATATTACTAAAATGTATAGATGGTTGTGCTATACATTGTTCTTTTATTACAGACATGCAGGCACTTTCAATTTGATTCCTTTTGGTCCATGATGATTCTTTAAATATAATACTGGATGTCAAATTTGATGTCATGATTTTCGTTTAGAGCGTGTTCTACTAATTTTGATTTTTCTTTATTTTGTGTTTTGTAATTATATATGTGTTCTTTGACTCTTGTACGTATAGGTCTAGAGGTTTGGCTAATGTAAGTTTTATTACATTCACAATAAATTTTGTAAATTATATTTTTAGAGTCCTGAATTTTGTTCTTAGGTTTTAATTTTGTTAAATGACAACGAAGGTTATTAGTTTAACTAAAAGAAGTACGGATATTGAATTTTAAGCTGATTTTTCTAATTTTTTCTGAAACGCCTTGGTTGTCCCCTCTCCTCCCTTTTAGTGGAGTTGTCCATAGTCATTTAGATTTAGAACAAACATATTGCTGTTAAAGTCATTAATGTAACCATCAGTTTCATTTTGGGAAATAAATGGTTCGTTTCTTGATTTAGTATTTTGTTTGGAAATTAATTTTTCAATTTTTAAAATTTGTTTAGAATAAACACAATAAATCATTTCGTTTACATTTTAAAACGTACCAAAGAGAAAAATGTTAAGTTCAATTGGATGGAATCTTTGTATAAGTTCATTATGTATAATTTTAAGATGTTCGCTTACATTGTCTCTTTTTTTATACCAGTTTTTAATTTCTTCTTGTAACCAAATAGATTTAGCTGAATTCAAAGCAAATTTAGAAGATTTAGATTTTGATCTGGATATAATTATGAAGTATATTATAATTACGGCATTGGTTATCAAACCAAATATGTTGGCTTGAGTATGACTACAGTTGATATAGGTTTATTTACATTTTCCTGACGTTTGAATGCATTTTTAGGTTTATTTCATCTCTTTACTTTTTGAATAAGTTTATTGGGATAGTTGTTCATCTTTAGAAAATTACACATTTATTCTTTTTGGTAATTTTTATTTTCAGTTGAAGATGAAATAAGTTCAATTTTTGGAATAATTTTTAGGTTTATTTCCTCTCTTTACTTTTTGAATGTTTATTGGGATAGCTGTTCATTTTTAGAAAAAGAACAATTCTTTAAAATTTATTTTTATAAAAATAATTGTTTTTTATTTTATAAAAAAATTTTTATAAAATTTATTAAAACAATATTATAAAATGTATTAAAACAATTTATGAAATTTATAAAAACAATTTCATAAACAAGTTTCTGGTTTACCGTTGGGAGAAGTCCCTAGTCCAATTATAAGTAACATTTTATGGATTTTTTAAAGAATTAACATTCAGTAAATGGACTGTCGACCCGAAAATATGGCTTCGTTATGTTGACGATATATTTTGTATCTGGGAAAACCAAGATGAGATACATACTAAATTTTTAAATTTTATTAATGAAATACGACCAACCATAAAATTTACCATAGAAAAAGAAGACGAAGGAAAACATCTGTTTCTAGACATATTAATTACCAAAACAGAAGGCAATAAACTAGAAACCTCTTTATATCACAAAAAAACATTCAGTGAGCAGTATTTAAATAATTTTTGTAACCATCCTGAACATGTAAAAATCGAACTTGCTAGAATTTTATTCCAAAAATTTAACTTATTTCATCTTCAACTGAAAATAAAAATTACAAAAACGAAGAATTGTGCAATTTCCTAAAAATTAACAACTATCTCAATAAACGTATTCAAGAAGTAAAGAGAGTAAATAAACCTAAAAAAGTATGTAAACATCAGGACAATGAAAATAAACCTATAACAACTGTAGTCAGACACTACATTAAAAACCTTTCAGAGAAAATAAAAAAAATTAATTCTAAATTTAATATTCAAACAAGTTTTACATCATCAGGTAGCCTTAGAATTAAATTATCTAAATTAAAACAAAAAAATGAAAATCAATCGAGTAAAAATGTCATATACAAAATTAACTGTGAATGCTTTATTTTGGCCAAACATCATGACCCGTTAAAACAAGAATAAAAAAACATAGTTTACAGAGTGTTACAATAAGGTTGGCCTGGCTTTGCGGTTTCATATTCTGTGTGTGATTCTAAGCTAAAAATAAAGAATAATATTTTTTCTGCTTTGTTTAGCAGCCAGATATAATTTTATTTTGTTTTTTCATAAAACAATTCATATCTTAGTTGTTATCTTTACCATTATTAAAACAATCGTTAAACGGGTTCATGTTAGAAGTATTTAATAAAAAATATTTTTGAATTTGTCATCATTATTTTTAAAATGGAAGCTATTTTATTCTGATTTTAACTGATATCTAAAAAAACACTGGTTTTAAAAAATTGTGCACGACAAAACGTTTTTAGAGACTTTTCCTTTCCAATGATAACTCATTTGTAAAAATTGTGTAAGAAATAACTATTTTATGAATTAATCTTAATTTACATGCAAGATTTTAAAGCTTCTAGTTTGACAGTATTTGAACAATATGAGAATTAAAGTTTCTTCATAAAATAGTTATTTCCTAAGTGATTTTTGAAGGTAGTATTTAATAAAATAATTTGATTGCTTGACTGATAGTATGGCTCTCGTTCAATAAACTAAGTCCTCTGATCCTTCTTGTAGGCCTATTTGTATATCATAGATAATAGTATGTAGTCTAGGCTATGTAGTCTAGGCTAGTTTAGGTTAGAATTACAGTAATTAATTCTAACAACAAGATTGTAATTAATACTGATTCTAACAATAGTGAAGATTATAAATAGATTACAACTAATGTACATCTTAATAAATCTCTAGTAATAATTACTACGTTTACACAGAGATTTGGGGGAATAAGGGAGGCATTGACATGGTGCTGGCCCTACCACCTGTAAGGTGAACTGGAGAAATAACTATTCGACACACATATTCCATGTAATACTGGATCCAACCTCTGTTTATTTCTTCTCTGTGATATTAGTCAAGCTTTTACTGTTCACTATAATATATTATTATTTTTAGACACGACTTGCAACTTTTAAGAAGAAACGCAGTTACCCTCAATGGTAGGGCAGCAACCTAAAAACTCTCAATGGTTGAGTGCCTTATACTAATTTTTGTATACATACAGTGGACTCCCGATTATCGGCGAGTGGATTATCGGTGTTGTGGATTAACGGGGATGGCCAAATAAAAAAATTAAATTAAAAAACGCTTTAGAAAAATGTAAAATACTACTCAATAATAAGACGAGGCAGGCTCATCCATGCGTGCACTATCTATAGCGATCGTTTACACGTGGACACCCTGTAGAAGTGGCTGACCTTGGCACATAACCAGGTTATTTGCGGTCAAGTTCGCTTGCTTTGTCACACACGTAAACAATATTGCTCAGTTCAGTGCGCTGTTTTTATTCTATTTTCACTGTGAGTTTGTTTTCGTTCACGAGTTGACATACGTGAGTTGGTGTACAGTGTTTTGTTTAGTGCATTTTTGTGTTTACGTTACTACATTTTGTGTTTTTCTTAGTGCATTGTGTGTTTACAACATGGATACAAAACGGAAAAGAGTTGTGTTGTCTATTCAGACGAAACTAGAAATTATTGGGAAGTTTGAGAAAGGGCATACAATATACAACAAGTAATTGCGTGTGAATGTGAACAAAACAACTATGCAAGTGAAATAATACAGGCTGGGAGCCATCTGTTTGTTGTTAGCAGTAAAGTATAGCCTAGCTGTCAGACCCTTGTCAAACGAAGATTGTAAAACTAAATAAAAGCCCGCAACCTACCATTAGGCGTGTTGTTGTACTGTAATACAGTACGCAGTAGCTGTTTTTTGCTCTCTCCTCACATTCCATTAATACACTGGCTGAACCTTGCTCACTGAGCGCGTGTGTCTGTGTGTATTTCTACTACAGACACACTCACTCTCACAAACCCCGAGATTCCGAACAGGATCCGGTCCCAATTCATTTGTATTAGCGTAAATTTACATAGTTTTTAGATACTGGTTATTTTTAAACCGATTAAAGGTCATTTTAGGCTATTTTTGGATTAACGGGGAAATCGATTATCGGCGATCGTTCTGCCACCCATTATCGCCGATAATTGGGAGTCCACTGTATATATTTCCTCTAAAATACTAAATTACTCACATGTGATCTACTCTGTTCAAGAGGTTCATGCACAGCTCGTTCTGAAAGTTCCACCTGAAAAGTTGATTGATAAATGTATGAATATTTTTACAAAATATTTTATATAAAGAAGAGGCCATTCTTATTAGATAGAGAAAGGAGAAAGTAGAGATTGATCAACAATGTACATTATTAAAAAGAAAAATCTTTATCTTGTCTCAAGTAAATTAAGGAAACTGATTGTGGGATATATCACCAGGGAGGAAAATAAATTAAGACTTTAGACTAGTTTCCAACGGAAAAGTTTACAAGGAGATAGAACCTGAAATGAGTACAATGAAAAAGAAACTAATCTCATCCCTTAGACTCATAATCAGGACATCTAAGGAGATATTAAGCAAAAATATCATAGGACAGCTATGGAAAAGTAAAATAAATAAAAGATGGATTGTGGAACTGAAGGATGAGAGAAGGAAATGAGAGAGTTGCAAATATCATTTAAAGATTTGAAAAATATGATAAAAAATATCAAGGTTCTCAATAAAAAACAGATCAGACTACTAATCCAGATAAATAGACAAAGGATAGGAAGAGTGATTTCAAATGAAAAAAGAAAGTTAGGATCCGAACCCATGAAGAGATACTGGGCTGAGGGAAGACAATGGAAGTCAAGAAGAATTTATAAAGTGGTTCAATGAAGGCCATAAAAAAAAAAAAAAACTGATTGCCGTTTGAAAATATATAACATACAAAATAATGTAACATAGTATTAGGGATGGCTGTAACTGCATCACAGTTGATACAGTTTAACTGATGCACGATATCACCTGATGCAACAGGAAATGGAAATTCCATATATCCTGCTCGCCTGTTCTGCTTCTATTTATATTAGTCACCACAACAGTCGGTTGATTACCTGATAAACATGAAAACTGATGCGAGTCTTAAATAAATCAGTTTGTATTTTGTCATTAAGTGAAGACCCATTGTTTTATAACACGTTATTTGCTTCCATTCACAATATAATTGAATCTTTTCTTTAAATTATGAATTGACTTGGAACTAAATTAAAAACAAATATGATGGTAGTAATATTGTTTCTTGGAATTAGTTAAGCACTTCAATGTTCTTATCTCCTGTGTGTCATGCGGAGGTGGAGCGTGTTATCCGGGATTTCTCAGCTAAAACCGCTTCTGACGTCAATGATATTTCAACCTGGCTAATCAAAAGATGTTCAAAAAATATATTGGGGCCACTTACAACAATAATAAATTTTTCCTTTAGTACTGGCGTTTTTCCTTCCATGTTAAAATTAGCAAAGATAGTCCCAATATACAAAAAAGACGATTCTTGCCTAGCCAACAATTATCGTCCAATTTCTCTTTTACCGGTGATAAGTAAGATTTTCGAAAAACTTTTTCTAAATCAACTACTAAAATTTTTTGAAAAGCATAAAATTTTGACCGACAACCAGTTTGGTTTTAGGTCTGGCAGATCAACAATTGATGCAGTCACTCAGTTGGTTGATTTTATCACGGAGGCCTTTGAGGATCGTAAACAGATGCTAAGTGTCTTTCTCGATCTCTCAAAGGCATTCGATTGCGTAAATCACAAAATCCTTTTGCAGAAGCTCTGGCGCTATGGTGTTCGCGGTCCACCACATGTGTGGTTGCAGTCCTACCTTAGCGACCGTAGCCAATGTGTGAAGGTTGGAAACGTCATTTCTAAATTCATCAAAGTGCACCATGGAGTCCCTCAGGGTTCCATCCTTGGCCCAGCACTATTCCTCATTTATGTGAATGATCTGGAGGAATCAATCACAAATGGAAGAATCATTCAATTCGCAGACGACACAACTCTCTGCTTCAGAGCTGCTTCTCAGCCTGAACTGGAAATACAAGCTTTTGTCAATTTGAATTCTTGCATCCAAAAGTTTTTGAATGACAATCTCCAAACAAATTGTTCAAAGACAACTTTCATCAATTTTTCGTTGCGGTCTCACGATTCGGAGACCTCAACCACTGTAATGGTAGATGATGTTTCTCTTAAGGAAACTGACTGTACCAAATTCCTGGGAATATACCTGGATAAGGGATTGACCTGGATTAATCACATAGATAATGTTTGCTCTAGGGTTGCAAAAGGTATCTTTGCTTTGCGCAATCTCTCAAACTACTGCTCTTTAGAAGTTCTACTAATGGCCTATTATGGCCTCGTGTACCCCCATCTCTCGTACGGCATAATATTATGGGGCAGTAGTGCAAATACCCTTTTTGAAAGAATTTTTAAACTCCAGAAAAAAGCGGTGAGAGTCATTTTGAAATTAAAATGCAGAGAGTCATGCAGAACAGCATTCAGGGAGTTGGAACTGCTGACTCTTCCTTGTCTTTACATCCTTGAGACGGCGGTGTACTGTCGCTACAAATGTAGTTTGACTAGCGGCAGTGACGTCCATGGATATGAGACAAGGGCGAGGGCCGCCTACCGCATCGAACAACACAAGACGGTGGCGTTTGAACGCCTTCCCTCGCAGATGGGAGTCAGATTGGTCAATGTTCTCCCTGAACGAATTAAATCCCAAACTTCCCAAAAATTATTTAAATCTCGGCTGAAAAGTCACCTTGTGTCTAATGCTTTCTATACGGTTGGTGAGTTCATGGACCACCATCATGTGAATTTATAGAATGCCCGGTCACTCCAGCACTTTGGTGACAAATTCATGCTTTCTCTCAATTAATAATTAAAATCTCTAACACATGTTTAGCCCTGCTAAAGACTTTAACCAACTAATAAGCCTTAAGCTAACTATTAATAAGCTTTATAGCCTTAACTAGCTTTAACTAATTTGATGCTATTTATTGTACCTTTGTACATTTACAAATAAAGCATTTTGAATTGAATTGAAATGTGTTCGTGTATCAAATCCTTAAACTTATTGACGACATTCATGGTGTAACAGAAATTTACTACTTCAAAATAATTCGTTTGGGCTTTTGCTGTTAGTTTCAACAGTAACAGAATGGTGGCTGACCACTTCCTGTTACTTCGCATCAGTTAAATTTAGCTGATACGTGCTGGCAAATTGAACTGTTACATCAGTTAAGCAAAAGCAGCAGGTTGGCACTTCCCTACTAAATGTCAAAACCAAAATACATAAACAAAATATATATCTAAAAAATCATTTATAGACACCATAATGGGCAGGGGGGAGAATAGACTATCAATATAAATTGAAACCTACACTAATTTTGGAGTGTATTAGCCGAAGGTTCTTTTTGACCTTTCAAAATTCTGTAAACAATTAGACACAGACCATATTACACATTCGGTCAACTATCCACCTTCAAATAGAATTACGTTGGAACAATGAAGAATTTGTTGAAAAAACCATGTCATGATGAGGCACCTAAAGGGTTAGAGGCAGACATAAACAGCATCCTCTCTACTTAAAAAAAAAAATAAACTTCACTCGCCAGTTCTCTTGGCCTGCAGGCCTGTGTGTGAACATTATTAAATGAGAAAAGTACCAACTGCTAGCTCATTTGGGAGTTTGAACCTTAGAATATACCCTCCAAAGACCCCAGCCATACTTGTTAACAACCCATGCAACAATTGAAATGACACCCACCGAACCATGCCTGTACTACTGGATGTGAATAGGTGGGTGAGTGGGCCAGTACCACCATACGTGTATGGGTGAGTGGGCCAATACTACCCAATGTGTATGCTGTGGGTGGGTGGGTTGTTGGTACACTTGACGCAATTAACGTCTTTAAGTTCTTGTAAATAAAGAACTCTTTTTGGGCCAAAAACTATGATGCCAATTGGGTTTAGTCTAACATAATATGTGTTTTTTGAAAGATGATAAAAAGGACTAAGGAAATAACTAAATTTCTGCTAAAGATTTTTGAATATACACGCAGTCTACTTGTCAGTACTGCAGTAGGTACTGACTAGGTCTTCTAGAGAACCAGTAGAGTAAATAATAAGACTTGGAAATAATACTTGGAAAATATGAGCTGGTGTGAGACATTTTACAAAACATGCAGTCTCATTAGGGATTAGATTAGAGTCAAGATTAGAAAGTAGCTCAGCTCAGTGGGACATGATGCATTCAAGTAAGACTATTTAGTTATGTTTAATTTATCGTATGTTTTTAGATAAACAGCTGGTATATACAGGTGTTAAATTTAACTGGTCGACTATTGGGATCTCGGAAAACATAAGAATTATAACAAAGTTTAAATGGGGGACCTTTCCTTGTTTTCAGTAAATATTAAATATTTAAAATAAATTTTTCAAAATTGAGCAGCCATTTCCCAATATGGCAGCCAACTTCAAAATATTTAATAGAAACCTACATTTTTTATTTTAGTTTTATATTTTAAATGTGATTTTAAGGCCTTCTTATTCTTGTAATTTTTGTCATAAATCTAATCGTTTTGGAGAGAATAGTTTTAGAGAACGAAGTTTTAAATAAATGAAGTGATTTTTATAATCTTTACAGTGAATATTATGGCGTTATTACCTTTATACAAGGTAATTAACTCAAGGTGGCCACAATTGGGAACTCAAAATAAACAAATTTTACAGCAAACTTTGATTGGGAACATTTGTTATGCTCATTACAATCACATAATTCAAAATATAAAATTCAGTCGAATTTTTCCAAGATGCCAGTTAACTTTGAAATTTCGAAAGGAAACCCCTATTTCTTATGATGGATTTAGGTTTTACTAGTGACTATAAGAATTGTTTACGCTTGGTATTATTTTGATATACTTAACCGTTTAGCCACTAGGGGCGCTGACAGTTTCAGAAATCCCTATTTCAACAATTTATTAAAGATGCGTGTTCTACCATTACAAATAATAAAGCTTAACTCATAATGCATTATTTTTATTTAATTGAATGTTGATAAGCTGTTGAAGTTTCACCAGTACATATTTTATTTTTAAAATATCAAAAAACATGGTCAATGTAACAAGTTTGTATTGTGTAAGTACAAGTATAGTATAAGAAGTAATAATAAGTAATAAATGAGTACAGTATAAAACAATATCATATGATTGTGTTGCTAGACAATAATCAGCTGTTTCATTGTTGCAATTTTCACTTTTGTTTTACCTCATCTAACCTATTAATTGCTGTGTTACCGGAATAACAACTGTTAATTGTCTGTAGTAGTATTTAATAAATAAATTAGTTTTGTTTCTTAGAGTTCATGTATATTTGAAATATTATTGTATAGCTGTTTTATTACTAAATAAATAATACTGTTATTATGCAAATATAAAGTTTACTGATATCGTAAAATTGGACATGTTGGAATTTTATTTCAATATAAGAATATCGGAAACTTTCAGAGCTCCTAGCAAGAAAACTGTTAGTATATTAAAATAATACCATGAGTAAAACCGTCTTTTAGAATCAGTAATAAAATCCAAATCTATCATGCAAAATATGGGTTACTATAAGTCATTTCAAAGTTGCCCAATAATTTAAAAATAGCGACTGAATTTTAAAATTTGAACTACGTATTTGTAATTTTTGTACAAATATGTATTTGTAAAACTGTAAGAGCTTTTCAACAATCAATTGAATAAATATAATACGTTATAAGTATAGATTTATTATTTGTAATAGCAGAACACGCATCTTTAAACCATTGCGGATCACTGACAAGCTCAGCTCGCATGCAGTGGCTGGGCCTAGCGGCACAATGACGAGCTCAGCTCGCATAAACGATCTACTTTTACTTTTACCACTAAATAGTTACAATTGACTCTACTAGGTTGTGTAAGCGTCTCGATTCATCAACTGGGTACTTTTTTAAACGGGTTTCCTTTATAAAAACTTTCATAAATATCCTATAGATTGCAGTAGCAGAAGCAGTTTATATTTTGTTAAATGATATAATACTGTATTTAGTTTAGATATAGTGCATTTATGTCCACGTCGGTGCACCGATATTGACATTGAGGTTAGTGAAAAAGACAAGATGAGGCAGTTGTCGCCAAGCCTAGGCCATTCGATGACATAGACATTGTTATCTCTTCGCCAGAACTGCCTGCACTATATTAGAATTACTGTTACAATCTAAATCCATCATGCAAAATATGGGATTCTATAAGTCATTTCAAAGTTGCCCGATACAGTAATACCAAAATGGCGACTGAATTATAAAATTTGAACTACATAATTGTACTATTTTGTATAAATATGTATTTGTGAAACTGTAAGAGCTTTTGAACATTCAATTGAAGAAAAACAATATATTATTACGTTCAACTTTATTATTTGTAAGGGCAGGACAAGCATCTTTAACAAATTGTTGAAATAGGGATTTCTGAAACTGTCAGCACTCCTAGCGGCAAAACGGTTAAGTATATCAAAATAATTCCAATAGTAAGCAATTCTAAAATCACTATTAAAATCTAAATCCATCATAAAAAATAGGGATTTCCTTTCGAAATTTCAAAGTTGACTGTCATATTGGAAAATATCGACCGAATTTAAAAATTTTAACTATATATCGCGTGCTTTTTTGTCAGCTACCATTATTATTTTTTTTATATTTAAAATGATGTAAAAGGTGAGTTTTATAGTTGGAAAAAAGTCCAAATATCATTATACTATAATAAAAAATAAATAACAAATGATCTGTCACAAAGTGAAATCCAGTCCATCAAGCCATTTAAGACCTGCCTCACTGATTCTTTTTATATTAGCTAATCCCTCCGTAAAACAGCGCAAGGGGCGCTCTGTAACTATGTGATCCATTGTTTGGATAGACTCCCGCAGTCACATGACTGATCTACTGTCAGTTCTCATTTGCATTTCCAGTAGTTACATCTGCCCACTCCAGTTTGAAACCGATTCAATAATGTCCATTCCCTACGAAGCAGGTTCATTCCACCTACAGGTATTGATAGGTCGATAATCGTCCATCAAAACTGTTCCACGCTATGGCCCAGCAAGCAGTACATAGATGTGGCTTTCAAGATTTTAAGCAACTTTTCTGATGAGGAAGATCCTGGGTAATGAGGAGGCGCGGGGTATTCAACATCTTATTGAATTCTTTAAGTAGTACCTCCTGACGTCTTATTTCTCAAGGAGCTGTATTGCACAGCACCGAGAGCCAAGGTAGTGGAGTTGCCATGAGAGTACCACTAATAGCTCTCATGGCCCTATTAAGTTGGACATCAATCGCTTTTGTATGTGCGCTATTTAGCCATACGTGAGCACAGTTTTCAGCAGCTGAATAAATAAGTGACAAAGCAGTAGTACGCAGGATGTGTGCGTTGGCTCCCCAAATTGTTCCAGCAATATGATGTACATTTGCCCTGGTTTTAGTTTTAGCTGCTGTTTTTTGAAGATGGGTTTTAAACGTCAGCAATCGATCTAACGTTATTCCCAGATACTATGGCTGATCACTGTGGTGGAGTTTTACACCATTTAGAAAGATGATTAATTTTTCATTAGCTAGTCGACTACTTAGGTGGAAGCAGGCTACTTCGGTTTTTTATGGATTAGGATTCAGCTTCCAGGTTCCAAAATATTCTTCGAGGTTTGCAATATCATTTGTATTTCTTCAGTAGCTGTGAAGTCCTTATGTTGATAAGCTAAAGCAATATCGTCTGCATATATAAACTTTCTTGACTTGGTGACTGGGATATTAAAAGTATACAAGTTAAATAAAATTAGAGCAAGTACAGACCCCTATGGCAGACCCTCCTTCAGCTGTCTATATGAGCTTTCTTCACAACCTATATAAACCTTTATTAGCCTGGCACTAAGCACTGACTCTTGAAGTTGCAAAAGAATAGGAAAGGCAAGGAGGCTGTAGAAATTTAATAACAAACCTTTGCTCCACACTGTGCCATAAGCCACTCTGAGATCACCAAAAGCTGCAGATGGTTTTACCTTCTTTTCAAACCCATTCTCAATAAATGATGTCAGAGCCAGGTCTCTTCAACTTCGGCCAGAGCGAAAACCTGCCTGCTCAACTGAAACATTAGGAAGAGAATGGGTGATATTCTGTTGTATAAGAGTCTTCCCAGCAACTTATAACAAATACTCAGAAGAGATATAGGGCGGTAAGGTCTTTGCCAAACTTCAGAATAGCTACTACTTTTGAACGCTTAAATACTTTTGGCGAATTGCCTATAGCTAGTATCTTTTTGTAGACAGTTTGAAGCCATTGTTTCACTTTACTACCAGCATGCATAAGAAATTCTCGAAAAATACCATCAAGACTGACTGCTTTCCCTGCTGGTATGGTGGAAATATCTATCTCTTCCTTCGTGACATTTTTGGAGACTTCCAGGGGTGCCAATTAGCTCTTTTTAATTTCATTTAGCTTGTAAAGCACATATTTGTCAGAAGGATGGCGGGCTAATTTTGATAAACCGACTATCTGTTTAGCTATATCAGCAGCCTTCAGGTGGAGCACTTCTCATTGATTTGGAGATTTACCACTAGAGAGTTTCGTTAAAAGTAACCATGCTTTTTTACTGCTGTGGGTAAAGTTTATATCTTCAACAGTTTTAACACATTTTTCTCTCCTGGCACTGTCTACTAGAAAGTGCAACAGCAGATTAGCCTTGTTGGAGTTTTTGTGTCATTAAACTCTTTGTACAGGTCATTTGATTCTTAACTCCATCCTGGTATATACTCCTTTCTGTATCCTCTCGGTATGCAAACTTTAGCTATGGACAAGACGAGACTAATTTCTTAATAGTCTCGTAATTTCTTATTGTGTGAAATGATCATAATTTCTTATTGTAGGAGGAATGAACCTGATGCTATCATCAAGCCTGTTGGTTGGATGCTATCATAATAAGCCTCCCAATGTGCTTTATTGAAGTTCCGTATAAGCCTTGGTAAAAATCAAATTATTGTAATCCCAATGAAAGCAGCACTGGCCTATGTTGAGAGTGGAGAAAAGCATCAAGAACTTTCCTAATTGGTTTTGGGCTTGATGATCGATCACATGAGCAGAAGCTTAAGTCGGGACAATGACCTCGACGCCAACGAGCCGAATAAAAAGTGGCTGAATCTTTAGCATCAAAGATCAGGAAAAGGTTGTTTGTTTCAGCCCAATCAGTAAGCTTTCTGAAATTCTCATCATCTGTGTTATAGGCCCATTGGCTATGGTGACTGTTGAAGTCCCGCACATAGAGGACACGATGTTCAAAACTTGGCAAATTCCTATCATCAGGGCACTGGATGTTCGGAGGATTATAAACATTTACTATTGTAGTTTCTGACACTTGGATTGCCAAGACAAAGTTATCACCATCAGAGCTCTTATTGGTAATTGACATATTGTCCATGTCATTCTTTACATAAGTTGCAATACCATACACCCTATGGCCAATAGAATCAACAAGTCTTTTCCAGGAATATTGCCTCTTGCACTATTGTTATCTTCGATATGTGTCTTGTAATGCAAGGATATCTACATTGTTTTCTAGAAGGACCCTACTGATGCACTCACTCTTCGCCTTGCTTAAACACTCAGCGTTAAAATGGACTACATTTAAAATAGAATCTTTTATTTTGAAATTAGTTCGGTCCTCAAAAGGGCCTTTTTTATTTTGTGTGGTAGCTGCCATAGCTATGAAATCACAAATTTGTGACGGTCCAGCTACGAGGTTTGTTGCTCGTTTAGAACTACCTAGTGAATACGTACAGCTTTAAAGATTTGCTGTAGACACAAACATCATCCCCCACTATGTGATGATGGGGGGATGATGTTTGAACTATGTGTTTGTAATGAGCATAACAAATGAGTTAAAGTTCCCATTTAAAGTTTATTGTAAAATTTGTACTTTTTGAGATCCTAATAGTGGCTACCTTGAGTAGATTACCCTGTGTATCAATTATTATGGTAGTAATAATAAATAAAGAGTTATATTAAGTTAGAAATTACATTTATTAAACTAGATTTCATGTGTTTTATTGCATTTACATTCAATTAAAAAATAATATTAGAGATTCTGGAGAAAACTGTACAATCTATTAAATACTAGTGTCATTAGTGTACATCTCTTTACTCAATAAACAATTTACAACAAAACAATTTACAAGGAGAAAGGACGTGTCACAAGTACAATGAAAAAGAAACAAATCTCATTCCTTGGACTCTCAAATAAGATACCTCAGGAGATATTGAGCCAAATGGTAGGGCAGAAACCTAAAATCCTTCAATGGTTAGATGGCTTATACTAATTTTTGTATAAATACATATTTCCTCTAAAATAATAAATTACATGTGATCCACTCGGTTCAAGAGGTTCATGCACGGCTCATTCTTAAAGTTGTACCTGAAAAGTTTATTGATAAATTAATATATATTCACTGTTCAATGTAATATATTATTATTTTTAGACACTACTTTCGGCTTTTGTGAAAAAAAGCAGTTACCCTCAATGGTAGGGTGGCAACCTGAAATCTCTCAAAGGATGGAAGGCTCATACTAATTTTTTCATAGAAACATATTTCCTCTAAAATAATAAATTACTCACCTGTGATCTAGACAATTCAATAGTTTCATGCACAGCTTGTTCTGAAAGTTCCACCTGAAAAGTTGATTGATGAATTAATATGTTTACAAAATACTTTATATACAGAAGAAGCCATTCTTATTAGATAGAGAAAGGAGAAAGTAGAGATAGATCAACAATGTAAAGTAATAAAATGAAAAATATTTATCTTGTCTCAAGTAAATTAAGGAGATGATGGTGGAATGATATGACCAGGATAGAAGATAAAATTAGATTTTGGACTAGCTTCTAATGAAACAGTTTAGAAATATATAGAACCTGTCATTAGTACAATTAAAAAGAAACAAATCTCATTCTTTTGACACTTAATCAGGATACCTGTGGAGAGATTACGCCAAAAGATCATAAGCTATGAAACAGTAAAAAAAAAGAGGTATTGTTGAACTATATATATCGTATGGTTTTTTTGTCAACTACCATTCGTTAATTTTTTTTCTTTAAGCTGTGATATATATTTTGATTAAGATCCAAAAGTCATGTAATATATAATATAAAATAAAAGTGATCTCCTGTCACAAAGCTAAATCCAATCCATCAAGCCATTTATGACCTGCCTTACTTATTCTGTTTATACTAGCCAATCCCTACGTGAAAGAACGCAGGGGATAATCTTTAATTATGTAATCCATTGTTTGGATGGACTCCCCGCAATCACATGACTGATCTAGTGTCAATCCCCATTTATGCTTCCATCTACCCACGCCAGTACGGAACCGATTCAAAAGTGTCCATTCCCTCCGAGGGAGGTTCATTCCACCTACAGGTAAGTATTGATGGAACTTATAGCGTCCATCAAAACTCTTCCACGCTATGGCCCAGTTAGTATTTGGCAAAAAATTTGAACTGCTCAACTGGGAAGCAGTATGTAGAGGTGGGTTTCAAGATTTTAAGCTACCGTTCTGACGAGGAAGATCCTGGGTATTGGGGAGGTGCGGGGCATTCAACATCTTATTGAATTTTGTAAGTAGTGCCTCCTGACGTCTTATCTCTGGAGGAGCTATATTGCACAGTACCGGGAGCCAAGGAAGTGGAGTTGCCATGAGAGTACCACTAATAGCTCTATTAAGTTGGACATAAATCACTTTTGTATGTGCACTATTTAGCCATACGGGAGCAGTGTATTCAGCAGCGGAATATACCAAAGACAAAGCAGTTATACGCAGGATGTGTGTCTTGGCTCCCCAAGTTGTTCCAGCAATACGATGTTGTACATTTGCCCTGGTTTTAATTTTAGCTGCTGTTTATTTGAAGATAGCTTTTCCAAGGGTGTCATTTGACTCTTTTTTTATATCAATCATGTAAAGCACGTGTTTGTCCGAAGGTTGGCGAGCTGACTTTGATAAGCTGACTATCCCTTTAGCTATATCTGAGGCCTTTGGGTGAAGCACTTCTGATTGATTTGGAGATTTACCAGAAGAGAGTTTCCTTAAAAGTGACCACGCTTTTCTACTGCTGTGGGTAAAGTTTATATCTTCAACAGTTTTAACCCATTTTGACAGTTCAACAGTTTTGAACCAAGACTTGCTTGTGGTTCAAGAAACGTTTACCTTTTTGCTAGATAAATATTTAGATTTTATTTTTAAGTTGTTTAGTTTATATTTTGTTGGGGGGGGGGCAATTACTAATAATTTTCTTTTAAAGAACAGGGTTCTTGGGTAGTTCTTCATTTTATTGTTCCCATTAGGACTGCCCAGTTTAGCTTGCTGGATTTCGGAGTATTTATTAATTTAATTCTTTTGTTTAGTTTTTTTTTAACATTTCCAAATTGGCCTAACCTTCAAATTGTCTTTTATTGCACGAAGCCTTGTAAGTTCAGCTGCTGTTTTAAAATTTTATCCTTTTGTTATCTGTAGTTATTGTTTCCTAGTTGTAGTTTATTTATTCTTGTATTCTGTTATTTAATTATTCTTATATGTGGTCATTGTTATTATTTATTTATTATTGTTATATTTTTTAGAGATTTATACATATTTTGATAAATACTTAGGCCTAATCATTTTCATTTACATTTTATGATACTTTGTACTGTTGATATTTGTCCATATAAATTTCTGTAGCTGTAACTGATAATTATTTAGAGTAACTTTTCACAAACGGTCAAAAGCCGGTTTTGTCTTAAAATGTTTTAATTTTTTTTCTGTCCCTTAATATTTTTGTAATACTTTTGATTTTAATGGTTTTTTTAATTTTCATGTAATAAACAGTATTTTGGCCATTCAACTTGTTTTTTTTTTCTGTATCGTCCTCCTGAGTCCGGTGCCTTCGCACCTACCCTCGACGGGTCCAGCAATGTTTTGATAGTACGAGGGTGGGTTGCCAAGGCTAGCAGATCGTGGTTTTGCTTGCTTTTGCTACGTAAAAAAAGGTTAAAGGTAAAAAAAATCACAAAATAAAGGGGTTGCTGAAAATAAGTAGTGTTAATGTTTTTAAAAATAAAAAAAAATTAATAATTTGGAAACAAAAAAAGTGTGGAAGTTACAGTAAGGCTTTCCTAAGTCGAGTTTGTTGGTTTTTTGTTAGAAAAATAAATAATAATAATAAAAAAAATAGTTGTACTGGCTCAGGAGGGATTTCAGGTTTTTGTATTCTAGGTTTTTGTTTTTCAGTGTTTTGTGTTGTCTTCATCGTGACAGGTGTCTTTTTCATCTCTCTTTGCCCTGGAGCCAGGCCTTGTGTCAAATTTGACTGATTGAATTTTTGGTTTTTGTGTTTCTGTGCCAACATGAATTTCTATGTGGCATATTTGAATAAGTAAGAGTTGATTTTTAAGGTTAAGGTTTGTGGGGCTGTGCTGGTTGCCAGTGTGGTAGAGTTATGGAGGCAGCTGAGGGAGTTGTTGAGTTCTGGTGCTGCTGTTGCCTGGAGAGAGGGGTTGAGCGTTGCTAAATAGCTTGAAGCTTGTAGGCCTCTGCTGGAAGAGTGGGAAGGTGCTGTAGAGGATTTTGTGGAGAATCCTCCCTCCAAGAGTGACAGGACTAAGTGTCTTGTTAGGGTAGGCCAACTAGGTTGTAAGTTGCATCTCATTAACCAGGCAGGGAAGCATGAGGTGACCGATAGGACTTAGTTGCAGGAGAGTTTGGTGGTGTTGGAGCGGGTCACTCAAGCTCTCACCAGCCTGTCTACAGCTACAGTTGAAAGGCTGCCTCTGTCCTTTCCAACTAGTGCTCCATCACTGGGACCGACAGTAGTCCCCGAGCCATGCTTGTCTGAGGTTGCTGTTATTTTGGCTGCTCAGCCTGTTTTGTCTATGGGAGTCACTCCAGTTCCGGCCTTTTCTTGCAGACCTGCGTCGCTACCTTCTAAGCAAATGTATTCTTATCACAAGTTGCTCAACCCATTAACACCGTTGCTGCATGGTATTTCTTCTGCCGACGGGTTGAATCTTGAAGCACTTTTGAACTTCTTTGGTCATCTTCTTCAACTTAAGGATTTTCGGGGACTGGAGGAGCTTCCCTTCTCATCTTATTGTGTCCTTCTGTCCGGGCAGCCTTTCTGTCTGGGAGAACAGAACATTCTGCGTCAATTGGTACCAAGTTTGTAGCGCTTGTTTTATGATAAACATATGTTTTATTGAGTTTTACAAAAGAGCACGTGACGTGGCTACTTTCGTGATTGCTTATAAGTTTGAAAATAGCACGCGAAGCACCAGGATTAAGTGTTTTAGAAGAAGTTCAACCAGAAGTGTACTTCAGTAGAACTTTGTTTACCTGTGAAAGACTTGTTTGTGGTTCAAGAAATAAATATTTAGATTTTATTTTTAAGTTGTTTAGTTAATATTTTTTTGGGGGGGGGGGCAATATATAGTAATTTTCTTTTAAAGAATGGAGTTCTCAGGTAATTCTTTATTTTATTGTTCCCATTAGGAGTCGCCCAGTTTATCTTGCTGGATTTCCGCGTAATTATTAACTTAATTTTTATGTTTAATTTTTTTTTAACTTTTCCAAATTGGCCTAACCTTTCCAAATTGTACTGTTGATATTTGTACATCTTGTTTTCTTTATTTATTTTGCCTCAAGGCCATATGTACATATTAATTTCTGTAGCTTTAATTGATAATGATTTAGAGTAACTTTTCACAAATGGTCAACAGCCAGTTTTGTCTTTAAATGTTTTAATTTTTTTTCCTGTCACTTAATATTTTTTTTAATACTTTTGATTTTAATGTTTTTTTGTAATTTTCATGTAATAAATAGTATTTTTGCCATTAAACTTGTGTTTATTTGTTCTGTGTCGTCCTCCTGAGTTCAGTGCCTTCACACCCACTCTCGATGGGTCCAACAATGTTTTGATAGAATGAGGGTGGGTTGCAAAAGGTTGTTCATTTCAGCCCAGTCAAGCTTTCTGCCATTCTCATCGTCGTTGTTGTAGCCCTATTGGCTATGGTGACTGTTAAAGTCCCCCACATAAAGGACAGGATGTTCAAAACTTGGCAAAATCCTATTGCCAGGCCATTGAATGTTAGGAGGCTTATAAACATTGACTATTGTAGTGTCTGACACTTGGATTGCCAAGACAAAGATGTCACCATCAGAGCTCTTATATGTAATTGACACATTGTCCATGTCATTCTTTACATAAGTTGCAATACCATACACCCTATAGCCAATGGAATCAACAAGTCTGTGTCCAGGAATATTGCCTCTTGCACTATTGTTATCTTTGATATGTGTCTTGTAATGCAAGGATATCTACATTGTTTTCTAGAAGGACCCTATTGATGCACTCACTCTTCGCCTTGCTTAAAACCTCAGCGTTAAAATGGACTACATTTAAAATAGAACTTTTTATTTTTAAATTAGTTTGGTCCTCAAAAGGGCCTTTTTTATTTTGTGTGGTAGCTGCCATAGCTGGGAGATCACAATTTTGTGATGGTCCAGCTACCAGGTTCGTTGCTCGTTTAGAACTACCTAGGGAATACGTACAGCTTTAAAGATTTGCTGTAGACACAAACATCATCCCCCACTATGTGATGATGGGGGGATGATGTTTGAACTATGTGTTTGTAATGAGCATAACAAATGAGTTAAAGTTCCCATTTAAAGTTTATTGTAAAATTTGTACTTTTTGAGATCCTAATAGTGGCTACCTTGAGTAGATTACCCTGTGTATAAGTTATTATGGTAGTAATAATAAATAAAGAGATATAAAAAGTTAGAAATTACATTTATTAAACTAGATTTCAAATGTTTTATTGCATTTAACATTCAATTAAAAAATAATATTAGAGATTCTGGAGAAAACTGTACAATCTATTAAATACTAGTGTCATTAGTGTACATCTCTTTACTCAATAAACAATTTACAACAAAACAATTTACAAGGAGAAAGGACGTGTCACAAGTACAATGAAAAAGGAACAAATTTCATTCCTTGGACACTCAAATAAGATACCTCAGGAGATATTAAGCCAAATGGTAGGACGGGCACCTAAAATCCTTCAATGGTTAGATGGCTTATACTAATTTTTGTTTAGATACATATTTCCTCTAAAATAATAAATTACTCACATGTGATCCACTCGGTTCAGGAGGTTCATGCACAGCTCGTGCTAAAAATTGCACCTGAAAAGTTGATTGATAAATTAATATATTCACTGCTCAATGTAATAAATTATTATTTTTAGACACTACTTGCAGCTTTTGTGAAAAAACGCAGGTACCCTCAATGGTAGGGTGGCAACCTCAAAACCCTCAATGATGAAATGGCTTATACTAATTTTTTGTATACATACATATTTCCTCTAAAATAATAAATTACTCACCTGTGATCTAGACAATTCAATAGTTTCATGCACAGCTCGTTCTGAAAGTTCCATCTGAAAAGTTGATTGATAAATTAATATATTTACATAATATTTTATATAAAGAAGGGGCCATTCTTATTAGATAGAGAATAGAGAAAGGAGATATTATTTCTCTATCTAATAATAAGAGATGCTCAACAATGTAAAGTATTAAAATGAAAAATCTTTATCTTGTCTCAAGTAAATTAAGGATAAAGGATGATGATAAATTAAGTAAATTATGGGATTATATGACCAGTATAGAAGATAAAATTAGATGTTAGACTAGCTTCCAATGAAACAGTTTACAAGGAGATAGAACCTGTCATCAGTACAATTAAAAAGAAACAAATCTCATTCCTTGGACACTTAATCAGGACACCCTAGGAGAGATTACACCAAAAGATCGTAGGAGAGCTATGGAACAGTAAAATATTTAAAAGATGGATTGTGGAACTATAGATATATATATCGTATGGTTTTTGTCAGCTACCATTAAAACAGTCTGGCCTTGTCTGCCGAGTAGATAAGAAGTCTGCATATCGCTCTGCTTGTCACATCCTTTTAATGGTAACTAACCACCATCTCGTTTATTACTTCTGTTAAATATACATCTTTAACCATGTTTTACATAGTTAAATATCTTTGAAATGGTAATCTGCAGCGTCTGTAAGTCGTCTATCAAAGCTGATTCGGAGATTAAGTGTGCGGGAGTGTGTAAAAGTGTATTTCACATTGCATGTGTCAAAGGTGATGGTGACAGTGTTACTACATGCTCTTCCAAGACCTAGAAATGTAAGGACTGCCGTCTCTCATCTAATAGCAGTAAGTCTTCTCTTGCAAGTACGGAAATCACCAAAGAGTGTCTTGTACATGTAATTGAGGACTTAAAAAAGGAGGTGTTCACCGAATTGAAATCTGTTAAATCTGAAATGAAGGACATGTTAACACCTATGCAGTTCCTTTCAGACAAGGTGGACACTTCTAATGCACTGATGCAAGAAATGAGACAGGATATGGCTACAATCAAGAGGGAAAATGTAGACCTGCAAGTAATTCATCCCTAAAACAACAGGTTGGCGAAATGCAAGAAAGGATTCGTAACTTGGAACAGTACAGTTGGAAGAATAATGTCGAGATTAGTGGAATCCCATCTACAACCCAAGAAAACATCAAGGAAATTGTGAAGGACGTAGGAGCCGTCCTGGGAGTGGAGGTGTTACCGAGCCACATCGCTGCTGCACACAGGATCCCGTCCTACAGGAAAACAAAAACACCATCCCTGGTAGTACAGTTCCATGACCAGGACCTCAAGGAAGCTCTTCTAAAGAATTTTAGGGAGGCAAGGTCCAAGGGTGCTTATCTCACCGCTGATGGGATCAATGGCGTTTTTCCTCATGATAGAGGAGTTAACGACCATCTTTCTCCAGATAACAAACAGTTCCTTGCCAACCTTAAGAAGGAGTGTCACTAGATCGATTACAACCTTGTGTAGTGCTGTGATGGGAAGTTCTTTGTCTGCAAAGCTGCTGGAGAGAAGGTTGTGAGAGTGAGTACAAACGATGACATTGACAAGCTTAAATGTGTTAGTACAAGTAATATTCATTTGTTTTACAACTGTGTTCTTTATCATTTTAATACTTATACATTTTTGGTTTCACACTTTTTTCTTCTTAGTTTATGTTTTAATTTGTTTAATAGTATTATAGTATATATTTTTTTAAATTAAATAAATAATTCTTAATAATATAACTATAAATATGTATTACAACAATTTAGATGTATTTTATGACTCAAAATGTAATGATGGCTATTAAACTTAATACATACTAACATTAGAAGTATGACGAAAAACTTTCAGAAATAAGTCAAGTCAAAAACAAATTCATTTTATAGTACGGTACTAAGTGGAATCTGGATTAATGATTATGAAATAGATTTATTTAAATTATCAGGCTATAATTTATTCTCCAAATGCAATAACAACTACAGAGCAGGTGTTCTATGTTATATTCATGAGAGTATTAATGTATCGGAATGTAACACTAAAATGGAAACTGCTGATTCATTGCTTTTGAATGTAAAATGTGGTCACACATATTTCAATTTATTTTGTCTCTATAGATTACATAATTACTAAGAAATAAACTTCACAAATGAGCTCTTGAATATTTTACTAACTTTAAATAACAATATAATTTACATTTGTGATATAAATATTAACTTAATTTCTTATAATAGTAGTAATTTAGTACAAGAATATGCTAATTTAATGAGCAATAATGGTTTTATTTCACTTGTTAATATTCCAACAAGAATTACTGAAACTTCTAAATGAACTATAGACCATATTTTTGTTAGGTATTCTAAAACTGATTTATTTCATAGTGCAGTGTTTGATCTAGGTATCAAAAACAATTTACATGTAGATAGAACCTGTCACAAGTACAATGAAAAAGAAACAAATCTCATTCCTTGGCCACTTAATCAAGATACATCAGGAGATATTAAGCCAAATGGTAGGACGGGCACCTAAAATCTTTCAATGGTTAGATGGCTTTTACTAATTTTTGTTTAGATACATATTTCCTCTAAAATAATAAATTACTCACCTGTGATCCACTTGGTTCAAGAGGTTCATGCACAGCTCGTTCTAAAAGTTGCCCCTGAAAATTTGATTGATAGATTAATATATTCACTGTTCAATGTAATATATTATTATTTTTAGACACTCATTACAGCTTTTGTGAAAAAACGCAGGTACCCTCAATGGTAGAGTGGCAACCTCAAAACCCTCAATGGCTGGATGGCTTATACTAATTTTTGTATACATACATATTTCCTCTAAAATAATAAATTACTCACCTGTGATCTACACAGTGAGACCCATCCCCCCCCCCAATGCTGGAAAGCGTGCCAACTGGGGGATGGCTCAAAACAAGTCGAGCGATGGGATCATGGGTGGCAGTTGGAGGGTCAAAATAAAACTCGGCAGCTGAGCAAACTAAATTTATTATCAAGAAAACTGCAAAACTGGCTGGCAGAAGGCCACAATGAAAATTCGCACTTAAATAAATAACAAGATAACAAAAATTAACAATACAATGACACAAGCTACAAAAACACTTAACGCTACAAATACCAAAATTAACCCCTACATGGCCTATCTGCAGTTTAGCCTGAGACACCCAAAACGTAAGACAATTTATTAACAATTTAAAAGTGAACATTTAGAAACAATTTTGATAACCCCAAATAATCCCGGCAATTTAGCCCCACATCTCATGATTCCACCGAGGCCAGGGAGTAAGCCGGAATCCCTGGGCAGCTCCGAATTAGAAGTTAAGTAAAAGAACAATAATTCCCTTTTGGTGAGTTTAAAAACTAAACAATTTTCAAAAAAATATAACACGGCACCGTTCTAGTAAAAAGTCCCTTGAAGACACCCAAAATACACTACATGAAAAATAAATAACTAACACCCACTATATCCCTAGGCCTAAAACATACAATAAATAATAACCTAATTTAACAGTAGGGACCTAACAAAAATAAACTCTAAAATATATAACAACAAATTAAACTAAATAACAATAAATATTAACGTAAGTTTTTTTTCTTTTCTTTTTTCTTAAATTTGAGATATCGATATCAATGTCCCCATGGCTGTTTCAGAGAATCACTGTTCTAGTTTTAGGCCTAGGCCACATAAGGTTCCACAAACATTTTTTTTTCTTCTCTTTTTTCTGTATTTCACTGAGTATCAACCCCCAGCTCAGTCGCCGGGAAAACAAGATGGAAAGCACTGACCTGAGGACAGAAGACTCCTACCCAAAGATGTAGGTGGGGCAGCAGGGTCGCCAATGGCCTCTATACATGGTCCTCAGGCCAGGCGGGCAGTGTAGAATGGTCGACCATTCCCGGACGGCAGGCCGAGGGAGAAAGTCCCACTCAAGGACCCTGGAGTTTTGAGTCTCTAGCCGCTCATCTTTAGTCGATCGGCCGCAGAGAACAATCTAGAACAATCCAACAGACGGCCAACCCGACAGACCAAAGCTGAAACACGGAACGAACGAATCCGAGCCAACGGCCACCAAAGGCGCAAGCGGTCTCAGGCAGCCCGGCAGACAACGACGAAAAAAACGAAATGTACCGGTCAAAACGACCGGGTACAACCTCCCTCTGCAAAACCTCAACACACCCAGGCAGGGGAGAAAACTTGGTACCTCAGGGAACCCAACAGAAGAAGAAAAAGTAACCTCCGAAGAGTGGTGTTCCAAGGACGCTAAAGAGAATCTAAGAGGGGAAACCCCTCGAACAGGGAGCAAACTACCCTGACTGTCGGGCCCGACAAGAAAAGAGAGAAAGAGACTCTCTCAGAACAGCCACCTAGGGCGCAAAGGTGATCAATCTCTTTGCCCCAAGAAACCCCCAGGAACACCAACTCCTGGATCAACCGTTCCCCGGAAAGCCTTAAGCTGGGACACATGGGCTTTTCTGAACACCCTGCCTGACTGGGGATCAACCAGCAGAGCAGTCACCGGTGACAAAAACCTGTCGATGCGGTGGGGACCAGACCACCAATAGCACAACTTTGCAGCTCTTCGTTCCGCGGCCGAACTGACCGGGTGAGCCTGACAAAGAACCAGATCTCCAACCTGAAAAGGGTTAGGAGTACGACCCTTATCATACCTCCTCCTTACTCTCTCTCTAGCACGTAGCAGGTTGCGCCGAGCAGCCCGCCACGTGGACACTACGTCAGTGGCACCTGGCGTAGTTACAAGATCCTCTAGCCTCCACAAGTTGGACAACGGGTTGTTAGGAGGGTAGCCATGTAGAATCTCGAAGGGAGTGGCATTGTGACTCTCATGCTTGGAAGAATTGAAAGCAAGCTGGAGCCAAGAGAGACTCTCATCCCAGGTGTTCTGCTTCTCAGCATGGAAAGTAATAAGGGCAGACCGAAGATTACGGTTGAACCGCTCTGCATGAGAAGGCTGTGGGTAATAAGGAGAGGTAGTCACATGCCTGATACCATTGCCAAAACAGAACCTACGAAACTCGTGTGAGGTAAACTGGCTACCGTTGTCGGACACAAGAGTAGAAGGCACACCAAAGTGCTGGAAGAGTTGGGACTGGAGAGCACGGATGGTGAGCTTAGCCGTAGCACTCCGAAGTGGGAAAAGCCAAACGAACTTCGAGAAAGCATCCACACAAACAAGTAGGTAGGAGCTACCTGACTTGCTACGGGGAAAAGGACCCACGTAGTCGATGAACACCTTCTCAAAAGGACGCTCGGCCACCTCAGAAGATAACAGCCCTAACCTTGCATTCTGACTAGGCTTGCTGAGAAAGCACAGGTGACAAGCCCGCACTCTGCCCGCAACATCCCGGTCCATGCCCTTCCAGATGAAGTACCTACAAATCTTAGCGATGGTCTTATGAATGCCAAGATGACCGCCCACAAGGGAAGAGTGATAATATTGAAAGACCATCGGTACTAGATGACTAGGCAGCACTACACGGGGTTCACCCCTCTGTCGAGGACGGCAACAGAGTACCCCTTTGGACAGAAAATAGGGAGGGTGGGCACCTCCCTCTTGAAGCTCACCTAAGATGACTGACAGCTCAGGATCTTTCTGCTGATGGGACAGTAGGTCGTCAAAAGCCAGAGGAAAATCCAGAAGAACAGCACCACACTGAGCAACAGCCTCAGTCGGTGG
Source organism: Stictocephala bisonia (assembly GCA_035578905.1). Lineage (NCBI taxonomy): Eukaryota > Metazoa > Arthropoda > Insecta > Hemiptera > Membracidae > Stictocephala > Stictocephala bisonia. Next base: position 248,895 of record JAQJVL010000542.1, on the reverse strand, counting down.
ATCATTGGGTTCATGATACATGCGGGAAAGAGCATCCGCGATGACATTCTGGGTACCCCTAAGATGTTGGACTCGGAACTTAAAAGCAGAAATTTTGACCACCCAGCGACCAATTTTCCCAAGCTGTCTGGGATGGGCAAGAAGCCAAGATAGTGCCTGATTGTCCGTCTCCAGCAAGAACTCAGCGTGTTCCAAGAAACGCCGAAACTTGTCCGTACCAAAGACAACAGCCAGACACTCTAACTCATAGATGGAAGAAGTTTTCTTTTCCTGGTGAGACAACGTCCTCGAAGCAAAAGCGATGGGCTGCCTGACCCCATCAAACTCCTGAGAAAGAACAGCAGCAATGGCGGAGGAGGAGGCATCAGTCTGAAGAATAAATTCTCTGCTAAAATCAGGCATACGCAGGACAGGAGGTTGCATGATAGCCTCCTTGAGAGCATCAAAGGCAGTCTGCTGAGCTTGGCCCCACACAAAAGGGACACCTTTCTTCCGCAACTCGTTCAACGGGGCAGCAAGCTCGGCCACGTTAGGGATGAACCTCCGGTAAAAATTCACCATCCCCACAAAACGGGCAATTCCCTTGGCATCTTTGGGAGGAGGAAAATCCCGAATGCCCTGGGTCCTCGCAGGATCAATGCAGATGCCTCGAGAAGATATGAGATGACCCAGAAAAGAAATCTCAGGACGAGCAAAAGTGACTTTCTCTGGATTGACGGTAAGGCCAGCTGATTTAAGGCGACTAAGAACTTCCTCCAGATGTTGCATGTGTTCCTCAAAAGTCTCACTGTAGACAAGAAGGTCGTCCAGGTAATTGAAGACAAACTTGAATTTCACATTATGGAAGATGGAATCAAGCAGACGAGTAAGAGTCTGGGCACCCACAGCAAGACCCATAGGAACCCTAGTGAACTGATAGAGATTCCAGGGAACACAGAAGCTAGTCATAGGCCGTGATTCCTTCTTCAATGGAATCTGATGGTAGGCCTGGTTCAAATCAAAAACACTGAAAAACTTAGCCTTACCGAACCAATCAAACGCAGAATGCAAATCAGGCAGAGGTACCGAGTCAATAGCGACCTTAGCGTTGAGCCTCCGATAATCCATCACAAGCCTAGACTTACCATTAGGCTTGGGCACAAGAAAAGCTGGACTGGCATAAGCGGAACGAGACGGTTCAATCACACCCTTGCTCAGAAGATCTTCAATCATAGCCCTCATAACCTCCATCTTTGGGGAGCAAGTTTGTACGGATGACTTCTAACTGGCTGAGGATCGGTGAGGTGGATCTCATACTCCAGAAGAGAAGTGACCCCAAGCTCAGGCGTAAGCACATCAGGAAACTGCAAACACAGCCTCCTAATAGCCTCCGCCTGCTCAGGGGGGAGATGACCAACTGGATCCACCTTGGGTTGTTCGGGCTCACAACCCACCTCTCTGACTGCAGGAGGGCAGTCAGAATCACCTACTAGAGGCACCAAAACTCGCCGATTAAACTTAAAAACATCTGGCGCTTCTGGAGGTCAAGCACCATACCACTTTTAGAGATAAAGTCTGCCCCTAGGATACAAGAAACCGCCAGGTCCTTGGCAACAAGAAAACCCCAACTCCAGGAAAATCCTTCAATTTTAAAATGTAAAAACGCCTTTAGAAGTATAGGTAGAGGAGTTTGGGATGCCGTCCAGCACGTGATAGAAGAAGGCTCGGTGTGCCTGACAAGTCCTAAGGCGTCAAGGGACTCAAAAAGAGAAAGGCTGATGATACTGCATGCCGAACCAGAATCAAGAAGGGCTCGACACACCGTACCACCAAAAGAAACAAAAACGCCAGGACACACCGAGGTGACCGCACTAAGTCCCAGGGAAGCCATGCCAGCAAGGCCCGAAAAATCCCCGACACTCCTGCTATGGGCACGTGTCAGAGGCAAATGGCCACGGTCACTCGCAACAACGCGGGGAGCTACTGTGGAGGCAGTTCAACAGTTCAAGAGGTTCATGCACAGCTCGTTCTGAAAGTTCCACCTGAAAAGTTGATTGATGAATTAATATGTTTACAAAATACTTTATATACAGAAGAAGCCATTCTTATTAGATAGAGAAAGGAGAAAGTAGAGATAGATCAACAATGTAAAGTATTAAAATAAAAAAATCTTTATCTTGTCTCAGTTAAATTAAGAAAGATGATGGTGGGATGATATGACCAGGGTAGAAGATAAAATTAGATTTTAGACTAGCTTCTAATGAAACAGTTTATAAGGAGACAGAACCTGTCATGAGTACAATTAAAAAGAAACAAAACTCATTCCTTAGACAAACAAACACCCACTGACACAGAAAAGCAGAAGTCATTCATGTCCATTCCATATACAGGTACGCCTAACCTTTCAGAAAAAATCAGACGCAAAGCTAGGAAATACAAAATCAGAACATCACTCAACACACAAAATACATTAAGACAGTCTTTAACCAATCCTCCAAAAATGTGGTATATTGCATTACTTGTGAATGCAATGAAAAATACATAGGGGAAACAAAAATACCACTAGAAGTTAGACTAAAAGAACACAAAAATAACATTAAAAAAGGAGACACTACAAATTCTAAATTGGCTGAACATGCTTGGAACAATGAACACAAATTTAACTGGGATAACACTAAAATACTTCACAGGGAACCACATTTTTTTAAATGTAAATTCATCGAAGGTGCCTTTATGAAACTAAATAATGAACAAATAATCAGTAAAAGTAGCATAGAAGTTAGACACATGTGGTTCCTTTACTTAAAAACACACTTGATAAAAAGTTCAGTACACTAATGACATCATCTAACCAGAATCCTACACCACCTGCACCTACAACAAGAAGACACCCCATGAGCCTACGTCCTCGTACCTGAGTCACCGCATTCCTGGCAATCTCGGAGCGTACGTCCCTGACCACGTCAGTCTATGGATGGTTCTTGTGAGTGTAGTGTGTATTTTTGTCTTGTCCCCGTGTTTTATCACCTTGGAGGGAACTTCGTAAACTCTGCATTTGGATTGTATCATCCTCACTTCGTGCCTGGGACGTCTAGACGCCATCGTCACTGCGGGTCGTAAGACTTAATCATTTTGTAATATTTGATTATTATATTGTTTTATTCCTAATAATTGTTGTCTGTTAAGGTTAAAGTGTATTTGTAATAGTTAATTAGATTGGATAGTAGTCTCAGTCCTTCCGAGTCACATATATCATTTTTTGTACATGCTTAATGTTATTTTAAATTAATAGTGTTTTTCAGGTACCTTATATTTATTTTATTTATGATTAGTTAGTATAATCTCATTTCAGTCTGATTTGAATATTAATTTAATTGTGTTTTAACATTTTTTCGTTGATTTCGTGACCTTGGCACGCCTAATTGGTTATATTAATTTAACTTTGTTAAAATTTTTATATTTAGCAGAAGTTTATTTTGTTGTACCCCCTTCTATGATCTAGGTTAAAATGTGGATAGTTCAATTCAATTCAAATATATTTATTACTTGCGAAAAATTACAATTTTTACAAGCAGTTTATATTTATCTCTCTAGCTCAAGGCTAATTGAGAGAAAAACTATAATTTGTTTACAATTATGGTGTTACAATTACATGTGAAACATATTTTTACACATTTAAATTATAGTAAATTTTTTTTTTTTTTTTTAACTTCCTTAAATCAAAAACAATACAACAATAAATTAGATATCAATAATTATAAAAATTTTAAATAAATAACAAAACAAACAATGGAATAAATGTAACATTGGACTATTATATATACAACAAAACAACTCAATAAAATCTTTAGAATCAACAAAAAACAAAAACAACAAGAAACCAGTTTTAAATCCTAAAATTTACAAACACAATTATACTAAAAAAATTATTAAGTATGTGAAATAATTCAATAAAAAATAAATCATACCATATTTTTCTCGCCTATCATTCAAAGACACAAAAACAAAATCTTAAACTAAAGGTTAATTTTAAAAGGGTTTGTTATCTTTCTGATTCATAGTTTCTTGTGGTATGCCGATTTCACCCAATATTTAAACCCAAGTTATTATTATAGATAAGTTTATTAGTTTAAGAACGTAGTTTTATAACATATTTGTGTAGATGTAATTTAGTTTTTAGCACTTGAAAAAGGTTTGGGTTCTACCAAATCAAAACGTCGTGATTGGTAATTTTCACGTATAGATGGCAAATGTCCAACAAGCTTTGTCTTCCCCACTTTCATCACTCGCTATGCTCATGAGGTAAGCTTAGCCTTCGGTCTCGCCTGGGAACTCTATTTTTATGCCCTTTGTGGAACTCGGCCTGTGGCCTCGTTGTGGAGCCCGGCCTATGGCCTCGCCAAGAAAATCTGCTTCATTGAGCAACCGTGTCCCCAACCGGAAAATACATATGATTGTGGTATATACAAGATGTATTTTGCAGAAACAATAATAGATTACATACTAAATTGTACCAACAACAAACGATGGCTATCAGACGAACTAGACCTGACAGATTTGACAAATATGAGTATGATATCTACGAGATCGCACATTACATATGTTCTCTTTAATATTACTTTTATTGATACAAAGACAGTCAAACATTTGATACTTCAATCTAACTTTAAGAATACATTTCTTCTTTTATAAAACTTTTAATAAATTAATTTGACTGTGCGTTTCCCTTGGCAAGAAAGAAGCAAAAGCAAAACTGTAATAATAATTTCTGAAACTTTCAGCACTTCAAGCGAGAAAACAAGTATATTAAAATAATACCAAGAGTAAAAGAGTCACAGAATCACTATTAAAAATTTTAATCCATCAAGCAAAATATGGGTTACTATAAGTAATTTCAAAGTTACTTGAAGTTGAAGTTACGGCTAATTGAAAAATGGTGAACAAATTTCAAAATTTGACCTAAGTAATTGTAATATTTTGTATAAAATATATATTTGTGAAGCTATAAGAGCAATTCAACATTCACTTGATTAAAAATAATACATTATAAGTTAAGCTTTTTATTATTTTTAAATGGTAGAACATGCCTCTCTAATATCTAATATTGTTGAAATAAGGATTTCTCAAACTTTCAGCGCTCCTAGCAGCGAAACGGTTAAGTATGAGTATATCAAAATAATACCAAGAGTAAACAATTTTTAAAATCACTATAAAACCTAAATCCATCATAAAAAATAAGGGTTCCTATAAGGAATTTCAAAGTTGACGACCATATTGGAAAATGGCGACTGAATTTTTAAATTTGAAGTACGTAATTGTATTGAACATAAAAAATGAGGTTAAGTTCCCCAATTATAGTTTGTTGTAAAATTTGAACTTTTTTAAACCCAATTGTGGCCATCTTGAGTTGATCAACCTGTATATCAGTTATTATTGTAGTAATAATAAATAAAGAGTAATATGTTAATTGAAGTTAAATATTACATTTACTAAAGTAGATTTCATATTTATTGCATTTAACACTCAATTAATTAATAATATTAGACATTATGGTGAAAACTGCACAATATAATAAATACTAGTGTCAATAGTGTACATCTCTTTATTTAATAAACAATTTACAAGCCTCTAACAAGACAATTTACAAGGAGATAGAACCTGTCACGAGTACAATGAAAAAGAAACAAATCTCATTCCTTGGACAAGTGTCCAAGGACACTTAAGTAATCAGGACACCTGAGGAGAGATTAAGCCAAATGGTAGGGCGGTAACCTAAAATTCCTCAATGGTTGGATGGCTTATACTAATTTTTGTATAGATACACATTTCCTCTAAAATAATAAATTACTCACCTGTGATCCACTCGGTTCAAGAGGTTCATGCACAGCTCGTTCTGAAAGAGTTACCTGAAAAGTTGATTGATAAATTAATATATTTACAAAATATTTTATAAAAAAGAAGCAATTCTTATTAGATAGAGAAAGGAGAAAGTAGATATTGATCAACCATGTAAAGTAATAAAATGAAAAATCTTTATCTTGTCTCAAATAAATTAAGGAAGATGATGGTGGAATAGTAGATAAATTTAGATTTTAGACTAGCTTCTAATGAAACAGTTTATAAGGAGATAGAACCTGTCATGAGTACAAGGAAAAAGAAATGAATCTCATTCCTTGGACACTTAATCACGACACCTGAGGAGAGATTAAGCCAAAAGATCATAGGACAGCTATGGAAAAGTAAAACAAATAAAAGTAAGATATGAGAGAGTTGCAAATTTCATTTAAAGATTTGAAAAATAAGACAAAAAAATCAAGGTTCTAAATGACAAGCAAACCAGGCTACAAACTAAGATAAATATACAAAGGATAGGAAGATTGATTCCAGATGATGAAAGAAAGTTATGATACGAACACATGAAGAGATACTGGGCTGAGAGAAGACAAAGAAACACAAGAAGAAGATGATTCAAATGGTCAAATGAAGTAACACTGATTGCTGTTTTAAAATAAGTAACAAACAAAATAACATAATAATGGTGTACAAAATGTCAAAACCAAAAGCCATAAACAAAATTAATATTTAAAAAATCATTTACAGACACCACGAGGGGAAAAACAAAAACAGACTATCAATCTAAATTGAAACCTACACTAATGTTGGACCACATTGGGCAAAAGTAATTTGTTTACTGTGATTAGCAAGTACAACGTATGGACAAATATTATTAGTATATATGGCGTTCATAAAAACCCTTCAAGACTTAAGAATATGATTATTTACATAAAAACTAGGAAAAAAGTTCCTGTAAACATTTGTCCTAAAATGCTTAGTTTTCGTATGTCTGCCTGAATGTGTTTTTTACATTATTTATTATATCTTAATAATCCTATACCACCTTTATAGTTTGTACTGTTCATTGTAGTCAATGATTGAAGGTTACAATTTGTTACTTCAACTTGTAATTTTATTAGTTTTTTTAGATAGTAAAATTGTACTCTATGCTGACGATTCAAATTTAATCGTTTCAGGTAAAAATCAAAGTGATATAGAATCTGCAAGTCTAATGCACCTTTCAAAAATTCAAGAATGTTTTCAAAATAATTCATTGTATTTAAACATTGACAAAACAAATTTTATTTCTTTTCAAACGAGACAGAACAAAAACATTTTTTCCCCAAACATTAAAGTAGGTGATACAAATATTAGTAATATAGTTAACACAAACTTTTTGGGTCTAGAGATTTATGTAATTAGTAGTAAGACTGACACTATTTAATGTACTAGTTTGTACTCAACAAATAAAGAATTTTTGTCTATTGTCTATAGATAGTTCTTAGAGTAGTTCCTTCTATCATGCAAGTTAGACTAAATCGCTTTAGTATGTTTTAATTTGCTTTTCATTTCATAAAGAATTGAGATTTCAGAGACCAAAACAATTTAAACATGCATTTTCACAATAAAAGTGGGAAATATTTGCATTCACTACAAATTAGAAAACATTTTGATAGTTAAAATTTGTATAATGCATTATTGGTTATGTTACATAAATACATTATTGTATAATTTTATTTCCATAATTGTTTCAATAAATGAATAAGTAACAAAGATTTGTTATTTAAAACTGGTACGTAACAATACTTACTGATGAACACACCGGAAATCCTGAACCAGTTCCAAATAATTAATAAATTTGCTTTATTAAAAGTATGGAATATACAAAACAAGCTTTTATTAAATTAATATAACATTTTCAGATTATCTACAATGTTTCCAATGTTGTTATGATGCCAGCAAAATACATAAGATCACATTTATTGTTTATTAATGTTATGAGTCTTATATAACTCATAGTTAAAATATTAAAATTAATTAATTTCAAATATCTTAATTTAAAAGCTTAAGCTACTAGTGTCAATACTTAAAACTAAAGCTTCCTGTAACAACCGTTTTAGGGTGTTATTTACAATATTTAAATCATTAAACATTTCACCCATTCTGTGATGTGGGTGATCTGTATGGTACCTCTGAGACTGATGTCATCCTCGGTGTCAGTCTTAGAGACACCACTGAGGGGCACTGAGGATACCACAGAGATCACCCGCATCACAGTATGGGCAAAACCTTTGATGGTTTAAATATTCTAAATAACACCTTAACGCTGTCTTTACCACAATTTTCAGTTTTCAACTGTTGAATATACTTTTACAGTTAATTAATAAACAATAATGAGTAATTAATAAGAAGTGTGTGGTTTGTAATTGGCAACATAGGGTAACGTGTCACCTACTATTTATATTAACTAAAAAATGTACTTAACATGTTAGTAAATAAGAAGTGTGTGGTTTGTAATTGGCAACATAAGGTAACGTGTCACCTACATTTATAATAACTAAAAAATGTACTTAACATGTTAGTAAATAAGAAGTGTGTGGTTTGTAATTGGCAACATAAGGTAACGTGTCACCTACATTTATATTAACTAAAAAATGTACTTAACATGTTAGTAAATAAGAAGTGTCTGGTTGTAATTGGCAACATAGGGTAACATGTCACCTACTATTTATATTAACTAAAAAATGTACTTAACATGTTAGTAAATAAGAAGTGTGTGGTTTGTAATTGGCAACATAAGGTAACGTGTCACCTACATTTATATTAACTAAAAAATGTACTTAACATGTTAGTAAATAAGAAGTGTGTGGTTTGTAATTGGCAACATAAGGTAACGTGTCACCTACATTTATATTAACTAAAAAATGTACTTAACATGTTAGTAAATAAGAAGTGTCTGGTTGTAATTGGCAACATAGGGTAACATGTCACCTACTATTTATATTAACTAAAAAATGTACTTAACCCTCAACTACACGCTAAGCGGCACTGCGTACCGCAATTTTAATTTTGTTATATTTAAATTGGCCTAGATGGCTTAAAAACTCCCGGATGTTGTAGTATTCTTTCTTCATGTTTTGACAAAGGGAAGGAAGTGGTGGGGGGAGTTCGGCTCCGTTTTTTCAGTGAGCAGTTGACTTCTGAACAGAGCGGATCACGTTTGCGGCACCGCATACCGCTAGCGTGTAAACATGTAAGTACATTTTCTTTCTATGCAATATGCCTTTTCAATATGCATTTTATGATTTTTGTTGATAATTTCATTTTTTTTAGGTCTCTTTTGTCTTTGCGTGTTGAATGTAATAATATTTTACTAAATTAAGTGTTTTTTTTTTTTTTTTTTTTTTTTTTTAGGGAACAACGGGTGGTGAGGCTTGTTGATCTGCCGACAGCTTTGGAGGAACTTTCGGATGAAGAAAGAAACCATCACAACAATGAAGACTACTTTGATTTATCTGATATCAGCAGCAATGAACCTGAAAGGGAGGATATTCTTCAAGACAACCATTCAAGTGACAGTGAACAGTCAGGTGATGATGGAAACGAGTCTCTTGTAAGTACGAATGAAGATTTTCAAATATTTATAGGACAGGGTAAACAAAATAATGAATTTTGGCTGAGTAGGTCGTGCACCCTTTCTTCTAAAACAAAATCAAAAAATCTTGTAAAAACATTACCTGGACCAAAACGTATTGCACGAGATGCAAAAAGTGAGTTAGATGCTTTTCAAAAGTTTATAACTCTTGAAATGATTGATTTGATAGTTGAATACACAAATATTTTTATAGAGAAAAAACAATTAGATGGCCGTTTTGAAAGGGATAGAGATTGTAAACAGACTTCCAGGGATGAAATAATGGCTCTATTAGGTGTTTTGTATATACTTTCAATAAACAAGAGCTGTAAAGCTGATGCCAAACGAGCTTGGAAAACCAATGGCACTGGCATAATGATATGCAGAGCTGTGTTTGGAATCAATAGATTCAGATTTCTCCTGCAGTCAATCCGTTTTGATGACATAAACACGAGAGCTGCCAGAGCAGCTACAGACAAACTAGCACCGATTAGGCAAATATACACGGCTTTGAATGATAACTTTCAAAACTGTTACAGTCCATCAGAGTTCGTAACTATAGATGAAATGTTACACCCATTTAGAGGTCGTTGCAGCTTTGTCATGTACATGCCTAACAAACCTGCTAAGTATGGATTGAAAATGTATTCCATGTGTGATGCTAAAACATTTTATGTTTGCAATTTTGAAATTTACTGTGGGAAACAGGTAGCAGGACCTTTTGCAACATCAAACAAAACTATTGATGTTGTAAAACGTTTAGTAGAGCCAATAAAGGGTACGTGTAGAAATGTAACAACAGATAATTTTTACACCACTCACGAGCTTGCAATGTATCTATTAGAAAATAAATTAACTTTGTTAGGTACAGTGAAAAAAAATAGACCTGAAATACCACGTGAGTTCCTTCCCAGTAAAACAAAAGAAATTGGATCTTCCCTATTTGGATTCCAAGATAACTGTACAATTGTCTCATTCGTGCCCAAAAAAAACAAAGCCGTCATATTGATGTCTACTATGCATGACGAAGAAGAAATTGATGAGGATACGGGGAAACCAACGATCATATTAGATTATAATAGCACAAAAGGGGGGGTTGACTCCGTGGTCCAAAAGTGTGCTAACTACAGTACGACAATAAAAACCAGAAGATGGCCATTAGCTTTGTTTTTCAGATTTCTAGATATGACTGCTGTGAATGCTTTTGTAATTTATGTTGCTAATAACATGAACAATAACGAGCCTAATAAAAGCCGAATGGACTTTTTAGAAGGACTAGCCATTAGTCTTATGACCGAACAGCTAAAAAGTAGAGCTAATGTAAAAAATTTACCTCTGGATATAAAAGCATTCCTCCCCAATATAAAAATGACCAGCCCAACCCTATACCACCTGCTGTTCAAGCCAGATGCGGACCTTTCCATGAATGTGGAAAACACTGAAACAATAAAACCACTATTCGTTGTTCACTCTGTACTCGGTTTGTGTGCAAGAACCATTCCACGGCAAGAGTTGAATGCAGGACCTGCACTGCTGACTCTTCAGACGAGGACTAAACGTAAATTAATTTACAACTTTACATAATATTACTATATCTTATTACATTTTAATAGATGAAAATGTACTAGTTATCTACAATTTATATTTTTATAAGTAACATTTATTTTTAATTATAATTTTCATAAAATGTATGTGGTTTTAAAATCTTTATGATACAAGTGTTGTAAGTAATGTTGTAAATACATTTTTTTATGACTAAAAGTGTGTTATTTGCATACACCTACTATAATACATTAATCAAAGTGAAATGTTACAAATTACATCAGTAAACAGTTATAAAACACGCATATTACACAAAGCGGTACTGAGTGCCGCTAGCGTGTACTAACGGCGGCTGATAGGGCGCGTGTAGTAGAGGGTTAAAATGTTAGTAAATAAAAATGTTAATGTTACATTGAATTAAATGGTTCATTTTACATAACATGTCTTTGAAATTGTAATTTATAATGATAATTTAAGTAGTTATAAAATATTGTGTAAAATCTTGTAAATAAAAAAGTTGACTTTGTTGTAACTTTTAGTAAGTAAGAGAAATATCTTTTTTTATTTATATTAAAATCAAAATACTTTTGATAATATATTATAAATATACTTTTTATAAAAATGTTGAGAATATAATGGATAAAAGCTATAGATTAAAACCAATCTAGTATAAATTAAAACTTAAATAATTTTTTTTGTTTACAAATTTGTTTGTTTCGATAACATCTGTTTACTAATACAATTACTGTATCTTCGGCTGAACGAGTATATTATTTATAAACAGAGTGTTCTTTAAAAACCCTTCAAGATTTCAGGATATGATTATTCACTTAAATACTAAGAAAACATTTCTTATAAACATATGTCCTAAAATGCTTAGTTTTCGTCTCCCTGTCTGAATTTGGTTTTACATAATTTATCATACCACACTCCATTACAGTGGCATAACTATGGGGAAGGGGATAATGGGGATAGAATCCCCAGATTACTCATTCTAGCTCTCAGGCAAAATTTGCCTTTGCGGGAATTATATCTCATACAACATAAAATGTTTGTTTCAAGAAATTAAAACAATGAAATAACATTATTATCTGATTCTAACCCCTTTATATTACATACCATGAGATTTTCTTGTTGTATTATTCTACTTATAAATTGCAGGTTCCTAATATACTTTACAAATCTTTCTTTGAATGAGGTTTCTCACTGTATGCAAAACACTCTTAACACAACAATATATTCTACAATGTAAAATCAACCATATACATTGATATAAATTAAATAGAAGATAACATAATAAAATTATACTTACTGGATAACCACCTGCGTGTAGTTTTTTCATTTCTTTTGGACTCAATGCACGTTTAGTAGATATAACAGGCCTACTAGATGAGTGAGGACTCGTATATTCTCTTGGCTGAAATACAAATAAACATTAAAAAATAAACATCAATTATTAAATTTACTTTATATATTTATAGCATGACAATACATTGATATAAGTAGGCAAATTCCTGCTCAAACAGGTAACTAGTCAATAAAGAATACATAACAAACGCAATAGATAAAAACTAAAACTAGACCACCAAACTAACAAAACAGTATTCAATATTAATTGTCTTCAAAGTTATCACTTAGAAATTTGTTTATTGATTATTACGTTCTTTTGATGGGAAAGGTTTTTAACAGTGCTGTTGTCCCTCCTATACACTTAGGGTGGTGGGTGACCCCTCCCCTCCACACACCCCTAACAATAAAAGATTATTTCTGACAGAAACTCATATTAACAATACATATTCAAATGTTTTAGTATTTTAATATTCACAATATTCAAATACTCAATGATTTAGTCACAATATTAATGATTTTTAAGGAGGAGGAGAGGTTTTATTTATAGCTATTGATTAACTGACAATATTTGTAAAGTTTCATTGTAGTTGAAAGGCCTTGCAATAAAGTCTTTTTGTGTTACAGTACTTAGCAAAACCACAGGTTTACACTTTGAACTATCAAACGAAAGTTATTTTGAAAGTTAACTGACTGCTTTAAAACTGTTATTTGGATCTGAGACTCTGTGAGCATTGTATTGAAATGTTCAATATTTCAAATGAACAATTTTTAAAAAAGTGTTTTTTCTAACAGTAAATAAGTATGTAAAATGAGTTTGAGGCCAAGCTGCTGTGTCAAAATTGTACTCCGAGTATTTAAAAATATATTCTCAAAACAGACTGAATATAATTGCTCATTTAATCCTCTGAGTGCCAGGAGTTTGCTTAGTATACATGTGAGAAACCCCAAGCTCGGCGCTAGAGAAAATACAGGTGCTAAGCTACAGACCCAGTTTAAAGTGGTGTCATCAGTTGATAAATAAATAAATGGTTAGGTTTAAGGGCACTAGGCCAGGAATTAGTATATTAGAGAGATAGGACTGATGTAAGGTAGTGCAAACATACCTTAGAAGACAAGTTCACTAACACCAGAGTAGTAGTAACATACTCAAAATTAACACATAATCTCACAAATTTTCAAGGTAAGTTTGCTCATGTCCTATCTCTACAATATACTAAATAAATAAATTGAAATCATTCAGCAATAGAACAACTGATTATTTCTTAACATCACAATTCCTAAAAAATCAGCTTCTGTTATATAAACACGAAATGTAATAGTTAATGTCCTAAATTATACCAGAATTAACTTAAGATAAATTCATAACAATTGAAAACTATTCTATGACTTACCGAATGGGGTTGAGGCGAGTGGCTTGTGCGATGCTGAAACAGAAAAATAAACCTAATAATTCAGTTCCACTATTATAAGAGCGTACAACAAAGTAATTTGAAGTATAATATAAATACAGCATTACTAGTAGTAAAATCAACAAACTATATTTATTTATTACATATTTGGAATGTTACATAACAGAATATCATAGAATTTCATAGATTCCTGATACAGGTCCATTTTTAATTTTGTCTTTCGTGGTGTTCAGTTTGTTTTTTTAATTTGTTTGTAGTTTTGAATGAAGATTTGATATTTGAATTTTTCTTGGATGAGTGTTGAATAGTTCTCAAAACAGAATGAATGAAATTGCTTATTTAATCCTTTGAATGCCAGTTTTGCCTAGTATACACGTGAGCAACCCCAGACTCGGCTCTAATGAAAATACAGGTGCAAGTTACAGACCCAGTTTAAAGTGGTGTCATCGGTTGATAAATAAATAAATGGAAATCTTCAACAATGAAACAACTGATTATTTCCTAGCATCACAATTCCTAAAAAATCAACTTTTATTATATAAACATGAAATTTAATAGTGAATGTCCCAAATTATAGCATTAAGTTAAGATCAATACATAAAAACTGAAAAATATTCTATGACTTACCGAATGGGGTTGAGGCAAATGAGTTGGGCATTGCTGAAACAGAAATATAAAATTAATGGTTCTGTTCCACTATTAGTTTTATTTGATAAATCAAAATAAGATAAAGATAAGATAGATAAAGATACAGATATTTATTTTTTCACTCTACAAGATTTTTAAAATGTACAATCATAGATACAAAAACTTATTATAATAAATTGAAAAGGTTATTGTTTTTTATCATTCTTGCCAAGTCTTACTTCTCAAAGATAAATATGAGAAACAACAAATTATCTAAAATAAAACTTAAATGTTATATAATAATAATAGAAGACAATTATATTCACATGACCGTTGAATATATTTACAAACCAAAACCAATAATTTTTAAAAATTGAAAATCATTATAAAAATGTCATTGTACAAGAAAAAATATAGAGCCTCCAAGGCTAAGCCATTTTGGAGGTTCCAGTACACTTTAAAAAGTATACTGTCTAAACAGCAATCAATGCATTAATTGAAAAAATAAACTCACTCGCTTTATTAAAACAAAATGAATACATAAATAAATGTAAAAAACTTAAACTTAAATAATCTTGCTATTATATAAAACTGTAATGGTGTCTGTATGTGTGTTACTCAATCACACAAAATTACTAAACCCATTTATCTGAAATTTTGCATAGCCATTCTTAGGGTCTCTGGTTAACACAAAGGCCTATCTATATTTTAAAATTCCATCAGTAAACCACCCCAGGGGTTCAAAGAAATATCAATGCAACCCCTTTGGTAATACCAATTTGGCAATTAATTGTTTATAATAGTTTCATTAATCAGCTGTTGGAATAAATAAACATCTTAGATAGTGCTGAAGTAAATACCGGACCAAACCTAACCACAACCACGGTAACTAGAAAAGACGGTAGGTATCACGACGAGGCTGCACAGTAGACTATGACTTCACATGGGCGAAAACACCTGGTTTGATTATTCAATAAAATACTGGTAACTAAATCTACCAAGCGAATGAAAACATTCAGCTAAATATTAGGCAAGTTATTTACCACATATCAGCTGGAACTGTAAACTACAGGAATTAGAACAGTATTTTTTTGCCTATTCACCCATGTGACATCATAGGAGATGCACGTGATGCCTACTGCCTTCTTTCCTAGGGGTGCACTTTTGAACTATACAGATGCCAGTAGGTACACGTTCTGTCTTACTGAATGCAATAAGCACAATATAAATCAACGGAAACCCCGTACAAAGGACGGGTACTGTGCTAGTATAATACTAAATGTAATACCAGATGTGTCAATGTACATACAGTAACTACCCTAATCATAGGTTAGCCTTATATGAGACGAGCTCTTTGTATATAGGAAGTAAAGTGTTCAATAGAATACCCGTTCGACTGAAGCAGCTCCCTCCAACTGAGATAATAAAGTGTAAACTACTCAGTTACAGAACAGTATGATTTATTAATGAGTAGTTTCATGATATTTTCTCATACATGTTTATGGGTTTTACTGTATTTATAAGTCTTCGTTTGGTCTGACAAGGAACCTGTCTCTGTATATCTTTGATGATATTATTGTAAATGATGATGTACAGATAAATTAATTTAAAATCACTTCTTGAAGGTTAAGGATTAACAGCAATTTAAAAAATATTGAATACGAACTTGGTTATGAATTTTTTTCATATCTTAGAAAATTCAATAGCTAATACTTAATTCGCTAATCATACCATACTCCATTACACTGGTGTAACTATGAGGGGGGGGATAAGGGGGATAGAACTCACTGACAACTGATTCTCCCTCAGGCAGAAATTGCCTTTGCGAGAATTATATTCCTTATAAAATAAAATGTTTGATTTAAGTAACAAAACAATGAAATAAAATTATTATCCGATTTTAACCCCTTTATATTATGTACCAACAGATATTAATGTTGTATGGTTCTACTTATAAATTGCAGGTTACTAATATACTGTACCAATCTTTCTTTGAATGAGGTTTCTCACTGTATGCACAACACACTTAATAACAATATATTCTACAATGTAAATTCAACTATATACATTGATATAAATTAAATAGAAGATAACATAGTAAAATTATACTTACTGGATAACCACCTGCGTGTAGTTTTTTCATTTCTTCTGTACTCAATGCAGGTTTAGTAGATATAACAGGCCTACCAGATGAGTGAGGACTTGTATATCCTCTTGGCTGAAAAAAAAAAACAGGCAACCAGGTTATATATTAACGTGCTACAGATTGTGCATATTACCTCAGTCGCTTATGATAACATTCAGTTAAATGAAATCATTAAACATCGGTAATTGTGAATTTATATATAAATGTCTATGCAATTGTAAAATTTAGATTTAAAAAATCTTACTAAACAAAAAGGTAAAATTTTTAATTTTAGAAGTGCATAAAAGATCACTTAACAAATTAAGTAAATTATCTAAAAAGAATGTTTAGTCTTATTGAGATGTGTATAGTTACAAATCAGGAGAAAATATTTTGAAATTCTATTATTTTGGCAAGAAATAATATGAATTAACAATTTCACAAAAGTTGCCTTGTTATAAAAGAATTAAAAAGTTTAAAGTAAAGTACTTTAAAAAATAAACATTAATTATTAAATTTACGTTATATATTTACAGCATCACAATATATTTGACATTAGCAATAGGTTAGATGAGGTAAAAATAGAGTGGATATTTTGCAGCAATGAAACAGCTGATTATTGCCTAGCAACAAAATTCCTAAAAAATCAACTTTTGTTATATAAACACGAAATTTAATAGTTAATGTCCTAAATTATAGCTAAATTAACTTAAGATCAATACATAGAAATTGAAAACTATTCTATGACTTACAGAATGGGGTTGAGGCGAATGGGTTGGGCAGTGCTGAAACAGAAATAAAAAACTAATAGTTCTGTTCCACTATTCTAAGAGCGGACAAATAAGTAAAGTATAATATGAATACAGTATTATTATTACTAAAATCAACAATTTAACATTCTTGCCAAGTCTGACTTTTCAAAGATAAATATGAGAAACAAAAAATTATCTAAAATATAATTTAATTGCGATATAATAATAATAATAATAATAATAATAATACAAAAATTATATTTACCTGACTGTTAAATAAATTTACAAACCAAAGCCAATACATTAAAAAATTGAAAATCATTATAAACATTTTTTTTATAAGAAAAAATAGAGTGCCTCCAAGGCCAAGCCTTTTTGGAGGTTCCAGTACACTTTAATAAATATACTGTCTAAACAGCAATCAATACATTAATTGAAAAAATAAACTTACTCACTTTATTAAAAGAAAATAAATACATAAATAAATTTAAAAAACTCAAACTTAAAAAATCTTACTATTATATAAAACTGTAATGGTGTCTGTATGTGTGTTACTCAATTACACAAAACTACTGAACCCATTTATCTGAAATTTTGCATAGCCATTCTTAGGTGTCTGGTTAACACATAAGTCTATCTTCATTTTGAAATTTTATCAGGAAACCACCCCAGGGGTTTGAAGAAGTATCAATGCAACTCCTATGTTAATACCAATTTGACAATTAATTGTTTATAACAGTTTCATTAATCAGCTGTTGGAATAAATAAACAACTTACATAGTGCTGAAGTAAATACCAGACCAAACCTAACCACAACCACAAAACATAAGCCCACCTGGAGTTCCACCCCATTTTGATGGTCTTTGTTAATGGAATACAAAAGTGCTAACCCGAGGTCAAATAAATGTTGGACCCAGTCAGAAAATACAGCTTCTCAATGATTTAGTTACAATATTAATGCTTTTGAAGAACAAGAAGAGTTATTATTAATAGATATTGATTAACTGACAATATTTTAAAAGTTTCATTGCAGTTAAAAGACCTTGCATTAAAGTCTCTGTGTTACAGTATATGGTCGGTAGCGTAGTTGGTTCAATTCCAGCTTTATGTGCTAAAGGTTGTCAGTTTGATCCCAATCAGAGTCAATACATTTTGAGAAGGATCAGCTGATAATCACCAGCTGTTCATTTGTCATTGGGCTATTAATTAATGCCACTTTCTAAGGAATAGTCGGCCTTAGTTTGTAACAATGACTACATTCGCTCATCTACACTCATCACACTCATTCGAAATCCATATTCGCCCATATCTTGACAATCGGCGTCTTATGAATAAATAAAAAAAAAAAAATTTCAAAACCACAGGTTTACACTTTAAACTAACAAATGAAAATTATTTTGATAGTTAACTGATTTCTTTAAAACTGTTATTTGGATTTGAAACTCTGTAAGCCTAATATTAAAATTTTAAATTTTTCAAATGAACAATTTTTAAAATAACCAAAAAATTAATATTTTTAAAGTTTATTGCAAGTTAAAAGACTTGCATAAAAGTCTCTGTGTTTACAAGTATATGGTCGATGCGTAGTTGGTTCAATTCCCTTTAGTGCTAAGGTTGTCAGTTTGATGCCAATCAAGTCATACATCTTGAGAAGGATCAGCTGATAACCACCAGCTGTCAAATTGCCATTGGCTATAATTACAGCACTTTCTAAGGAATAGTCGGCTTAGTTGTAAAAAATGACTACATTCGCTCATCTACACTCGATCAACACTCATATTCGAAATCACATATTCCCTATCTTGACAAATCGAACTTTATGAATAATATAAAAAAAAAAAATTCAAAACCACAGTTTAGCTGATTAAACTACAAATAAATTATTGATATTAAACTGATTTCTTATTAAAGACTGGTTATTTGGATTTGAAACTCTGTAAACCAATAATAATTTAAATTTTTCAAATGAACAATTTTTAAAATAACCAAAAAATTAATTAAATTAATAAATAAGTATGTCAAATGATTTTGATGCCAAGTTGCTGTGTAAAATCGTACTCCTCGTATTTCAAAAGATATTCTGAAATTGCTCATTTAATCCTTTTAGTGTCAGGATAATATTTAATAGAAAAAAGTTAAGCTACAGACTAATATAATATCTGACAAACCTAAACTATGCCTTTTTGTCCAGAGGATATGACTATAACTTTCTAATTAGATCTGCTTATATTTCACACTTCCAATTGAAAGAACCTTATTGCAGTGAATTAAAATTATTGTATTAATTAAAATGTAGGCAGAACTTTTTACAAAAACAATGATGATTAGTCATTATATATCAAAAACATTGTTAATAGTCATTATAAGTACAATGGCAACATTTATTAACCATGGATTAAGCATCAATTTAATATGAATGGAGCTAAATTGGTTATTAATGGATCTTATGTAATCCATTTGCTCATTGTATAAGATTTTAAATGAAGATCTGGAACAAATACTTAAAAGTAAATTTAGTTTTAATGTAAATTTATTAATACTCTTAATGGGGACAACCACAACAAGGATAACTAATATTGCACGATTTGCAGTGGTGGCCTGTTCAGTGATACCCAAAAACAGTATATTTAGTGTTTAACTAATGTAAATGTTCATCAGGTTAATTATTCAGTAATTGACAGGATTTTGATCTAAGATTTAAAAATCTGAAGCAGCTGAATTAGAATTCAAACAAACCACATCACTCAAAACTGACAATCATTGGTATTCACAGATCTCTGAGTGAAAATAATTTGTTTACAATTCTCAAATCTTTACTTACAGACCTGACCAAAACAAATCAAACATTTGTTTTGTTAGAGACCTGGATTTTAACTCTTCAGAAAAAAAACTACCAATTACAAAGCATCTGGAACCTATTAAGCTCATTTAGCCTTCAGTTGCTTACTAAGTCTCCGACAAGAGTGATGAGTACAACAAAGACGATCATCGACAGTATCATCTCAAACATCCCTGTCATCACAGTGTCTGTGGCCGAAACAGCCATTCTGGACCTCTGTGGCTAAGAGGTTAAAATTAGTGTTAATCAGACACAATTTGAGCCCAAAATTAACAAAAGGAGACACAACGCCCGTAAACATCACTTTCCTCTAACAATCCCTTTCAAAAGAAAATTGAAAATGTCGACATTTCCTCAATCAACAGAGGTTAAGTATGAAACTTTAAAGATTGCCTAAATTATCATTTCAACAAACATTGCACTGAGAAACCAGGCACAGCCGGTTATAAAGGAAGAGAAAATAAATCATGACGGGAATTCTGGTTTCAAGACATCAACTCAAGTTTTACTATAGTTGCTAAGTGTTAAAATGTAATATAAGCAGAGTTTATCTTGTATTAAACCTGAATTGTTTAGTAATCTTTGTTATACATTGTTTTTGACCTTGTCCATTCTATGTATACTTATGAAGATGACAATAAAAATTATTTTATTCTTTATTCTTTATTTTATAAAATTTATAGAAAATCTGCAATCTATAGAAAATCAATCATTTGAACAGTTTTCCCAAACCTACAAAAAAACTTATTTGTGCTATGCATATTTTTAGGCAAATATGAATAATTATATGAGTCTAGGATGAGTTGGAAGATCTGTATTCTCTTATTACTAACTGAGCTTGACTTTTGTTCAGAAAGGGCCACTTATAAAGAAAGAGCTTAATATACAGGCACCTATGAGACCTACAGATTTACACAGAATCCAAACCACATATTGTATTGTTCTGATTTCCTCATACTCAGTTTTCTCCCCTACACAAAATTTGGGCGATGACTACCTGATAACATGGACACCCCAGACTTCTCTAATGGTCTCTATGCCGATAGCAACAATTGAGTGAAAGCCATGTCTCTATTACGAGGACGGAGATCAAAATCAAATTGTTTATTAAGCCAGTAAACATATATTTACGCATTAACCAAGACATAGTAAATGCAATACACAATAATCAACTAAGACTACAACATGTGAAAAGATAGAGCAAAAACAATTTATTTATATTTAAAAATTTGCAACAATCACAGTAAATCAGTATTATTTTTGGCCAGCTAGAAACTCATGGACGCTGTAACAACAAAGGTCGAGCAGAAGGCTCTTCAGTTGTTTCTTAAATTTTATATGGTTAGTGACCAGTTTAAGTGAGAGTGGAAGGCAGTTATAAAGAGCTACACCTTTATAAAGGGTATGTTTCTCAAAGAAGGCAGTATAATGCTCTGGTACTCTTACTTTATTACTGAACATAGCGTATTCTTATTTGAGGTAAACACATGATCAATCAAACTTTGACTACCGAGAGCTTCTCTCGTGTAACATTTTACCACATTATTTAGGCCATATGACGCCATTAAAAATTAAAACTTGTTGGTAACTTCGCCTAAAAAATTTGTATTAACAAAGGTCCTCCTAGCAGTTAGTGATTTTGTATGGTTTAAGTCAGACCTGTTATTTCATACTATTCGGGAAGTAACCTCGGGGGTCGGTCTTATATGGTGTTCATTTAATAAATATGGTTTATTAAGAGTATTAGATGGATTAATATGCGACAAAAGTATGTTGGATAGTCTTTGTTTGCCTCGCCAGTTTAGATGCAGTCCATGTCTTGTGAAAAATTCACGAGACAAGTTATCAATCCGAACAAAAGTTAAATTTACATAACGACCTGCCAATCTTTGAAGTTTAACATTTACATCAGAAACTATTGAATTTAAAGAGGGGTTATCATGTCTGAGTGGGAGGCCAACTATTAGAATCCTGGGATCCGTAATAGTACTTAAAACACTGCCCAATTTCTCTTCAAAGCTACTACAGCGTCCATTGACAATATTGTTTGAGCCACCTAGAATGATGATACAATCATCCTTACAACGAGATACTGACTCATTACTCCCTCAATCACATTCTCAATTTTAGCATTTGGCTTAACCCAACCTACAACACTTGATTTACTGTCAATAACATTTAACATTGTTTCAGCAAAGCCTCGGCCTATCTATCACTATCAGAAAAAAGTGTAATTGCATGTTTCTCTCTAACGACCATAGGAAGGTTAGTCTGGTCAGGAGAACAAAGATTCCCAATAGCTTCATTATGACTATCACAAACAGTTTGGTTATTTGTTAACCTCTCACTGACTTCAAATTTATTTGAGTTTATGTACTTCTTATTTGAATGATTGAAATTTACATTAAAACTTTTAGTTGCCCCTTTTAAAGATGAATTTTTTTTGGAAGGCAAGTGAATTTTACTTACAGGATGTAAAGTGGAAATCGGCTCACTTGACAATAATTTAGTGTTACGATCTTCTGATAGAGCAGAAAACCTGTTTATTTTAGAAGTGCCATGCGATAGGTTTACAAAAGTTTTGATTTTTGCTCTTTTATTTTTGCTACTTCTAACAATTTTCCATTCATTACCACAACCCCCATCTAACCCACTAGACCAAGACAAAAGTTCCTGATACACTGGAGCCTGACTGACTATTTCCGAATGGGTGGACTTTAGCTCTGTGATAATATCGATTAAATCTGAGTTTTTTTTACTAGTGCGTTCCAGCTGCAAATCAAGTGCTAGAATACAGTTCTCTTTTTCGTAAATTTTTGACTTTAGAGACAAACATTCGTCCATTGTAACTTTCAACTTAGAGTTAGGATTGTTTAAGTTAGACAACATGACTTTATTTTACTCATAAACAGAGCTTGTTTCTTCTTTTATTATATCTAGTTCATTAAAAGAATTATTTAATTCAGTCTACATTCTTTTCTTATCCTGTGTAATCAGGGATTCTAAAGTTAAAATTTCACATCTAAGTTCATCTATAGTAGTTACAGATTTATTATTAGAAGCCAAAGACATATCCAAATGTTCAATTAAATGTAATATGTTCAATTCTAAGTCAGATATAACTATATGTGGGTAATTTGCTGTTAATTGCTTTAAATTAAGACAATCTTTAGTAACTAGAGATTCGGTGACATAATCTAGATTTGTTATATTTGAAAGCATTTCCTCAATTACAGGCATTGTGCCACTTCTCATTCTTCGTGTGACAACCATTATGTCTCTGTGATGAATAGACAAACAGTTAATGCAATAGAGTATTAAGTAAAATAAGTTTACGAAAAATTGAATTGAGGAGCAATATTATTAAACAATAAGAGTCAAAGGGCTAAATGATAAAACAACAAGTCCACAAATCAGCGAAACAGAACATTATTTTAACATTACAGAATAATTCATTATCAGTTCAGGATGATTGTAGCAAATGCAGTAACTGCAAATTAGATAACTGCCAAGAGCACAACAAGCAAGCTGTGGGAAGAGCATCCAAGAGATTGAAGGCACCGCCAGAACCATGCATTAAAAGGTCAACGTGAAGCCACTGATGGACGGGAGTTAGTCAGAAGCAGGGAAATCTATGATCTGGCCGACAGGTAAGTTGGTATCTGCGCACATCCACTGCACATGGCACTGGACTCTGTATTGGTGTGGTGTTGATCGGTTGAGCAAGCTTACATGCTCAGCTTGGTTAGTCACATCAGTTGACATTCAGTTACTTACTGAGTTACTGTTCAACTGTCTAGCGATATTGTAACGCCTCGTCGGATATTCTGGTGTGACGTAGTGCACGCACATTATAACCCACAAAGATCAACCGTATTATTCGAGCAATTACACAGAGCGTAATTACACACATCAATCTTCTGCAGACCAGGTCTGCCAACCTCTCCTTGTAGATAGCAAAACCTATCACCTATCTACAACAATAAATTTCTCACAAAATAACCAGTTACTCTCCTATAAGCATTAGCTTTTTCTTGCCCAACACTTGACAACATTATTTAATCTTCTTTCCTTGGCAAGAATCCATTGTACTTCTGAAATAACAATTTTAATGTTTATACAACATTCATTATACTTGAAACATTATTATTGTGTAAACCACTACTGTTAACATAAAGTACTAATGTTAGTAATATAAAAACAACAAAGGTAACTAACAGAATAAATTAATATGTCAGCAGGCTGAAAGAACACTGTTGGTGTAAGTGAAAATAGGGTACAAGTGTTTCTGGTAAGAGACTCTTGAAGGACACCAACGTTTATGCTGCAGACACGAATAAAAATACAATGCTTTTGCAAATAACATACATGGGGCCCAAAGAAAACCACTGATATCATGATATACTGAAGTTACAAACTTATTTGAATTTGATTCCACTCCACAGAATGAATATATGTTTTTTAGATCTTTCATTATTTGTACGAGGGTCGTCTCAAAAGTAGGTTACACTATTTTTTTAAAGCCGTTCTGTTGGCGCCAGAAGTCTGGGAGTCGCGGAGTATTTGCGTCTGGGCGTAGTGGCAGCACTGTAAAATTCCTATGCGCGTGCGTCGATCGATCGGCCAGTCAGACTACAGGCAATATGGAGACACCACTTGTTCCTACCGCCGATTGTGAAATTCGCGCTATTATTCATTTTTTAACAGCAAAAAATAAAACTGCTACTGAAATTCATCATGAGTTGTGTAGTGTTTATGGTGAAGGTGTGATGTCAAGGCCAATGGTATCTCGTTGGCGTCAATCATTCATTGAAGGACGGACAACACTGCATGATGAACAACGAAGCGGCCGCCCCTCCACTTCTCGCGCGGCAACTGTTGTTGAAGATGTCAGAAAGGTCATTGACACCGATCGGCGCCTGACTCTTGACGAAATCCTTTGTCAACTGCCTTCTAATGTGGAAATAAGCCGTGCATCACTCCACAGGATTATTTCTGATGATCTTCATCTGTCAAAAGTGTGTGCAAGGTGGGTTCCACGCCTTCTCACAGAACAGCACAAAGAGCAGAGAGTTGATGCTGCTTTGCAATTTCAACAATTTTTCGATGATGAAGGAGACAATTTATTCGATCGAATAGTGACTGGGGATGAGACCTGGATCTATCATTGGACGCCTGAATCGAAAAGACGGAGTATGGTATGGAAAGGAAAGGACGAACCAACACCAAAAAAAGCGAAAGTTGTGGAATCCGCTGGAAAAATCATGGGACGCTGGTTTTTTGGGACAACAAAGGTGTGTTATTGATCGACTACCTTCCTCGTGGGACTACAATAACAGCAGCACGGTATTGTGAACTTTTGGAACAACTGAGAAGAGCAATCCAGAACAAAAGAAGAGGAAAGTTGACGAAAAAAGTTTTTTTGTTCCATGACAACGCTCGCCCACATGCTGCTCGTCAGACCCAAGACCTGCTCACAGATTTTCGATGGGATGTTTTTGGACATCCACCTTACTCCCCCGACCTTGCACCAAGTGACTTTCATCTTTTCCCACACCTCAAACAACATCTTGGAGGTCGGCGCTTCGCAAATGACGATGAGCTGAAAGAAGAGGTTGAGAGTTGGCTAAGCAATATGGCGGCAGAATGGTATGATGAGGGACTGAAAAAACTGTTACCACGTTACCAAAAATGTTTAGAAAATCATGGAAATTATGTAGAAAAATAAGGTTAACTTGTACTTTTCAAAATATATCATTTAAAATATTTTCTGATGTTTTTTATACTTTTAATAAAATAGTGTAACTTACTTTTGAGACAACCCTCGTATATATACTATATAGCATTATACATACTATATCTCATGTAAAGAAAAGAGACTCTTGTAAACAATTATTTAATAAACTTCACATATTGACTCTTCCTTCCTTTCATACTTTAAAAGTAATACCATTTGTAATAAAATATCCATATTTATTTGATAAATTAAAATAAGATAAAGATAAGATACATAAATATGTTGATTTTTTCATTCTACAAGATTATCAAAATGTACAATCATAGACATAAAAACTTATTATATTAAATTGAAAAGGGTATTGTAAATATTGTTCTTTATCATTCTTGCCAGATTTGACTTTTTTTAAAAAAATGTGAGAAACAAAATGTAATCTAAAAATATAATTTAAATGTGATAATATAATAATAATAATAATAATAGAAGAAAATTATATTTACCTGACCGTTGAATATATTTACAAATCAAAACTAATAATTTTTAAAAATTGAAAATCATAAAAATTTTATTCTACAACAAAAAATATAGGGCCTCCAGGGCTGAACCTCTTTGGAGGTTCCAGTACACTTTAATAAATACACAGTCAAGACAGTGATCAATACATTAATTGAAAAAATAAACTCTCTCGCTTTATTAAAACAAAATGAAGACATAAATAAAATGTAAAAAAAATAAACTTAAAAAATCTTACTATTATATAAAAAAGAAATGGTGTCTGTGTGTGTGTGTTACTCAATCACGCAAAAACTACTGAACCAATTTATCTGAAATTTTGCATGAGCATTCTTAGGGTGTCTGGTTAACACACAGGCCTTTTTTCTTGAAATTCCATTAGGAAACCACCCTAGGAGTTTGAAGAAGTATCAATGCAACCCCTATGGTATTTATGATAATATTCAGTTAAATAAAATCACTAAACATCGGTAATTGTGAATGTATATATGAATGTCTACGCAATTGTAAAATTTAGTTTACAAAATCTTACTAAACAAACAGGGTACAATTTTTGTTTAATTTTAGAAGTGCATAAATGATCACTTAACAAATTAAGTAAATAATCTAAAAAGAATGTTTAGTCTTATTGAGATGTATGTAGTTAAAAATCCGGAGAAAACATTTTGAAATTTTATTATTTTGGCAAGAAACAATATGAATTAACAATTTTACAAAAGTTGCCCTGTTATAAAAGAATAAAAACGTTTAAAGTAAAAGACTTAAAAAATAAACATAAATTTTTAAATTTACTTTATATATTTATAGCATCACAATAGATTTGATATTAGCAATAGGTTAGATGATGTAAAAATAGAGTGAAAATTTGGCAGCAATGAAACAGCTGATTATTGCCTAGCAACACAAATCCTAAAAAATCAACATTTGTTATTTAAACATGAAATTTAATAGTTAATGTCCTAAATTATAGCTGAATTAACTTGAGATCAATACATAAAAATTAAAAACTATTCTATGACTTACAGAATGGTGTTGAGGTGAAAGGGTTGGGTGATGCTGAAACAGAAATATAAAATTAATATCCAATTTTATCTGATAAATCAAAATAAGATAAAGATAAGATAGATAAGATACAGATATTTATTTTTTCACTCTACAAGGTTTTAAAAAATGTACAATTATAGATATCAAATCTTATTATAATAAGTTGAAAAGGTTATTGTCCATATTGTTCTTTATCATTCTTGCCAGGTCTGACTTTTCAAAGATAAATATGAGAAACAAAAAATTACTTAAAATATAATTTAAATATGATATAATAATAATAATAATAATAATAATAATAATAATAATAATAATAATAGAAGAAAATTATATATACCTGACCGTTGAATATATTTACAAACCAAAACTAATAATTTTTAAAATTGAAAATCATTATGACAATTTATTTGTACAAGAAAAAATATAGGGCCTCCAAGGCTTAAGCATGTTTGGAGGTTCCAGTACACTAATAAATATATTGTCAAAACAGCGATCAATACATTAATTGAAAAAGTAAACTCTCTCTCACTTTATTAAAACAAAAATGAATACATAAATAATATGAGAAAAACTTAAAACTTAAAAAATCTTACTATTATATAAAAATTTAAGGGTGTCTGTGTGTGTGAATCAATAACACAAAAACTACTGAACCCATTCATCTGAAATTTTGCATAGGCATTCTTAGGGTCTCTGGTTAACCCATAAGCCTATCTTTATTTTGAAATTCCATCAGGAAACCACCCCAGGGGTTCGAAGAAGTGTCAATGCAACCCCTATGGTAATACCAATTTGACAATTAACTGTTTATAATAGTTTCATTAATCAGCTGTTGGAATAAATAAACAACTTACATAGTGCTGAAATAAATACCGGACCAAACCTAACCACAACCACGGTAACTAAAAAAGACGGTAGGTATACTGATGAGGCTGCGCAGTAGACTATGACTTCACATGGGTGAAATCACCTGGTTTGAATATTCGATAAAATACTGGTAACTAAATCTTTCAAGCGCATGAAAGCATTTAGCTAAACATTAGGCAAGTTATTTACCACTTATCAGCCGGAACTGTAAACTACAGGAATTAGAACAGTATTGAATGAATGAATGAATTTACGTTTATTTCCATATTAAAAATTCAAATATTGAAAAGCTTAAAAACGAGTTAAAAAAAGCTTAGTCTATACAATTTTACAAAATAAATACAGTTTAAATTTGATTATGTATGTATATACAGGGCGTAACAAAACTCTCTACACAAACTTTAGGATAATGTTCCTTGGGTGAAATGAAGCAAAAAACATAATATAACAAATGGTCTATCTCATTCCGTTTACTGTTTGTATATCAATATGTGTTTTTTACTATTTAAAATGTTTAAAACCAAATTACAAAGAAACTAATCGTTTTACGAAAAAATACCTAGATAGATAATTGTTAGTGCTTTTAATAAGAATTAAAACGACACCTTATTTTTTTAAATGAAACAATAAACAACAAAACTACAACGATTTTTTTGTAAAACTGTACAGCCTCACTTGCACGTGTGGGGAAAAAAAATCGAGTGGTTTTATGAAAAAATACCTAAAATGTAATCCTTTTATTAATAGTTGAATAATAAATACTCATTTTTATAATCTGTCAAAATGTAGTTTTATTTTAAATATTTAAAAAGTAGTACATTTATAGTGTTACTACGTTATTATAAGCCGACAGCCCATTAATAATGAATCCCATTGTTGCTCTATGGGTCCATTCTAAACTTTACAGTGTCATAGAACTATCGTAGTAAATTTGTTATTTATTATTTGATTTTCATTTTCACAAACAAGGCATCGTTTTAATCCTTATTAAAAGCACTACCAATTACCTATCTTGGTATTTTTTCATAAAACCACTCGATTTTTTTCCCCACACATGCAAGTGAGGCTGTACAGTTTTACAAAAAAATCGTTGTAGTTTTGTTTTAATTGTTTCATTTAAAAAAATAAGGTATCGTTTTTATTCTTATTAAAAGCACTAACAATTATCTTTCTTGGTATTTTTTCATAAAACGATTAGTTTCTTTGTAATGTGGTTTTAAACATTTTAAATAGTAAAAAACACATATTGATATACAGACAGTAAACGGAATGAGATAGACCATTTGTTGTATTATGTTTTTTGCTTCATTTCACCTAAGGAACAATATCCTAAAGTTTGTGTAGAGAGTTTTGTTACACCTGGTATAATAGAAATTATTTAAGCTAAATAATAGTAACAGGAAATGAGCCTACATGGGCAGATAGCCCATGTAATAATTGGTCAGTAGCGTAGTTAGTTCAATCCCAGCTTCATCTGCTAAAGGTTCTCAGTTCGATCCCAATTAGAGTCATAATACATTTTGAGAAGGATCAGTTGATAACCACCGGCTGTTCATTTGTCATTGGGCTATTAATTAATGACACTTTCTAAGGAATAGTCGGCCTTAGTTTGTAACAATGACTACATTCGCTCATCTACACTCATTACACTCATTCGAAATCCATATTCAAATCAAACCAAATCTCTTTATTCATTATCTGCACAGACATATGCACAATTGAATAGTATCATAGATTAAACTTAACAATAGGAAAACAGAAAAGTAAAACAAAGGTTATTCAACACGTCAACTATCATCCAAGTTCACAAACTTATAAGTTAAGATACTTTTAAGGTAACATAAATAACATTAACAGCCATAACAATTTTTGGTCATCCTAAATAATATTAGCATCTATAACAAAACTCTTCTATTGAGTCTTCTCCTTGACTACGTAGAAAACCTCGTATCTCAATTTTTGCACATCGGGAATGCTGCTCTGAGTTGTGTAATCGCACCCGTAAAACGCGCACCTTCTCGGTAAGCCCACCGAGATCACATTCCAATTGGACACAGCGTATACGCAGCTCTTCGTGTGACTTCTCCAGGGCACTGAATTTACCATTGATATTCTTCAATTCAGCGGTCACGTCTTCGAGTTTAGCGTCAATTCCCTCCAATACCTCGTTCTTCATGGAAGTCAGAACGCTGATTAAAAATGATTATTCATCACTGACGTTGTCAGAACTTTTAGATGAAGCAGATTCTTAACTACAGGAGTCACACTTCCAATTTTTAAGTTTAGATTTACGAGGCGAGTACATGACGGGTGAAAGGACTGCTTACAGTCCATACACTAAAGAACACGTTCAGCACCCAAAAACTCCACAGCACATTTTCCACACTTAACGGACATTAAGTAAGAAATACAAATATGTATAGTTCATTACTAATAAAAATAAAATATTCAGTTTAAAGTAATACAGAACGACAAAAATTACGCAAAACTACTGGCACAGTCATGGCACAGGACAGGTGGCGGCTCGGACTGGATCAGATAAGAACCTCACTCATCAGCGCTCTGATAACAACTTTTTGATAACAACTGATATTGTTTTGTTTGTTGTTGTCATTTCACCCATGTGACGAAATAGGAGATCTGCATGATTCTTACTGTTTTCTTTCCTAGGGGTAACGAGACCACAATGCTCTTTTGCATTATACAGATGCCACTACGTACAAATTTTGTATTACTGAATGCAATAAGCACAATATAAATCAACATAAACCCCGTACGAAGGACGGTACTGTGCTAGTATAATACTAAATGTATTACCAGATGTGTCAATGTACAAACAGTAAACTACCCTAATCATGGGTTAGCTCTTTGTATATAGGGATTAAAGTGTTCAATAAAATACCCATTAAGACTGAAGCAGCTCCCTCCAACTGAGATAATAAAGTCTAAACTACTCAGTGACAGAGCAGTACGATTTATTAATGAGTAGTTACATGATACTTTCTCATACATGTTTATGGGTTCTACTCTATTTGTAAGTTTTAATTTAGTCAGACAAGGAACTTGTCTCTGTATATCTTTGATGATTTCATTGTAAATGATGATGTAAAGATAAATTAATTTCAAATCACTTCTTGAGGGTTAAGGATTAACAATAATTTTAAAATCTGTACAAATAAAAACTTGGTTATGAATTTTTTTCAAGTCTTAGAACATTCAATAGCTAATACTTAATTCGCTAATCATACCATACTCCATTACACTGGTGTAAGTATAAGAAGGGGGGATAAGGGGGATAGAACCCCCTGACAACTGATTTTCCCCCTCAGGCACAAATTGCCTTTGCGAGAATTATATTCCTTATAACATAAAATGTTTGATTTTGGTAACTAAAAAGTGAAATAAAATTATTATCTGATTCTAATCCCTTTATATTACACACCAATAGATTTTCTTGTTGTATGAGGGAAATCGTATTGGTTGATACCAATTTAACAGGAAACCCCGGTTATTGGGACGTTATTGGTCAATTGGTATCATTTAATCAGAGGCCATGTGGTAATTTATAAGATTAATTCAGCCCTGTTTCCCGTTCAACTTAGAAGCAAGTGGGGTAAGTCGAAACGTTGGCCGCGTGAGTGCTCTTCGTCCGGTTCCCTAAAATCACAACCAGCTTTGATCAGCTCTAAAATAATTTCTTTGAAAAAAAGGTTAATTTAATTATTAATGGTGCTACAACGTGATTGGCTGCGATCCCCTCGTGCCCTCTCATTGTTAGTCTACATTGAATGGTTTTCCTAATTGACACTACTCAGTGAATCTACTCCCCCCCATTCCGATTATTTAGCCTGAAAGAAACATTTACTAATGGTAGCCCCAAATCTTATTCTAGTGGCTACTCATCTGTCCGGGTCTGTCAAGGGTGATGGTGACTCCTAACCATGGCGGTGCTGTCTTCTCTCTGCGGGCACAACGACGACCCCGTCGCGTCAACCTCCCTTCCCTCAGCTTCGCGCATGCGCGAACAATATTTATGCTTTTCGCCGCGTGGCTATCTGCCACAGTTGTATGGTTCTACTTATAAATTGCAGACTCCTAATATAATGTACAAATCTTTCTTTGAATGAGGTTTCTCACTGTATGCACAACACTCTTAACACAACAATATAATCTACAATGTAAAATCAAGTATATACATTGACATAAATTAAATAGAAGATAACATAGTAAAATTATACTTACTGAATAACCACCTGCGTGTAGTTTTTGCATTTCTCCTGGACTCATAGCAGGTTTAGTAGATATAACAGGCCTACCAGATGAGTGAGGACTTGTATATCCTCTTGGCTGAAAAAAAGCAGACAACCAGGTTATACATTAACCTGCTGGAGATTGTGCATATTACCTCAGCCGCTTAAGTTATACATTTAGTTAAATGTTATTATTAAACATCGGTAATGCTGAGTTTATATATGAATGTCTATGCAATTGTAAAATTTAGATTTAAAAAATCTTACTAAACAAGCAGGGTACAATTTTTAATTTTAGAAGTGCATAAATGATCACTTAACAAATTAAGTAAATGATCTAAAAAGAATGTTTAGTCTTATTGAGATGTGTATAGTTACAAATCAGGATAAAAAATGTTATAATATTTTGATAAAGGTTTTTAGAAAAATAACTTTAACCAGACAAAGGGGCGCCAACATGCTAAATACGGCCCTGGTTATCTGTGTGTATGATGATGGCTCTGTGCGGGAACATTGGCCGTACGGGTTTGGAAGTGGTGTGAGATAAGACAGCCAATAGCGTCGCTTTATTAATATCATATGGTATGACATCACTACATACAACATAAGGTTAAACTACATATCAAAGACATTTGACAATGAACATGGTCAGCTAGTGATAATATAATGTAACATAAAGTTACATAGTGGATACATAACAATATTAGTCAATATTTTAGATTAATGAATAATAACGTATGTAAACTGCAAAATTCCACTTAGAAACAACAACTTTCATAGATACCACGCAAGACACACAACTCGCTTTGTGATTCCTCAACAAAATTTGACATTATATGAGAAGAAATCTGACTATATTGGCTGCAAACTTCTTAACCATCTTTCAGACCATCTACAATTCCTGACTGACAAGAGCCTAAAGAAAACCTTGACTAGATGTCTGATGGATCGACCACACTATACCCTGGACGAGTTCTCCTTTCAACTAACTGACACTAATGTTCTCTGATACTTATTTAAAGATTATTGAAGCCATTGTATTTCTCTATAAATATATAAATAAATAATTGATTGCTCTCTTTCAATAAACTAAGTTCTCTGATCCTTCTTGTAGGCCTATTTGTAATTTGTATATAATAGATAATAGTATTAGGCTATGTTGTCTAGGCTAGTTTAGGTTAGAATTACAGTAATTAATTCTAACAACAAGATTGTAATTAATACTGATTCTAACAACAGTGACGATTATAAATAGATTACATCTAATGTACATCTTAATAAATCTCTAGTAATAATTACTACATTTACACTGGGAGATTTGGGGGAATAAGGGAGGGATTGACAATGTGCTGGCCCTGCCACCTGTAAGGTGAACTGGAGAAATAACTATTCGACACACATTCCATGCAATACTGGATCCAACCTCTGTTCATTTCTTCTCTTTAATAATACTCAAGCGTTTTACTGTTCATTAAAATATAATATTATTTTTAGAAAATACTTGAAGCTTTAATGAAAAAAGGCAGTTACCCTCAATGGTTGAGTGGCTTATACTAAATTTTTTATAGATACATATTTTTTCTAAAATACTAAATTACTCACATGTGATCTACTCCGTTGAATAGGTTCATGCGCAGCTCGTTCTAAAAGATCCACCTAAAAGTTTATTGATAAATTAATATATTTACAAAATGTTTTATATAAAGAAGAGGCCATTCTTATTAGATATAGAAAGGAGAAAGTAGAGATTGATCAATAATGTAAAGCATAAAAATGAAAAATCTTTATCTTGTCTCAAGTAAATTAAGGAAGGTGATTGTGGGATATATCAACAGGGGGGAAATA
Organism: Stictocephala bisonia; assembly: GCA_035578905.1. Taxonomy (NCBI): domain Eukaryota; kingdom Metazoa; phylum Arthropoda; class Insecta; order Hemiptera; family Membracidae; genus Stictocephala; species Stictocephala bisonia. The sequence goes on along the minus strand of JAQJVL010000542.1, from coordinate 214,547 downwards.
AATTTAGACTTTAGACTATCTTCCAACAAAACAGTTTACAAGGAGATAGTGTTGAATATAATAATATTGTATTTGTAATACATGTTATAATATCATATCACATAATATAATTGCTCTCTGTGTAACATGAAAAAGGAACTGTCTTTAAGTAATGTCAGAAGAGCACATTGATGCCCAACTGAAACAACATTAGACTAGGTAAAATAGCCTCTGTAATCTCGTTAATACTGTGTTTCGTTTATTAAATATTTATAATAAGTAAAATCTGTGTAGTCAGTTACTAACCTTTTAACAGGTTATGGGCCCAGTCCAATCGTAAAATGGTAAAAAGTCTTGTTTAGTTGTACAGTAAAATTGTCAGCATGGTATAATTGTGAACATGGAGAGTGCTGGTAATGAAATAGAATTTGTTGAAAAAATAGAATTTTGACATTTTTTATTGCTTAAGTCAAGTCAGCATCTAAAAGGAACAGAATTTGAAACTGTTAAAGCAGTAAAATAAAAAGCGACGGAAGTCATGAACGGGCTTCAGAAAATGATCTTCAGCAGTGCTACATCCAGTGGAAAACTCGTATGGAGCGGTGTAGAGAACGAGGAGGGGAGTACATTGAAAAAGATAACATCAAAATGTAAATATTTGTAAGTAAATTTTATTTTCAGCCTCAGTTCACTTTTTTCTAGCCACACCTCGTAAGAGAGGACTAGATAGGTGCACTTTGTACTCTCTCCTAACTACAGTACTCCTAACTTCGCCATTTGTAAACTTTGTTAATAAAGATATTTATCAATTCATTTCAGAAACCAATTTGGATTGAGAAATAGGTGATATCCAGACACTACTTTTTATTAAATTTTGGCTGATGGTTTAAAAGCAACACAATAAAACTTGTAACACATTGAAGTTAACTCAATGAGAAATATAATATTTTATATTTCATCTATCGCTATACCGTAGTATCTAGCTTGTTGATTGATACTGGTTAGTTGGTTTATACTGACTTTTTTTATATATCATATGCTTTAAAATAGTAAATTGCTCACAGGTGAGCCACGTAAATTTCAGCAAGTAGGTTATTATCTGGTGCCAAATCTTGTAACTTAATATTTGAACTGATAAATTAATATATATATTCAATTTACTACTGGAGAAAAAAATATTAAGGAGATAGGGAGAAAGTATTAACAGCAGATGGCTTTGGCTATTGGGAATATGGGGATTGAAATGACACACACCGGACCACATCAATACCATCGGACATAAATGGGCCAATACCACCGACATGTATTCCTTTTTTAAAGATCATGACTGCTGTAAATATGTATTTACATAATGACATTTTGTTTTTATGACTGGCCCGGCTACCCGTAAGGTGACCTTGAGAAATAACTATTCGACAAGCATTTGGCGTACTACTGCATGCAGCCTCTGTTTGTTTCTTCTCTGTGATACTAGCCAATATTATACATGAATGAATAATAATGTATGTAGACAGCAAAATCCACTTGGAAACAACAACTTTCATATATATACCATACAAGGCACGCAACTCACTTTGTGATTCCTCGACACCGTTTGACATTATATGAGGAGAAACCTGACTACATTGGCTGCAAACTACTTAACCATCTTCCAGACTATCTACGATTCCTGACTGAGAAAAGCATGAAGAACAACTTGACTAAATGTCTCATGAATCGACCACACTATACTCTGGACAAGTTCTCCTTTTAACTAACTGACAATAATGTTCTCTGATACTTATTTAAAGATTATTGAAACCATTGTACTTCTCTATGAAATTACAAATAAAGAATTTGATTGAATGATTGATTGGTAGTATGGCTCTCATGCAATAAACTAAGTTCTCTGATCCTTGTTGTAGGCCTATTTGTACATCATATATAATAGTATTAGGCTATGTAGTCTAGGCTAGTTTACGTTATAATTAAACTTTAATTAATCTTGTTGTAAATACTGATTGAAATCTCAATTATCTAATAATATATTAACAATAACCTGAATTAATTGTTTCGTATTAGAACAAAGATAAAGTAACATAGGTCACTTTCTAATGGCTGCAGCGAAAGCCTCAGTGATGATTATAAATAGATTACAACTAATGTACATCTTAATAAATCTCTAGCAGGTAATAATTACTATGTTTACACTGGAAGATTTGGGAGTAATAAGGGAGGGATTGAGGAGGTGCTGACCCTGCCACCCATAAGGTGAACTGGAGAAATAACTATTCGACACACTTTCAGCGCAATACTGAATCAACTCTTTGTTTATTTCTTCTATGTGATATTAGTCAAGCATTTTACTGTTCACTATAATATATATTATTTTTAGATACTACTTGCATCTTTTGTGAAAAAAAAAAACAGTTACTCTCAATGGTAGGGCGACAACCTAAAATCCCTCAGTGGTTAGACGGCTTATTCTAATTTTTGTATTATTTATATATTGTGTATATATATTGTATTATTCACATTTATATTTTCTCTAAAATAATAAATTACTCACCTGTGATCCAATCGATTCAAGAGATCCATGCACAGCTCGTTCTGAAAGTTCCACCTGAAAAGTTCATTGTAAATTAATATATTTACAAAATATTTTATATAATGAAGAGGCCATTCTTATTAGATAGAGAAAGGAGAAAGTAGAGATTGTTCAACAATGTAAAGTAATAAAAAGAAAAATCTTTATCTTTTCGCAATTAAATTAAGGAAGATGATTATGGGATATATCACCAGGGGGGGGGGAAATAAATTTAGGCTTTAGACTAGCTTCCAACGAAACAGTTTTCATGGGGATAGAGCTGAATATAATAATTTAGTATTTGTAATATTTGTTATAATATCTTATCACATAATATAGTTGCTATATAATTGCTCTCTGTCTAACATGTAATATGAAAAAGGAACTGTCTTTAAGTAATGTCAGAAAAGCACATTGATGCTCAACTGTAACAATATTGGATTAAGTAAAATAGCCTCTGTACTCTCAGTTAATGCTGTGTTTTGTTTATTAAATATTTGTAATAAGTAAAATCTATGTAGTTAGTTACAAACCTTCTAACAGATAGAACCTGAAATGAGTACAATGAAAACGAAAACTAATCTCATTCTTTGGACACTTAATCAGGACATCTAAGGGCAGATTAAGCAAAAAGATCATAGGACAGCTATGGAACAGTAAAACAAATAAAAGATTGTGGAACTGAAGGAAGGCATAAGAGCATTGCAAATATCATTCAAACATTAGAAAAATATGAACAAAAATATCAAGGTTCTCAATGAAAAGCTGACCGGACTACTAATCAAGATAAATAGACAAAGGACAGAAGAGTGATTCCAACTGAAGAAAGAAAGTTACGATCCGAAAACATGAAGAGATACTGGGCTGAGAGAAGACAATGGAACACAAGAAGAAGATGAGTAAAGAGGTCCAATGAAAGCCATAATAAAAGCTGAGAAATATACAAAATACAAAATAATGTAACATAGTATACCAAATGTCAAAGTCAAAAGACATAAACAAAAGATATATCTAAAAAATCATTTATAAACACCATAAGGGGAAAAAACAAAAACAGACTATCAATATAAATTGAAACCTACACTAATTTTGGAGTGTATTGGCCGGAGGTAATTTAGAAAATGTCTGATTAATTAATTAATTGCCACAAACGATCATTCAATTTCTATGAATTTAGAAAAAAGATAAAAATTTGCTCAGTTGTAAATTCTTGGCCACACTAAAGTCACCTTGAAATAATACTTGGAAAATGTGAGCTGGTGTGAAATATTTTTAAAAACATGCAGACCCATTAAGGATTATATTAGAGTCAAGATTAGAAAGTAGCTCAGCTCAGTGGGACATGATGCAGTCAAGTAAGACTATTTAATTATGTTTAATTTATCATATGTTTTTAGAAAAACAGCTGGTATATACAGGGTGTTAAATTGAACTGGTCGACCATTGGGATCTTGGAAAACACAAGAATTATAACAAAGTTTAAATGGGGGAACTTTCCTCATTTTCAGTAAACATTAAACATTTAAAATAAATTTTCAAAATTGAGCAGCCACTTTCCAATATGACAGCCAACTTCAACATTTGTAATGGAAACCTAAATTTTTTTATTTAATTGTGATTTTAAGGCCTTTTTAACCTTATAATTTTTTTTCATAAATATAATTGTTTTGGAGAGAATAGCTCACAAAGTTTAAAAAAAATCAAGTGATTTATATAATCTTTACGTGAATATTATGGAGTTATTACCTTTATACAGGGTGATTTACTCAAGGTGGCCACAATTGGGATTTCAAAAAGAACAAATTTTACAGCAAACTTTAAATGGGAACTTTACCTCAATTGTTATGCTAATTACAATCTTGTTATAATGGATTTAGGTTTTACTAGTGATTTTAAGAATTGTTTACGCTTGGTATTATTTTGATATACTTGGCTGTTTTGGCGCTAGGAGCGCTGACAGTTTTAGAAATCCCTATTTTAACAATTTATTAAACATGCGTGTTCTGTCATTACAAATAATAAAGCTTAACTCGTAATGTAATTTTTTTATTTGATTGAATGTTGAAAACTGTTGAAGTTCACAACTACTTATTTTCTTTAAAAAATATTAAAAAACCTTGTCAATGTAACAAGTTTGTATTGTGTAAGTACAAGAATAGTATAAGAAGTAATTATAAGTGATAAATGAATACAGTATAAAACAATCATATGATTGTGTTGCTAGGCAATAATCAGCTGTTTCGTTGTTGGAATTTTCACTTTTGTTTTACCTCATCTAACCTATTAATTACTCTGTTACCAGAATCACAACTATTATTTGTCTCTAGTAGCATTTAATAATTAAGTTAGTTTTGTTTCTCCTGTCACAAAGCTAAATCGATTCCATCAAGCCATTTAAGACCTGCCTCACTGATTATTTTTATACTAGCTAATCCCTCCGTAAAACAGCGCAAGGGGCACTCTGTGTCTATGTGATCCATTGTTTGGATAGACTCCTCGCAATCACATGACTGATCTACTGTCAGTCCCTATTTGTATTTCGAGTAGTTACATCTGCCCACTCCAGTTCGGAACCGATTCAATAATGTCCACTCCATACGAGAAGGTTCATTCCACCTACAGGTATTGATAGATCGTTTATAAGGAACTTATTTCGTCCATCAAATCTATTCCATGCTATGGCCCAACTAGTATTGGGCGAGAAATTTGATCTGCTCAACTGGAACGCAGTACGTAGAGGTAGGTTTTGAGATTTTAAGCGACCGTTCTAACGTGGGAGATCCTGGGTAATGGGGAGGTGTGGGGCATTCAAGATCTTATTGAATTTTTTACGTAATGCCTCCTGACGTCTTATTTCTGGGGCAGCTACATTGAACAGCATCGAGAGCCGAGGGAGTGGAGTTGCAATGAGAGTCCCACTAAAAGCTCTCATGGCTCTATTATGCTGGGCATCAATTGCTTTTGTATGTGTGCTATTTAGCCATACGGCAGCACTGTATTCAGCAGCTTATTCTTATTAGATAAAGAAAGGAGAAAGTAGAGATTGATCAACAATGTAAAGTATTACAATAAAAAATCTTTATCTTGTCTAAAGTAAATTAAGAAAGATGATGGTGGGATGTTATAACCAGGATTGAAGATAACATTAGATTTTAGGCTAGCTTCCAATGAAACATTTTACAAGGAGATAGAACCTCTCGTCAGTACAATTAAAAAAAAAAAAAATCTCATTCCTCTGACACTTATTCAGGACAGCTGAGGAAAGATTATACCAAAAGATCATAGGACAGCTATAGGACAGTTAAACGAATAAAAGATGGATTGTGGAACTATATATATATCTTATGGTTTTTTTGTCAGCTACCATTCAGTAATTTTATTTTTTCTTTAAGCTGCGATATAAATTTGGATTAAGATCCAAAAGTCATGCAATATATAATATAAAATAAAAGTGATCTCCTGTCACAAAGCTAAATCCAATGCATCGGGCCATTTACAACCTGCCTCACTTATTCTGTTTATCATAGCCAATCCCTACATGAAAGAACGCAGGGGGACACTGAAACATATGTGATCCATTGTTGGGATAGACTCCCCTTAATCACATGACTGATCTAGTGTCAATTCCCATTTATACTTCCAGTAGTTACATCTACCTACGCCAGTTTGGAAGCGATTCAAAAGTGTCCATTCCCTTCGAGGGAGGTTCATTCCATCTACAGGTATTGATGGAACGTTAATAAGGAACCTATAGCGTCCATCAAAACTTTTCCATGCTATGGCTCAGCTAGTATTTGGTGAAAAATTTGAACTGCTCAACTGGGAGGCTGTATATAGATCATTCTGACAAGGAAGATCCTGGGTAATGGGGAGGTGCTTATTGAACATCTTATTGAATTCTTTAAGTAGTGCCTCCTGACGTCTTATCTCTGGAGGAGCTATATTGCACAGTACCGGGAGCCAAGGAGTTAGAGTTGCCATGAGAGTACCATTATCAGCTCTCATAGCTCTACTAAGCTGGACATCAATCACTTTTGTATGTGCGCTATTTAGCCATAAAGGAGCACTGTATTCAGCAGCGGAATATACAAAAGACAAAGCAGTTGTACGCAGGACGTGTGCGTTGACTCCCCAAGTTGTTCCAGAAATATGATGTAGTGCATTTGCCCTAATTTTAATTTTAGCTGCTGTTTTTGAAGAGGGCTTTTCCAGGGGCGCCAATTTACTCTTTTTTTATTTCACTCAGCTTGTAAAGCATGTGTTTGTCCGAAGGTTGCCAAGCTGACTTTGATAAACTGACTATCCGTTTAGCTATATCAGAGGCTTTTGGGTAAAGCACTTCTCTTTGATTTGGAGATTTATCAGTAGAAAGTTTCTTTAAAAGTTACCATGCTTTTCTACTGCTGTGGGTAAAGTTTATATCTTCAATAGTTTTAACCCATTTTTCTCCCCTGGCACTGTCTAGAGTTTTTGGTGGTATTAAACTTTTTGTAAAGGTCATTTGATTTTTTACTCCATCCTGGTATATACTCCTTTCTGTATCCTCTCGGTATGCAAACTTTAGCAATGGACAAGACGATACTTGTGAAACGATCGTAATTTCTTATTGTAGGAGGAATGAACCTGATTCTATCATCAAGCCTGGTGGTAAAGCCCTCTCAGTGTGCTTTATAAAAATCCCATCTAGGCCGCGGAAAAGATCGAATTATGGGAATTTGGATCCCCAATGAAACCTGTACTGACCTATGTTGAGAGTGGGGAAAAGCATCAAGAACTTTCCTAATGGGTTTTGGGCTAGATGATTGTTCACATGAGGAGAAGCTTAAGTCGGGAGAGTAACCTCAATGCCAACAAGCTGAATAAAAAGTATCTTTATGTTTATTTTCCGTGTTCCGTGCATTTGTTTTCTGTGTTCCTTGGTATGAACGGCAAGCTCGCCATTCTAGCTTTGCTGCCAACACAACATGTTTTGCGGCTATAAATACGTTTAGCCCTGGCTCCGGAGTCGGAGACTGGTGGACGGGCACCTGCATGGCTACTGACTGTGTTTTCCTGGAGGCACAGCGTGGTACCTACAGGCTGGGCCAAGCCTCTACTTTTCGTCTCAGAGAGGCTACCACCTTTCCCCCTTTCCAGGTTGTTCATCCATTGGCCTCCAGGATGAAGAAATCGACATGCAGGTGACCCAAACCAAGTTTATTTTCTGGCACTTCTGGCCCCAAGCATTGAACATTTATAAGAATTTAATTGTTTTAGAAGAATTTCAAATAGAAGTGTCTTCAGTAGAACTTTGTTTACCAGTGAAAGACTTGTTTGTGGTTCAAGAAACGTTTACCTTTTTTTGCGAGATAGATATTTAGATTGTATTTTTATGTTGTTTAGTTACTAATTAGTTACTAGGGGCAATTTAAAGTAATTTTCTTTTAAAGAACAGGGTTCTCGGGTAATTCTTCAATTTGTTGTTCCTATTAAGAGTCGCCCAGTTTAGCTTGCTGGATTTTGGCGTAGTTATCAATTTAATTCTTTTGTTAAGTTTTTTTATCTTTTCCAAATTGGCCTAACCTTCCAATTTTCTTTTATTGCCGGAAGCCCTGTAAGTTCAGCTGACATTTTAAAATGTTGTCCTTTTGTTATCTGTAGTTATTGTTTTCTAGTTGTAGTTTACTCATTCAAGTATTCTGTTATTTAATTATTCTTGTATTAGTTCATTGTTATTATTTATTTATTTTTATTATATTTTTCAGAGATTTATAAATATTTTGATATAAATTTTATTAGGACTAATCATTTTAATTTACATTTTATTGATACTTTGTACTGTTGATATTTGCCGATCTTCTTTTCTTTATTTCTCTTGCCTTGAGGCCATATCTTATATATTTTTCTGTAGCTATTATTGATAATGATTTAGAGTAACCTTTCACAAATAGTCAACAGCCCATTTGCCTTTACATGTTTTAATTTTTTTCCTGACATTTAATATTTTTTTAATACTTTTGATTTTAATATTGTTTAAATTTTAATGTAATAAACAGTATTTTTGCCATTCAACTTGTGTTTTTTTTCTGTGTCCCCCTTCTGAGTTCAGTGCCTTCACACCCACTCTCGATGGGTCCAACAATGTTTTGATAGTATGAGGGTGGGTTGCAAAAGGTTGTTCATTTCAGCCCAGTCAAGCTTACTGCCATTCTCATTGTCGGTGTTGTAGCCTTATTGGCTACGGTGACTGTTAAAGTCACATAGAGGACAGGATGTACAAAACTAGGCCAAATCCTATTGTCAGGCTATTGGATGTTAGGAGGCTTATAAACAATGACTATTGTAGTGTCTGACACTTGAATTGCCAAGACAAAGATGTCACCATCAGAGCTCTTATGGGTAATTGACACATTGTCCATGTCATTCTTTACATAAGTTGCAATACCATACACTCTACGCCCAATTGAATCAACAAGTCTGTGTCCAGGAATACTGCCTCTTGCACTATTGTTATCTTCGAGTGTCTCTTGGAATGCAAGGACATCTACATTGTTTTCTAGAAGGACCCTACTGATCACTCACTGTTCGCCTTCCTTTAACCCTCAGCGTTAAAATGGACTACATTTAAATAGAATCTTTTATTTTGAAATTAGTTTGGTCCTCAAAAGGGCCTTTTTTATTTTGTGTGGTAGCTGCCATAGCTATGAAATCACAAATTTGTGACGGTCCAGCTACGAGGGTTTGTTGCTCGTTTAGAAGGGATACGTACAGCTTTAAAGATTTGCTATGGACGCGAACATCATCCCCCACTATGTGATGATGGGGGGATGATGTTTGAGCTATGCAATTGTAATGAGCATAACAAATGAGGTAAATTTCTCATTTATAAAGTTTATTGTAAAATTTGTACTTTTTGAGATCCCAATTATGGCAGTGATTGAGTTGATCACCCTGTGTATTACTTACTATAGTAGTAATAATAAATAAAGATTGATATGAAGGTACAAATTACATTTATTGAACTATATTTCATATGTTTGATTGTATTTAACATTCAATTTAAAAAAAATATTAGATTCTGGATAAAACTGCACAATCTATTAAATACTAGTGTCAATATTGTACATCTCTATTCAATAAACAATTTAAAATAAAACAATTTAGAAGGAGATAAAACCTGTCACAAGTACAATGAAAAAGAAACAAATCTCATTCCTCAAACACTTAATCACGACATCCTTGGACACTTGATGATATATTAAGCAAAATGGTAGGGCGGCAATCTAAAATTCCTCAATGGTTGGATTACTTCTAAAATAATAAATTACTCACATGTGATCCACTCGGTTCAAGAGGTTCATGCACAGCTCGTTCTAAAAGTTGCCCCTGAAAATTTGATTGATAAATTAATATATTCACTGTTCAATGTAATATATTATTATTTTTAGAAACTACTTGTAGCTTTTGTGAAAAAATGCAGTTACCCTCAATGGTAGGCTGACAAACTCAAAACCCTCAATGGTTGGAAGGTTTATACTAATTTTTGTATACAAACATTTTTCCTCTAAAATAATAAATTACTCACCTGTGATCTACACATTTCAAGAGGATCATGCACAGCTCGTTCTGAAAGTTCCATCTGAAAAGTTGATTGATACATTAATATGTTTACAAAATATTTTATATAAAGAAGAAGCCATTCTTATAAGATAGAGAAAAGAGAAAGTAGAGATTGATCAACAATGTAAAGTATTACAATGAAAAATCTTTATCTTGACTGAAGTTAATTAAGGAAGATGATGGTGGGATTGTATGCCCAGGATAGAAGATAAAATTAGATTTTTCATTAGCTACCAATGAAACAGTTTACAAGGAGATAGAACCTATCATCAGTACAATTAAAAATGAAACAAATCTCATTCCTTGGACACTTAATCGGGACACATAAGGAGAGATTATATCAAAAGATCATAGGATAGCTATGGAACAGTAAAACAACAAATAATAGATGGATTGTGGAAATTTATATATACAATATATATATATATATATATATATATATATATATCGTATGGTTCTTTTCAGCTACCATTAAGTCATTTTTTTTTTCTTTAAGCTGCGATATATATTTGGATTAAGATCCAAAAGGCATGCAATATATAATATAAAATAAAAGTGACCTGTCACAAAGCTAAATTTCAAATCATCGAGCCATTTACAGCCTGCCTCACTTATTCTGTTTATACTAGCCAATCACTCTGTGAAAAAATGCAGGGGACACTGTAATTATGTGATAAATTGTTTGGATAGACAGTTTGGGTAGTACATTTAGTATCAATTCCCATTTATACTTCCAGTAGTTACTACCCATTTATACTACCCACGCCAGTTCAGAACCGATTCAAAAGTGTCCATTCCCTCTGAGGGAGGTTCATTCCACCTACAGGTATTGATGGAACGTTAATTTTATGTGACCGTTTTGACGAGGGAGATCCTGGGTAATGGAGAGGTGCGGGGCATTCAACATATTATTGAATTCTTTAAGTAGTACCTCCTGATTTCTTATCTCTGGAGGAGATATATTGCACAGTACTAGGAGCCAAGTAAGTGGAATTGGCGTGAGAGTACCACTAATAGCTCTCATAGCTCTATTAAGTTGGACATTAATCACTTTTATATGTGCACTATTTAGCCATACAGGACCACTGTATTCAGCAGTGGAATATACCAAAGACAAAGCATTTAAACGCAGGATGTGTGCGTTGGCTCCCCAAGTTGTTCCAGCAATATGATGTAGTACATTTACCCTGGTTTTAATTTTAGCTCCTGTTTTTTGAAGATGGCTTATAAACGTCAGCGATTGAATTAACTTTACTCCCAGGTACTGTGGATGATCATTATGATGGACTTTTACACCATTTAGATTACATTTACATCTGAATTTTACAATTTAGAAAGATGTTCAGTTTTCAATTAGCCAGTCTGTTACTTAGGTGGAAGCAGACTACTTCGGTTTTTGATACGTTAGGATTATTTTCTAAAATATACTTAGAGAGCTGCAAGGTCACTTGTGAGTATTTCTTCAGTAGCTGTGAAGTCCGTATGTTGGTAAGCTAAAGCAATATTATCTGCATTTATAAACTTTCTAGAGTTTGTTATTGGGAAGTCAGCGGTATACACGTTGAACAAAATTTGAGCAAGGACAGACCCCTGTGGCAAACCATTCTTCAACTGTCTAAAAGAGCTTTCTTCCTGACCGAGATTTACTTTTATTAGCCTGGCACTAAGCATTGACTCTAAAAGTTGCAGAAGAAAGGAACAAGGAAGGAGGCTGTAGAACTTTAGCAACAAACCTTTGTTCCAAACTCTGAGATCAACAACAGCTGCAGATGATTTTAACTTCTTTTCAAACCAATTATCAATAAATGATGTGAGAGCTAGGATCTGGTCGCAACAACTTCGGCCAGGATGAAAACCAGCCTGCTCAACTGGAACATTAGAATTTGTATCCTCTTGGTATGCAATCTTTAGCAATTGACAAGACGAGATTTGTAAATGATCGTAATTTCTTATCCTAGGAGGAATGAATCTGATACCATCAAGACTGATGGTAAAGGCCTCCCAATGTGTTTTATTAAAATTCCATCTAGGCCATGGAAAAGATCAAATTATGGGAATTTGGATCTCCAATGAAACCAGTACTGGCCTATGTTGAGAGTGGAGAAAAGCATCAAGAACTTTCCTAATTGGTTTTGGGCTTGATAATCATTCACATGAGCAGAAGCTTAAGTCGGGAGAGTAACCTCGACGCCAACGAGCTGAATAAAAAGTGGCTGAGTGTTTTGCATCAAAGATCAGGAAAAGGTTGTTCATTTCAGCCCAGTCAGCAAGATTTCTACCATACTCATCGTCGGTGTTGTAGCCCCATTGGCTATGGTGACTGTTAAAGTCCCCCACATAGAGGACAGAATGTTCAAAACTTGGCAAAATCCTATTTTCAGGCCATTGGATGTTAGGAGGCTAATAAAGATTGACTATTGTAGTGTCTGACACTTGGATTGCCAAGACAAGGCTAGGCTACCATACAGTGGTTAACGTTGGAATTACTCACAGTATTTGTTAACAACGTTTTGCTTCTGGCACTCACCGACATTCTTTAGCTTAAGATAGCGAGAGAATGTGTTTACCAACCTTTCCTGTTTGGTAAACACATTCTCCTGTGTCAAAGAGGAACTGTGTTATAAGTTCCTCTTTGATTCAGATATTGATGTTATATGGCGCCACTATAACTGATATGACTCAATTTTTTGCCTGAAATTTATATTGGGTGGTGTTGAATATCATTTGTACATAACTAAAGACAACTTTCCTAATTTATTTTTATTCCTATTCCTGACATCAAACTGTTGTTGTATATGTCATTTATAACATAATCAAATCTGGTAGGGTTATTTTTTTATATAAAAAAAAATTCCATTCAGGCACTTAATGAATCATAAATAAATAGAAAAGTAATAAAAATTACTTCAAACATTTTCTGTTCTATATCTAATCATAAATATAATTTGCAAAAATATACAGTTTTAATTTTAATTTGTTGTAATTCAGCACTACACACATTTAAATATTACTTAAATATTATTTAAATGACCCCATGCAAAATTAAATTACAGTAAACCCTCCATTTAACAGACTTCTGACTTAACTTAGAACTTGCACCTGTACTACAGTATTTAAATTACTGTTTACTGTAACCCCACAGAAGTAGGTTTTATACAACATTTAATTTATAAAACTTGTAGTTTTTCTGTAATAACTTCAAATATTCCATGTATAGTTATTATTATCCTTCAGTATATCCTAAAACCCTTTATCCTTAAGGCTAATCATTTTCATACAATATATTTGTATATTTTATTGGTTTTTGAGTTAACAATGAGCTTACAGCATCACAATTTTGAGTAAGGTGTGGCAATAACAGCTTGGAGTGAATTCACCCTGATGTAACAGACAATCGGCTTTAACGGATTAGAACCTACCCCATTTAGTCCGTTAAATCAAGAGTTTAGTGTATTTATAAAATTGAGTTATGTATTATATTTGCAGTATCTCCAACACTGCTTAAAAATGTACATTTTGTGGAACACAGGTAATTTAAAAACAATAATAAAAGCATACCACCACCACCACAACAAAATTGTGTATTTGTTTACTTGGTGTATTTAAATTTTACACTTATTTGATACACTACTCGGGAATTTGTTTAACATTACCCAAAGTTTGGGATTTTGAGCATATTTTTAGGGAAGTGGGAGAGCCCTTAAATTGAGTCTCTTCCGAAATACAATGATATGATGGTATTTGGGAGACAAATACCTACAGTTTGATACCCCACTAGGGCATTTTATTTTAGTATTACGCTTTTTTTTGTTTTCGGGTGTTTTTCATACACCTCTTATTAATTGCCATTCCAAAATCTGATGGTATGTTTGGTTTAAGAAGAAAAATAGCTTTAATTAGATATCCAACTTAAGTAGATAAGTTCAGTTTAAAAAAATTATATATTTCCAAAAATGTCAGCTTTAAGGCTCCCAATACACCAAATTGTTAGGTTTTTAAGCTGAAATGTATGGTTAAGGTGCAAGTTTGTTAAATGTTTAGAATTGTGAAAGTTTGAAACTTTTACTCAAGATTTTTTTCAAGTTAGGTCAGAAATACTACTTTTTTGTGACTTTCCCAAACATTGGGGCAGTTTAGGGGGTAAAAAAGGCTGTCATTTCGGAATTATGAAGAATTTATCAAAATTCATTCTCCTTGCACGCCTAAAATATATGACCAATCATCCTACAAAATTTCAGCCTCGAAGGTTTAGCGGTTTTCCAGAAACAGTGATCAATGAGTGAGTGGTATTTGGTTTTTACACACTCACAGATATATAAATATAAATATATATATAAATTGTGATTGTTGGAACCATTTTAAATGTACTTTACTGAGTGAAAATGTTGAAAGGAACTGCTCAAGATATCAAAACAAAGAAGACACCACATTGATGTTGAACGCAATGACTCATTCAGAGACGGAAGATTCAATAGCAAGCTTAAAAGAGATAAATAAAGATTTAGAAAGCTTTAAAGAAGAAAATGATAAATTAAAAGTACTGATGAGCTTCGTCATAGTAAAAGGGAGATAGTTTTAAGAAAAGCAAAGAAAAATAAGCCTAGCATTCATCTTGCTTGCCAAATGCAGTTTGCTCCATTAATAAACAGATTTTCAGCACTGGCTTTATCCGATTGAAATTTTGAAGAAAATTCTCAAGAAATAAAATGCAATAAAACAAATAACAAACAGATTAGGTCTATGAATATTCTTCTTTATTCCAATAGCCTAGGGAGAAGTGTATAGGGAATTCTGCAAACTTAACATAAGCCATAATTTCTCTGCTAATGTAAAGCCTGGGGCCAAATTTTCTCAAGTAGTATATGGTGTTTCCGAATTGGTACAGAATGATATACCAATTCTGTACCAATTCATTTGTTTAAGATCTTATAGCTGGTACAAATGACATTGCTAATAATGAACAAAAAGATCTGATATCTTCACTCAAGAAAAAACTACAGGAACTACGCAGTGTCAGACAGGTGGTTGTATTCTCAGTCCCATATCGGCATGATCTTGCAAATTGGTCTATTGTCATCAAGGAAGTGAGTGAAGCAAATGAGGCCATCTCAAAAGTGTGTAAACATTTCTCTAATATAATATATGTAGATATTAGTAAGTTAGGTAGAAGATTTCATTCAACTCAAGGACTCCATTTAAATGCTTTGGGGAAGAAATATGTTAGTAATAAGATCTTAGAAATAGTCAACAGTATTGACACTCATATACTTGATATTATTTCACTTTCTGATAAGGATTTTTTTAGAAACGTAGTAAACTCCAAACAGTTTTGTTTGTCCACTAAATTGTCTTCCAATAATGATTGTATTAGGCCTAAAGTAATCAACTTTGATCAGCCTATCCTGGAATGTAAGTTAACCTCAAAATTTAATGTACAAAGTATAATTAATAAACATGTAGTTCTGAATGATTTTGGGGTGCAAAATGATTTTCATGCTTTATGCCTTAGTGAACACTGGTGTTAAGAAGAAGTCGCTTTTCTCGTCCTAGATGATTATAGCCTAGTAAAATAGTTTATTGTAGAAAACAGCATGCACATGGAGAAGTATCAATTTATGTTAGGTTAGAACTTTTCCAGATTTCATTAAATTAGACTTATTGTTTCGTCTGCAAAAAGAATTTTGAAGTACCAGGAATTGCTATTGAAAAGTTTAAGTTTGTTTTAATCTCACTTTATAGATCACCCATGGGTGACCCTGCAGTTTTTTTAGAAGGGCTAGAAAGTGTTTTTAATTTATTTAGCTAGCCCAAATTGAAAAATTATAGCATTGTGTTAGGCGGTGAAATTAATGCTGATTTTGATGTATTAAAAGATAAAACAAATGTGCATGAGTTTAAAAATCTTCTCAGGCAGTTATATTTTCATTGTGTTCATTATAAATTCAAGAGGTCTAGCCTGCGTTAGATTTTTACAAATCTAAGTCATAACAATATAAAAAAAATGTTACTGAGTTTCCTTTTTCTGATCATGATTGTGTATGGTTAAGCTTATTAGATGTAAACGTAGGATGAGATAGTGACAAACCAAAAATTGTAAGTACCAGACCAATAACAGATAGTAAGATTTTACAGTTTAAGGATTCTCTATCAAATATAGACTGGCTAACTGTATTATCAGACTCAGCTGACTGTGAATCAAATTTTAATCATTTCATTAATATATTTTTATACAATTATTTAGCATTGAGGGCGTTTTGAGAGATTGTAAAGCTTAGTGCCTTTTCGGAGGACCAACTAACATCGGGGTTCACACCACCGATTACAAGGGTTAGACAGTGTCACCTGACATTTGACTTTTGGCAAGTGCATGTGCATAGAGGCCAGTAATATTATTCAAATTTCAATAATGTAACAGTTGAATATGATGAGTATGTGAGTAACAATTTATGCTTAAGAGATTATAAAAATAGATAAGAGGAACAAACTATTAAATTACTTAATTATGAATTACAATTAACTATAAGTACAATATCTAATACTAAGTTTTTAGAACAATAACTTTAATTTGTATATGCCCCAAAGAAATATCAGTCAGACAAAATAATACAAAAGCAAGTAATAAATGCTCTAGCTGGTACATCCCACAGTTGTCAAACATAAAAAACAATGTGTTATTGTTCTATGACTTGAATAAGAAAGAAAACACAGTTCTGTCTAGGTTAGCTTATTGTACTGCTAAACTGACAGATTTGACAAAAATATGAGTATGATATCTACGAGATCGCACATTACATATGTTCTCTTTAATATTACTTTTATTAATACAAAGATAGTCAAACATTTAATGCTTCAATCTAACTTTAAGAATACATTTCTTCTTTACTTACAACTTTTAATAAATTAATTTGACTGTGCATTTCGCTTGGCAAGAAAGAAGCAAAAGCAAAACTGTAATAATAATTTCAGAAATTTTCAGCGCTTCAAGCGAGAAAACAGCAAGTATATTAAAATACGAGGTACCTCCAGAAAGTAAGTTCCGTTTGGTAATAAAAATAATTTGTCTACAGATACAGAAAAATATTTATTGCACTAAAATCTACAACTCTTAAACTACTTTTCTACATAACTGCCGAAATTTTGTAGGCATTTGTCATAGCATGGCACAAGTTTTTCTATGCCTTCTTCATAGAAGGTTGCCGCCTGTGTCTTCAACCATTTGGAAAGATTTTCTTTCAGCTCTTCGTCATCGTTGAAGTGTTGACCGCCAAGGAAAGACTTCAGATGTAAGAACAGATGAAAGTCGCTAGGAGCGAGGTCAGGGCTGTACGGAGGATGGTCAAACACGTCCCAGCCAAATCCCTGTATGAGGTTTTTCGTCACATTTGCAGTGTGTGGTCGTGCATTGTCGTGAAGAAAAACAACACCTTTGGACAGAAATCCTCGGCGCTTATTCTGTATTGCGCGGCGCAATTTCCTCAGTGTCTCGCAGTAAACTTCTGCATTGATTGTTTGACCTCGCGGTAAGAAATCAATCAGTAAGATGCCTTTCCTGTCCCAAAACACTGTGCACATGATTTTTCGAGGTGTCAAGATTTCTTTCGGCTTAACCTTTGCTGGAGATGAAGTGTGCCTCCATTCCATCCCATCTTCTCACCATTGAATCACTCATCGCATTTTGTCCGTAAACTTCACAAATTTGCCGATAAATGTCAATCGGTTTCACTTTCTTAGCATTCAGAAAACGAATCACAGATCTGATTTCACAAGCGGCGGGATTTTCGATCAACACCAACATTTTAAACAAGCACAACAAAGTGTACGAGACTGATAGCGATCTCAAAATGGCGCACGTTTCTTCTCCTTGATACAGAGCGTCTGCCGCGCATGCGCGGAACTGCGATCGCAGCGCTGCAGCGGATATAAATGGAAACGGAACTTACTTTCTGGACGTACCTCGTAATACCAAGAGTAACAGAGTCATAGAATCACTATTAAAAATTTAAATCCATCAAGCAAAATATGGGTTACTATAAGTAATTTCAAAGTTGACCGCTAATTGGAAAATGGTGAACGAATTTCAAAATTTGACCTACGTAATTGTAATATTTTGTATAAAATATATATTTGTGAAACTAAGAGCAATTCAACATTCAACTGATTAAAAATAATACATTCCAAGTTAAGCTTTTTATTATTTGTAAATGGCAGAATATGCCTCTCTAATCTTGTTGAAATAAGGATTTCTCAAACTTTCAGCGCTCCTAGTGGCGAAACGGTTAAGTATATCAAAATAATACCAAGAGTAAACAATTTTTAAAATCACTATAAAACCTGAATCCATCATAAAAAATAAGGGTTCCTATAAGAAATTTCAAAGTTGACGACCATATTGGAAAATGGCGACTGAATTTTTAAATTTGAAGTACGTAATTGTATTGAACATAAAAAATGAGGTTAAGTTCCCCATTTATAGTTTGTTGTAAAATTTGAACTTTTTGAGATCCCAATTGTGGCCATCTTGAGTTGATCAACCTATATATCAGTTATTATTGTAGTAATAATAAATAAAGAGTAATATGTTAATGAAAGTTAAATATTACATTTACTAAAGTAGATTTCATATTTATTGCATTTAACACTCAATTAATTAATAATATTAGACATTATGGTGAAAACTACACAATATAATAAATACTAGTGTCAATAGTGTACATCTTTTTATTTAATAAACAATTTACAAGCCTCTAACAAGACAATTTACAAGGAGATAGAACCTGTCACGAGTACAATGAAAAAGAAACAAATCTCATTCTTTGGACAAGTGTCCAAGGACACTTAAGTAATCAGGACACCTGAGGAGAGATTAAGCCAAATGGTAGGACGGCAACCTAAAATTCCTCAATGGTTGGATGGCTTATACTAATTTTTGTATAGTTACATATTTCCTCTTAAATAATAAATTACTCACCTGTGATCCATTCGGTTCAAGAAGTTCATGCACAGCTCGTTCTGAAAGAGTTACCTGAAAAGTTGATTGATAAATTAATATATTTACAAAATATTTTATATAAAGAAGCAATTCTTATTAGATAGAGAAAGGAGAAAGTAGGTATTGATCAACCATGTAAAGTAATAAAATAAAAAATCTTTATCTTGTCTCAAATAAATTAAGGAAGATGATGGTGGAATAGTAGATAAATTTAGATTTTAGACTAGCTTCTAATGAAACAGTTTATAAGAGATAGAACCTGTTATAAGTACAATGAAGAAGAAACGAATCTCATTCCTTGGACATTTAATCACGACACCTGAGGAGAGATTAAGCCAAAAGATCATAGGACAGCTATGGAACAGTAAAACAAATAAAAGGAGGACATGAGAGAGTTGCAAATTTCATTTAAAGATTTGAGAAATAAGAAAAAAAATTAAGATTCTAAATTACAAGCAGACCAGACTACAAACCAAGATAAATATACAAAGGATAGGAAGATTGATTCCAGATGAAGAAAGAAAGTTATGATACGAACACATGATGAGATATTGGGCTGAGAGAAGACAAATAAACACAAGAAGATGATGATTAAAATGGTCAAATGAAGTAACACTGATTGCTGTTTGAAAAAAAGAAACAAACAAAATAACGTAATAATGGTGTACAAAATGTCAAAACCAAAAGACATAAACAAAATATATATTTCAAAAATCATTTACAGACACCACGAGGGGAAAAACAAAAACAGACCATCAATATAAATTGAAACCTACACTAATGTGATAAATGATAATGATAAATGATATTTATTTCCACATATTTTTACAAAAATAAAATACAATAAACAAACTTGGAAATTTACTGATCACATAACAAGTTGAGTGATCAGTTAAAAAAGATTAAGTTACATAGATAATAAAACAATTTAATTTGATTTGAATCTAGCAGTTATTTACAATTTAATAGCCGCCATCTGCAGTGTCTGCATGTACAATATATGCATATCACATTAGACTTATGTATAAAAATTACAATATATAAAGATAAAAAAAATGTAACCTCTATTCTTATCTATACACTATATATACATACATATTTTAACTTAGAGGTACAAAGAGTCAGCTGTATTATAATAAATAACAATAAATAAAAGAACACAAACATAATTTGAGAATTAATTAAGAAAGGATATCACTCATGAAACTAATGTCACTAAGACTTAAAAGCCATTCTTTAAGTTTTCTACAAAATAAATTGAAAGCTGTAATGTTTCTAATGAAGATAGGTAAGTGATTAAAAAATTTAGGCGCTAAATATTCAAAAGACTTTCTGAAAATATTTTTATTTACTTTAGGAATTTTAATATTGCCACGAGCTCTATCTCTAGTGTTGTAGCAATGTAATTCATTGTCTTCTCTGTTACCGCTTCTAATGAAAAATATTCTCAGAACCTTATACACGAATAAATGTTGAACTGTTAAAATCTTTAAATCTTGGTACAGTGGAAAGGAACTGTCTCTTAATCTTTTTCTTAACATAAGACGTATAAAATGATTTTGAGATACTCTTATTTTATCTATCAATGTTTTGTACGTTCCACCGTAACAAATTAACCCATACTGAATTTTGGAATTAATTAAAGAAAAATATAACGTTTTTAACAAGGATGTGTTGCAGAAGTTGCGTAAATAATAAAAAGTTCGTATTGATGACCTTAATTTATTATTTAATCGGATGATGTGATTTTCCCATGATAGTCTTTGGTCCAGGACAACTCCTAAATAGTTTATATTTGTTACTTTCTCAATATGTTGACATTTACAATTTTGAAAAGTGTTACAGTTGTAAAGATGGTATTTTAACGGCAAAGGCAATTCAAAATCGGTGAATCCAAAATTAATAAATTTAGTTTTTTCGACATTAACTTCCATCCTGTTTGCTTTGCACCAATTTCTAAGCAGCAGTAAGTCTTCAGTCATCATGTCACATAAAATATTAATATTTTTATTCAAATAGAAAAATGCTATGTCGTCAGCGAAAGCTGTAACTTTTACCATGAAAGTTAACCTTTAATAAGTCATTTATAAAAATTAGGAACAGAGTAGCTGATATTACACTCCCCTGAGGAACACCGGCCTTAACTGTCAAGGGAGGACTCAGATAGTTTTTGATTTTGACTTGTTGTTTTCGATTGGTAATAAAACTTTTGAAGAAATCAAGTGCTATACCTCGAATGCCAGCTAATTCCATTTTTTTTATAAGAATATTGTGATCGACCAGATCAAACGCTTTTTTAAAATCTATAAATAGCCCAGAAGTTTTATTGTGATTAAAGTTTTATTTGAACTGTTGTATAAATTGTCAGTTAGAGAAATTAAGGCATCTTCTGTAGATTTACCTTTGGTGAAACCAAATTGATTTACATTAAAAAAATTGTAACCTTCAAGAAAACTAAGTAATCTTTTCAAGACTGTTTTTTCAATTACTTAAGAAAAAACCGACAGCTAGCTAATTGGCCTTATGTTTTTAATTTTAAAAGAATTTCCTTTCTTAAAAATTGGTATAACAGAGCTCAATTTTAACTTAACAGGAAACACACCTTTACTGAAGCTTTGGTTTATTATGTATACTAAAACTGGAGCAAGAATTTCTACTGTATTTTTTAGTATATATACATTAACATTATCAAAACCAGAAGATTTTTTATTTTATTTCGTCTGTTGTTTTTATTTCGTCGACTGAAGTTGGAGTAAGGTACAGGGAGTAAGGGTACGAGTACAAAGTCATTAGTGGAGCGGTACCGGTGTCAAGGTCAGGTCTGTCAGTCTGAATACTGATAAGGTGATCATTGATAAGCTGAGCAATCTTAACAGGTTCCGCTACAACTTCGCCGTTATCCAATTCAATTTTATCCACATTTTTGTTACTTACCACACCTGTTAGCCCATTTATAATTTTCCATTGCTGAGCTGAGTCGCCACGACAATTTTCAATTTGTAATTTAAAGAAATCGTTTTTGGCACAATCTATTTCTGCTGAAAGATTATTACATAAATTGCGATAATAATTCTTAAAAGTTAAATCATATGGCCGTCTTTTAAAAATTGCATATAGACGGTTCCTTTTTTTAATTTTATTCAAAATTTTCTCTGTTATCCATGGACTGATTTGTTTTGCTTTTAAAAATTTACTATTTGTGTTCCTTTTTACATAACTATTTTCCAGAGCATTACTTAAAATATTGTAAAAAATTGAATAACAAACATTTACATCACTTTCCTGATAAAGATGGTTCAAATTCACATTACTTAAGATACTTTAAAGTAGATTAAGGTCTAATTTACTATTCTCTTTTAAATTTCCATTATTAATTACATTTTTAATGCCAACAGAGTTTTGTAAATCAGTAAAATTTATACCCAAAAAACAGTGGTCTGTAAGACCTATATCAAAAACTGAGGTCTTAAAGCAATTTATTTTCTTATGTCTTATCCAGATGTGATCGATACAGGACTTACTGTTTTCAGTAATCCTGGCTGGTGAATTAATTAAAGATACAAAACCACTATTCTTAAGTAGGCCTAACTCCGCTTGTACCGGTCCCAAGCCCGGCGTCTCATCATTCCCATAACCGATGAGGAGGAGGAGGGTACCTTCCCACAGCTCTCAGTGTGATCCTGATGCTGAGAGCACTCCTATCCCATTAATTCGTTATCCTACCTAACCTTCCAACCAAGCCAAGGTGGAACAGCGTGGGCCGAGGGCTGAATGGCTGGTGGTAGACCAGTCTATACCATGCGGACTCTGGACACCTGCCGAAATCCAGTTTCAAATAGGCTTACTCTGGCATGCGGGGCTCTGTCGGGGCTAGATCATTTATTTCCCTAGCTAATCGTGGGAATCCTATGGACCCAGATAAAACAAAAACATCAAAACCTTCACCTAAGGACCGCATTGAGTCCTTAGGCAATGAACCGAGCATGGGAGCAGAGGGCAGCCACACTGGCCAGCCCTTGTTTTCCATTGCTCGGGCTAAATCAACGTCGGGGGGGGACATGTCTCTCTCCGATTCTGACTCCAACTTGGCTGGCTAGGGACAATGCCAAGGGTGATTCAAGCCAATCTGCACCACAGTAAGGCTGCCTCGGCAGCCCTCTGTCAGTCCATGACTGCACACAACATCGACCTGGCCCTGATTCAAGAACCTTGGTTACACAAGGGCAGAATCGCAGGACTGGCCGATGCAAAAGGTAAGATAATTTCCTCTTGTTCCATCAATAATGCTAGGACATGTATCTTGGTACGCAATGGTATGGAAGTATTTCCCCTGTTTGAGTTCTGTTCCAGGGACATCACGACAGTGAGAATGACACTGAGCACTGAGGAAGGGCATGGGGAGTTCACCGTCAGCTCTGTGTACCTTCCCTATGATGCTCAGGATCCACCCCCTTCCAGGGAACTAGAAGCCCTGGTAAAGAAACAATCCATTGGGGGGCGGCACCTTCTGGTCAGCTGCGACGCCAATGCCCATCATGAAGCATGGGGATCAACCGACTCCAACAGGAGGGGTGAGTACCTATTAAACTTCATTGTTTCTAATGATCTATTCATACTAAATCGGGGCAATGAACCCATGTTTAGGAATAGGGTTAGAGCCGAAGTCATAGACCTGACCCTTTGCAATGCGGTCACTCTAGGCCTCATTGACAACTGGCGGGTCTCTGACGAACCTTCTCTTTCTGATCATCTGTACATTCGTTTTGATATCAAAGCTAAAATGTTAGCCTTTTCCTCTCCTCACCGAAATCCTAGGCGGACGGACTGAGAGTCCTATGCTGCGGAACTTTCGGCCATTGCGGGATTGGGTCCCGGGGGGGTAGAGTACGAATAAGGTCTGTCGTGGAACTAGAGCAGGCGGCATCCTGTTTACAAGATGCGATCCTCGAAAGTTACCACGACAACTGTCCAATTTCAAACACACCGCCTAGGCCAAAAATCGGGTGGTGGTCAAAATCCCTGGAAGCTAAGAAAAGGCGCGTTAGAATGCTTTTTAATCGCTCTAAGGTGGACAATTGTCGAGAAGAGTATCGTTTAGCTCTTAACGACTACAATTCATCCATTCGTGATGCCAAGAAGGCTTCATGGCAAACCTTTTGTAGGGGCATTGACTCCATCAAAGAGGCAGCCAGAATCCAGAAAATCTTGGCTAGCGAACCTATCAACCCCATGGGCAGTCTTAGAACCAGCTCAGGGGAATTGACAACTTTACCTGGCGAAACACTCAAGCTCCTTCTGGAGTGTCACTTCCCAGAGAATCTCGTTGACGATGCTCTGGAAGTCTCTGGCCCTCGAGAGATTAGCCCTATACCTAGGGCAACTCGAGAGGACTGGAGGCAAGCTAGACGCATAGTCACCGTTTCCAAAGTTAAATGGGCAATCGACAAGTTCAACCCATTTAAATCCCCAGGAGGCGATGGCGTCTTTCCCGCACTGTTGCAGAAGGGCCCACCGAACCTCCACTTTCTACTTTGCGAAATCTTCAGGGCGAGCCTTGCCTTTGGGTATATTCCTCAGTCCTGGAGAATTAGCAAAGTAGTTTTTATTCCTAAGCGGGGTCGTGGCGACTACACAAACGCCAAATCCTTTAGGCCAATTAGTCGTTCCTCGTTTCTGGTGAAGACCATGGAGAGACTCGTAGAATTTCACATTCGAGAAGGGGCGCTTAAAGACTCCCCTTTACATCGAAATCAACATGCGTATCTCCCGGGGAAGTCTTGTGAGTCTGCCCTCCATTGTTTGGTCAGGCACCTTGAACATTCCCTGGAGAACAAAGAAATTGCTCTAGGAGCCTTTTTGGATATTGAGGGGCATTCAACAACACCTCATATCAGTCAATTATTCGTGCGCTGGGACAACGTGGTGTAGAGCCTACCATCTGTAGGTGGGTCGACCACATGTTACAGGGCAGAAGAATTCAATCAACCCTTCTAAGTGAGGTGGTGGAGATTTCTGTGAGCCGAGGATGCCCGCAGGGGGGAGTTCTATCACTCCTCCTGTGGGACCTGGTGGTGGATGATCTCCTAGTCAGCCTCACGGATAAGGGCATTTTCATACAGGGCTATGCGGACGATCTCGTCCTACTGGTCCGTGGCAAGTACCAGGGCACTGTTACGGACATCATGAACGACAGTCTGGAAGCAGTGAACTCCTGGTGTGTAAGAGAAGGGCTTGCAATAAACCCTTCCAAGACAGCAATAGTTCCCTTCACCAGGAAAAGGGTTCAGGGCTCCTTCAGAGGCCTGGCCCTCGGTGGAGTGTCTCTGCCTGTTTCATCGTCGGTTAAGTATCTGGGAGTAATCCTTGATCAGAAACTGACATGGAACTTGCATCTTGATAAAGTCATCCGCAGAGCTAAGTGGTCCTTCGTGACCACTAGGCGCTGCGTGGGCTCCACATGGGGCCTGTCACCCCATGTCTGCCACTGGCTTTACACAGTGGTCATCAGACCACAAATTACTTACGGGGCTTTGATCTGGTGGCCTAAGGTCAATCAGGTAACTGTCCGGGGTAGGCTTTCTAGCCTACAAAGACTTGCCTGCATGTGCATGACAGGGGCCTTTAGGTCGACCCCTTCTATTGCACTGGAGGTTCTTCTCAACCTGCCGCCCCTTGATCTCTTCATTATTGGGGAGGCTCGGGCGGCGGCTTATAGGCTTCAGCTAACTGGCCACTGGAGGGGGTCCTGTACAGGTCACTCCTCAGTGGCCAATCTAGTAAACGATGAGGTACTCTCAATAAAGTCTGACTTCATTGGGACTAAGTACCTTTTCACTAGACCCTATACTGTGGATTTCAGGTCGAGGGAGTACCGGGACGGTGTTAGTAGCCCGGTTTCTTCTCACGACCGAATTGTATGGTTCACAGACGGGTCTAGAATGGGCAACAGAGCTGGATTTGGTGTCTATACTGGCGACCCTAGGACTAACGCTAGCGTGAGCCTGGGAGCGTATGGCACCGTTTTCCAAGCTAAGGTCACCGCAATCCTTCATTGTGCCGCCCAGGCGGTCGAGAGAGGGGTTTGCGGGAAATATATCCACATCCTCTCAGACAGTCAGGCGGCCTTAGGGGCTCTTGACTCCTGGAAGGTCTCGTCTGGTCTAGTCTGGGAATGTGTGGAGTCCCTCAGCATCCTGGGTTCAAGAAATCAGGTCTTGCTGGAATGGATCCCAGGACATAGGGGATTAGAAGGCAACGAGCAGGCCGATGCCTTGGCTAGGGAGGGTGCTCTCAAGCCCTTCATTGGTCCTGAGCCGGCCTGCGGCGTTTCGATTGCAGCTGCCAAAACAGCAATTAAAAACTGGGTCAGCGCCAGACATCTGGAAAGATGGCGGCGGTTCCCAGGGCAAAGACTCGGCAAGGTTCTTGTCAAGAATCACTCCCAGAAGTTGACAAAGTCACTTCTTGGGTTAAGTAAATCGCACGTTAAGCTGGTGGTGGGACTCATCACCGGCCACGGCAAATTCCGGAGGCATCTAAGAACGGTGGGACTCTTTACGGAGGATCCCATCTGTCACCTCTATGGGGAGGACGAAGAGTCGGCAGAACACATTGTCCTGGAGTGTGAGGCCCTTGGTGCCAGAAGAAGAGCACTTTTTGAAGGCTCACCTCTGGGACAGTTGGAAATTACTAATCTAGTGAAGAAGCTCCTTGACTTGGTCAAGGGTTGCCAGCTTTACGACGATTAGGCACCGGGATTGGCACAAAAAGCCTTAGGCTTCGTTGCAAGGGTTGGCTGGACCAACTATATATCCCCACTTAAACTAACTAACTAACTAACTAAGTAGGCCTACATAATTTTGATTGTTAAGCGTATTATTTAAAGTGTTAATATTTATATCACCAAGTATTATTACGTTATTGGATAAATTGTCGACAATATCAGAAAATTCTTGCAAAAATTCATTTTCAGTGAAACCATGTAGTCTATATATACATAACATTTTAAAATAACTATTTCCTATTTTAATATCCAATAATAAAGCATCAGCAGTTATCATATTTATATCTAATTCTCTAACGCAAATTGAATCTCTTACATAACACATAATACCCCCCCCCCTGTAATTGTGATTACATTTGGAAAACACACTATAACCACTCAGTTTGTACAAATTTATTTCCTCTGATTCTACCCAAATTTCACTTAAAACTATAAAATTTGGAATTGGAAGAATATTATTAATCCCCGCAACGAAAATATTAAAGTTTTTTCTTAGGCTTTTAATATTTGTGTACAATAAACTGAAAACTGTATTATTATTCTGAAGAAGAAAAAAAATCATTTAAGTCTGCAATATTTTTTATATTACTGGTAATAACCATACAGATGATTTATGACTGGGGTTTGACATAAGAAAAAGAAAAAAATAATAAAATAATAACTGAAACTTTTCATACACAACATAATGTTACCAATTACTTAAGCTTGGTCATCTCATCGTAACTACTTATTTTTTTTTGCTTTGTCCCCAGAGGCTTTACGAACAAAAAAACTTGCCTTTCCTGCACCATACATAAGAGTACCCTATGTCCTTGCATTTTTGTTTTAATTTGCCTAGGAAAAACTTGTTACTGGGCGACAAGTGCTCGTTTACATACACTTTCTGTTTATTAAAAGAACTGTAAACCTGACTTGCACATAGATTTTTTTTCTCCCTGAACTTTCCAATTAAGCTGTCCCTGGTAGCTCTTTTATGGAACTGCACCACGATCGCCGACATCCGATCTTGACGGTAGGAGAGCACCCTGTGCGCGGCTGCCACCTCGTCATCCTGCACATCCACGCCCAGCTTCGCTCCCACGTCTTTCACTATTTCAGTAACATTCTCGTTAGCTGTAACTGGTATACCGCTGATCTCAAGGTTATTCCTGCGAGTGTATTGCTTGAGAGATCGCATTCTTTCTTTGAGATCATCCACCTCAGTTGACAGAGAAGTGTTCTTGGTGCGTAGCTCAATATTCTCCTTCTTCAGGTCCTCAAGTTCGGTTGAGATCTTCTTCATTAACTCTGTGGTAGTATCTAATTTATCAGATACAAACTGAATAGCAGTTGAAAACTCGGACATTTCATTTTTCAGATTTTTTATTTCACTGAAAACTTCTTGTTTAAATTGTTCCATAACTTTCACAATGAAATCTTTAGTAATCACCGTTTCCGGCACGACACTAGAACCACTCTTAGTTGAAGAGCCTGTACGGCATATTTTGCACTTATATTCACGATTAGATCGTGTTTTATAGCCCTCTATTTCATCCTTCACACATGAAAAGTGGAATAAATTTCATGTGCTGCCGCTGCACTTTATACTATCGTTCTTGTCGCTCTCACCAGATTGACCACAAACACCACATATGAACGACATTTTAATTTATGCACACAAAGAGACGCATAAAATGTAAGTAAAATTAGTAATAGTGAGTCACTAGATCACGAATTAACATGCACGACCTGTCCACTCAGAGCGACTCGGCAGAGCGTGTTATCAGCTCCGATAACAGAGCTAGACTGATGTGTATGTTGGACCACATTGGGCAAAAGTAATTTGTTTACTGTGATTAGCAAGTGCAACAAATGGACAAATATTATTAGTATACATGGTGTTCATAAAAACCCTTCAATAGTTAAGAATATGATTATTTACAAAAAAACTAAGAAAAAAGTTCCTGTTAACATTTGCCCTAAAACGCTTAGTTTTCGAATGTTTCCCTGAATATGTTTTTTACATTATTTATCATATCTTAATAACCCCTTAAGATATTATCTTCACCACCTTTATAGTTTGTACTATTCATTATAGTCAATGATTGGAGGTTACAATTTGTTACTTCAACTCGTAATTTTATTAGTTTTTTTAGATAGTTCTTAGAGTAGTTCCTTCTATCATGCAAGTTAGACTAAATCGCTTTAGTATGTTTTAATTTGCTTTTCATTTCGTAAAGAATTGAGATTTCAGAGACCAAAACAATTTAAACATGCATTTTCACAATAAAAGTGGGAAATATTTGCATTCACTACAAATTAGAAAACATTTTGATAGTTAAAATTTGTATAATGCATTATTGGTTATGTTACATAAATACATTATTGTATAATTTTATTTCCATAATTGTTTCAATAAATGAATAAGTAACAAAGATTTGTTATTTAAAACTGGTACGTAACAATACTTACTGATGAACACACCGGAAATCCTGAACCAGTTCCAAATAATTAATAAATTTGCTTTATTAAAAGTATGGAATATACAAAACAAGCTTTTATTAAATTAATATAACATTTTCAGATTATCTACAATGTTTCCAATGTTGTGATGCCAGCAAAATACATAAGATCACATTTATTGTTTATTAATGTTATGAGTCTTATATGACTCATAGTTAAAATATTAAAATTAATTAATTTCAAATATCTTAATTTAAAAGCTTAAGCCACTAGTGTCAATACTTAAAACTAAAGCTTCCGGTAACAACCGTTTTAGGGTGTTATTTACAATATTTAAATCATTAAACATTTCACCCATTCTGTGATGTGGGTGATCTCTGTGGTGCCTCTGAGACTGATGTCATCCTCGGTGTCAGTCTTAGAGACACCACTGAGGATACCACAGAGATCACCCGCATCACAGTATGGGCGAAACCTTTGATGGTTTAAATATTCTAAATAACACCTTAACGCTGTCTTTACCACAATTTTCAGTTTTCAACTGTTGAATATACTTTTACAGTTAATTAATAAACAATAATGAGTAATTAATAAGAAGTGTCTGGTTGTAATTGGCAACATAGGGTAACGTGTCACCTACTATTTATATTAACTAAAAAATGTACTTAAAATGTTAGTAAATAAAAATTTTAATGTTGCATTGGTTAAATAATTCATTTTACATAACATGTCTTTGAAATTTTAATTTATAACAATAATTTAAGTAGTTATAAAATATTGTGTAAAATCTTATAAATAAAAAAGTTGACTTTGTTGTAACTTTTAGTAAGTAAGAGAAATATCTTTTTTCATAATTAAAAAAATACTTTTGATAATATATTATAAATATATTTTTTATTAAAATGTTGAGAATATAATGGATAAAAGCTATAGATTAAAACCAATCTAGTATAAATTAAAACTTAAATAATTTTTTTTGTTTACAAATTTGTTTGTTTCAATAACATCTGTTTACTAATACAATTATCTTCGGCTGAACGAGTATATTATTTATAAACAGAGTGTTCGTTAAAAACCCTTCAAGATTTCAGGATATGATTATTCACCTAAAAACTAAGAAAAATATTCCTTTAAACATATGTCCTAAAATGCTTAGTTTTCGTCTGCCTGTCTGAATTTATTTTTATATAATTCATCATACCACACTCCATTACAGTGGCATAACTATGGAGAGGGGGATAAGGGGGATAGAATCCCCAGACGACTCATTCTAGCTCCAGGCAAAATTTGCCTTTGTGAGAGTTATATCTCATACAACATAAAATGTTTGTTTCCAGAAATTTAAAAAATGAAATAACATTTATATCTGATTCTAACCCCTTTATATTACATACCATGAGATTTTCTTGTTGTATGGTTCTACTTATAAATTGCAGGTTCCTAATATACTGTACAAATCTCTCTTTGAATGAGGTTTCTCACTGTATGCACAACACTCTTAACACAACAATATATTCTACAATGTAAAATCAACTATATACATTGGTATAAATTAAATAGAAGATAACATAATAAAATTATACTTACTGGATAACCACCTGCGTGTAGTTTTTTCATTTCTTTTGGACTCAATGCACGTTTAGTAGATATAACAGGCCTACCAGATGAGTGAGGACTCATATATCCTCTTGGCTGAAATACAATTAAACATTAAAAAATAAACATCAATTATTAAATTTACGTTATATATTTATAGCATCACAATACATTGACATAAACAGGCAAATTCCTGCTCAAACAGGTAACTAGTCAATAAAGAATACATAACAAATGCAACGACAAACATAGATAAAAACTAAAACTAGACCACCAGACTAACAAAACAGTATTCAATATTAATTTTCATCAAAGTTATCACTTAGAAATTTGTTTATTGATTATTAGGTTCTTTTGATGGAAAAGGTTTTAACAGTGTTGTTGGCCCACCCACCCTGTTGGACATTTAAGGTGGTGGATGACTCCCCCCCCCACACCCCTTAACAATAAAAGATTATTTCTGACATAAACTCATATTAACAATACATATTCAATTGTTTTAGTATTTTAATATTCACAATATTGAAATACTCAATCATTTAGTCACAATATTAATGATTTTTAAGGAGGAGGAGAGGTTTTATTTATAGCTATTGAATAACTGACAATATTTGTAAAGTTTCATTGCAGTTGCAAGGCCTCGCAATAAAATCTCTTTGTGTAATAGTACTTAGAAAAACCACAGGTTTACACTTTGAACTATCAAACGAAAGTTATTTTGAAAGTTAACTGACTGCTTTAAAACTGTTATTTGGATCTGAAACTCTGTGAGCATTGTATTAAAATGTTCAATTGTTCAAATGAACAATTAAAAAAAAGTGTTTTTTTCTGACAGTAAATAAGTATATCAAATGAGTTTGAGGCCAAGCTGCTGTGTCAAAATCGTACTCCTAGTTTTTAAAAATATATTCTCAAAACAGACTGAATGTAATCGCTCATTTAATCCTTTGAATGCCAGGAGTTTTGCCTAGTATACATGTGAGAAACCCCAGGCTCGGCGCTAAAGAAAATACAGGTGCTAAGCTACAGACCCAGTTTAAAGTGGTGTCATCAGTTGATAAATAAATAAATGGTTAGGTTTAAGGGCACTAGGCCAGGAATTAGTATATTGGAAAGATAGGACATCAGCAAACTTACCTTAGAAGACAAGTTCACTACCACCAGAGTAGTAGTAACATACTCTAAATAAACACATAATCTCACAAATTTTCAAGGTAAGTTTGCTCATATCCTATCTCTACAATATACAAAATAAATAAATTGAAATCATTCAGCAATAGAACAACTGATTATTTCCTAACATCACAATTCCTAAAAAATCAGCTTCTGTTATATAAACACGAAATGTAATAGTTAATGTTCTAAATTATAGCAGAATTAACTTAAGATAAATACAAAACAATTGAAAACTATTCTATGACTTACCGAATGGGGTTGAGGTGAATGGCTTGTGCGATGCTGAAATAGAAATATAAAACTAATAATTCAGTTCTTCTTTTATAAGAGCGACAACAAAGTAATGTCAAATATAATTAATAAAATCAAGATATATATAATTATAGCAGAATTAACTTAAGATAAATACATAACAATTGAAAACCATTCTATGACTTACCGAATGGGGTTGAGGCGAATGGCTTGTGTGATGCTGAAACAGAAATATAAACCTAATAATTCAGTTCCACTATTATAAGAGCGACAACAAAGTAATGTCAAATATAATATAAATACAGCATTATTATTACTAATATCAACGAACTATATTTATTTATTACATATTTGGAATGTTACATAACAGAATATCATAGAATTTCATAGATTCCTGATACAGCTCCATTTTTAATTTTGTCTTTAGGGTTGTTCAATTTGTTTTTTAATTTGTTTGTAGTTTTGAATGAATATTTGATGTTTGTATTTTTCTTGGATGAGTGTTGAATAGTTCTCAAAACAGAATGAATGAAATTGCTCATTTAATCCTTTGAATGCCAGGAATTTTGCCTAGTATACACGTGAGCAACCCCAGGCTCGGCTCTAAAGAAAATACAGGTGCTAAGTTACAGACCCAGTTTAAAGTGGTGTCATCGGTTGATAAATAAATAAATGGAAATCTTCAGCAATGAAACAACTGATTATTTCCTAGCATCACAATTCCTAAAAAATCAACTTTTGTTATATAAACATTCAATTTAATAGTGAATGTCCCAAATTATAGCATTAAGTTAAGATCAATACATAAAAACTGAAAAATATTCTATGACTTACCGAATGGGGTTGAGGCAAATGAGTTGGGCAATGCTGAAACAGAAATACATACGTTCTGTTCCACTATTAGTTTTATTTGATAATTTAAAATAAGATAAAGATAAGATAGATAAAGATACAGATCATAGATAGAAAAACTTATTATAATAAATTGAAAAGGTTATTGTATTTTATTATTCTTACCAAGTCTTACTTCTCAAAGATAAATATGAGAAACAACAAATTATCTAAAATAAAACTTAATTGTTATATTATAATAATAGAAGACAATTATATTTACATGACCGTTGAATATATTTACAAACCAAAACCAATAATTTTTAAAAATTGAAAATCATTATAAAAATTTCACTGTACAAGAAAAAATATGAAGCCTCCAAGGCAAGCCATTTTGGAGGTTCTAGTACACTTTAAAAAGTATTCTGTCTAAACAGCAATCAAGGCATTAATTGAAAAAATAAACTCACTTGCTTTATTAAAACAAAATGAATACATAAATAAATGTAAAAAACTTAAACAATCTTGCTATTATATAAAACTGTAATGGTGTCTGTATGTGTGTTACTCAATCACACAAAATTACTGAACCCATTTATCTGAAATTTTGCATGGCCATTCTTAGGGTCTCTGGTTAACACAAAGGCCTATCTATATTTTGAAATTCCATCAGTAAACCACCCCAGGGGTTCGAAGAAGTATCAATGCAACCCTTTGGTAATACCAATTTGTCAATTAATTGTTTATAATAGTTTCATTAATCAGCTGTTGGAATAAATAAACATCTTACATAGTGCTGAAGTAAATACCAGACCAACCTAACCACAACCACGGTAACTAGAAAAGACGGTAGGTATCACGACGAGGCTGCACAGTAGACTATGACTTCACATGGGCGAAAACACTTGGTTTGATTATTCAATAAAATAATGCAGTACAAGTAAACGTCACAAAACACAAATTTATTACAATATAAGCACAAAATGCACAAATATACTACAATACAAGCACAGAATGCACAAATATTATGGTGATCGATTTCGGTGAACCACGCTCACCTTCCTCAGACCAGAGGGATTCACAAAAGAATGGAAAACGGTGTTCAACAACTCAATTTATAGGCCTATGATCACGTGACCTCATTGGCTGGAATCGTCAAAATGGCGGCTGCTGTGATATTATTGGTTAATTCCTATTGTCTGTTACTTATCTTCTTTTATTCGCTGAAAATACATTATTAAAAACTATTTCGGAATCAAAATTAACCTGTTCATTCATTAATTCACGATCCTTACATTTTTCTTTAAAAATAAATAACTCTTCCCAAGCATTCATGTTACGACCCTTCTTACAAAATTTTAGAATATCTATATTTTCATCTATTTTATTCAAACTGTGGGTACAATTCAGAAGGTGTTTAGCTACATTAGATCTTTCAGGTTTATTATTTTTAAAAGCAGAGACATGGTTTTTATATCTTTTGCTAAAATTTACAGTCTGACCTATGTAATGTAATGTAATAATGTTTCTTTTGTGAATCCCTCTGGTCTGAGGAAGGTGAGCGTGGTTCACCGAAATCGATCACCATAATATTTGTGCATTTTGTGCTTGTATTGTAGTATATTTGTGCATTTTGTGCTTATATTGTAATAAATTTGTGTTGTGTGACGTTTACTTGTACTGTCTAGTACAATACTAAATGTAATACCAGATGTGTCAATGTACAAACAGTAACTACCCTAATCATAGGTTAGCCTTATATGAGACGAGCTCTTTGTATATAGGAAGTAAAGTGTTCAATAGAATACCCGTTAGACTGAAGCAGCTCCCTCCAACTGAGATAATAAAGTGTAAACTACTGAGTTACAGAACAGTATGATTTATTAATGAGTAGTT